>CM053032.1:244035046-244062838 GCA_028564925.1 Lithobates sylvaticus
AGCAACTTAAATTCCACGTTTAATGGGCCATTATATGACCATGACCCTAATGGTTGATTTTTTATTTATTGCCAATGTATTTGTATAGCCATTTCATTCAACTTTGGATGTGAATGCTTCAGACCCGGTTGTTCCTCTAAATTGCAACCACATATCATCTGTAACAACGTTAAACCAAAAATCCTGCAGATAAATCAAATGTAATGCTTCTGACCTGCATTTGCATTCATGAGATTTTGATTAAGAACCCCATATGTAACAAGCTCAGGGTCACAAAGAGCTGACATCGGGATATAAAGCAGACACTGCTACTTTAAAATCAACACCTGTACCTACTAAGCCCATGATTCATGACAGCTAGGTTAAGTAAAATGTGAGTGCCATTATTTGTACATTGCCTTTACTTCCATCCGCTGCAGACTTAAAACTCATTTCGTATTTTTTTTTTTTTTGGGCTCTACTAATTATAATGTAACACAACGAGCAAAGTTTAAGACAAGGTTTACACCACCGTTACAGCACTGTGGAACACATTTTAAAATCATTTTCAGGACCACTTTGCATCAATCCGGGTCCCTAGGGCCCCAGACCTCACTTCTTTTTATCATCACACCTTAACTGCTTTTTACATTTTCTTTTATTTTGCCGTTTATATAAGGCTGGCCGTACGCCAGTAGAATTTTGTTCGCAAATTTAAATTTTCTGAACTTTTCTTCAATTTTCTAATCATTAGTGGGATCAAATCAATGACTTGTTTTTGACCGTAGTGACATAAAAAATCAAGATAATTATGATGATTCGTGAAGCCACATATGTGAATTGCCACCATCCCTAAAGCTGGCCATACACCTATAGATTATCTGCACATTTTCTATGGTTAGATGGAAAAAGTGCAATAGATTTCTCCATGTTCGCTAAACTGTGTGGATGGAGGAATCTCCCACTTTTTCCATCTAACCATAGAAAATCTGCAGATAATCTATAGGTGTATGGCCAGCTTAAGGCTTGATTCTCATTAATGCATTTTTTGAAGCATTTTGCAGAAATGCATGGAAATTTTTTTAACATGGGTTCCTATGGAACATGTTCCCATCAATGCATTTTTGTGCCTCTGCGTTTTTGGAAAGGGTCAGGGACTTTTTTCATGCAAAATGCAGCGTTTTGCGTGTAATAGAAGTCAATAGACCAGCATCCAAAACACAAGTACAGCGTTTTTACTGCAATTTTGCTGCGATTTGCGTTTTTTTTTTTTACATTTTTTTTTACACTGTATATAGCTGGTTGCTAAGCAACCACAGTGTAAAAAAAATTAAATAAAAATGCAAAATGCGGCAAAATCGTGGTAAAATGCGTGTCCAAAAACATGGCAAGCACCGCAAAAAGCACTGCAAAAACGCTCAAAAGCAACATGCATAGATGTGAATCGAGCCTTAGACCCCTTTCACACTTAAGCGTTTTTCAGGCGCTACAGCGCTAAAAATAGCGCCTGTATAGCGCCTGAAAAAAGCGGGTCCTTTCACTCCAGTGTGAAAGCCGGAGGGCTTTCACACTGGAGCGGTGCGCTAGCAGGACGGTAAAAAAAGTCCTGCTAGCAGCATCTTTGGAGCGGTGAATACACGGCTCCTTCACCGCTCCAAAGATGCTGCTACCTATTGAAATCAATGGGACACTGCGGCAATACCGCGGGCAAAGCGCCGCGTTTCAATCCTTTTTCGGCCGATATCGGGGGTTAAAAACGTCCCGCTTTTTTAACAATTTTATATAAATAAATTTAATCTTTTGCATAAATCTTTTGCATAAATTTATGTATATTTTTTATTGCCTATAAAATCCCACCTTTTGAAAAAAAAAATCAAAGGACCAGAATGGAACATTTTTTTTCCCCAATGAATGAATATTTAACAGTCAACTTGTTTTTTTTTTCTTATGGGAAATTCTATTTATTTCAAAATCAAATGTTAACCATTTGACCTCTGGAAGGTTTTACCCCCTTTACGGCCTTTACACTGCACTACTGATGGCAATTATGTGATCACACAAAACTGTACGCCAATTTAATGTATTTAACCTCTTTCAGACCAGACCATTTTGCTGGCCAAAGACCAGAGCACTTTTTGCGATTCGGCACTGCGTCGCTTTAACTGACAATTGTGTGGTCGTGCAACGTGTCTCCCAAACAAAATTGACATCCTTTTTTTCCCACAAATAGAGCTTTCTTTTGGTGGTATTTGATCACCCCTGCGGTTTTTATTTTTGCGCTATAAACAAAAAAAGAAAGACAATTTTGAAAAAAACACATTATTTTTAACTTTTTGCTATAATAAATATCCCCCAAAAATATATAAAATTATTATTTTTTCCTCAGTTTAGGCCGATATTAGGCCGTATTATTCTACATATTTTTGGTAAACAAAAATTCCAAAAAACGTTTATTGATTGGTTTGCTCAAAAGTTATAGCGTTTACAAAATAGGGGATAGTTTTATGGTCTTTTTATTAATAATTTTTTTTTTTACTAGTAATGGCAGCAATCTGCGATTTTTTTTCAATTGTGACTGCGACATTATGGCGGACACATCGGACATTTTTGGGACCATTGTCATTTATACAGCACTGATTCCTGTGTAAATTACACTGGCAGTGAAGGGGTTAACCAGGAGGTGGCAGTGTAGGGGTTAAGCGTGTTTCTAACTGTGGGGGCGTGGCTATGTTTTACACATCACTGATCTCTGCTCCAATCACAGGTAGCAGAGATCAGTGACACTGTTGCTAGGCAGAACAGGTGATGCTTGTTTACTTTAGCATCTCCCCATTCTTCCTCCCCATGAGACGATCGCGGGTATCCCCACGGCGATCGAGTCCACGGGACTCGCCACCGGCGGCGCGCACGTGATGGTACGGCGGCACGCACGCAATGGCAAGGCAGGAAATTTTAAAGGACGTATCTGTATGCCCATTTGCCTGTCCATGCCATTCTGCCATTCTGCCGACGTACATCTGTGTGCGCCAGTCGGGAACTGGTTAAGTTTGAGTTATTTTGAGGGGACAGTACATTTACACTGTTATACAAGCTGTACACTCACTAGTTTACATTGTAGCAAAGTGTCATTTCTTCAGTGTTGTCACATGAAACTATATAATAAAATATTTACAAAAATGTGAGGGGTGTACTTTTGTGAGATACTGTGTATACTGGAATTTACGCAGCTATTACGATATACTAGTATTGACAGTGATCAGAGACTTATAGTGGGACTGTGATAGCGTGGTGGGCAATCTGGTGCTAACAGACTCTCTAGGAAGGTACACTAACTGGCTAAATTAGACTGACACCAATAGTGACACTAATGCAGTGATCAGGTATAATACTGTATTAATGACACTGGCTGGGAAGGGGTTAACATATAGGGGCAATCAAGAGGTTAACTAAGTGCCTAACAAGTGTAATGTGTGTAATAGGTGCTGCTTTTACAAACAGATCTGGCAGGGCCATGTGTGCTTGTATACAGCCCATCAGCAGGTCTCAGCCAATAAATCTTTGGCTGGGACCTGCTGACCAAATCTCGCTGTAGCCAGTGATAGTGTAGCTTAGCAGGGGGTTCGTGCATGTGCGCCCCTAGCCCGGAACAAGCTGGATGACACACATGATTCAACCTGAATTGGTTAAAAGGAAACAAAACTTTAAAGTACTTTTGAATGACATAGTATGCAATTGGCTAGGATTAGGGACTCTTAGGCACTTACTCACAAATCATTATAAAAGTACACATTTATTAATGATGTATGATATTTTTACCCACTTGGCACCCGCACTACAGCCGAAAGATAAAATGCAGGGAGGGCATACATGGACGTCCTCCCATGCTCGTGCTGCCCGGCTGCTGCGTGGGCGCTCTGTGATCAAAGATCAGGGTAAAGGGCCAATCACAGCAGGCCCTTTACCATGTAATCAGCTGTCAGCCAATGACAGCTGATCATGGAAGTAAACAGAAGCCAGTTATCGGCTTTTTTTTCTTGCTGTCATTGTGAAGAAAAGAAGAAAGCCAATAACTGGCTTCTGTTAGAGAGACATCAGTCCCCTTAGTGCCCACCAGTGCTGCTAATCAGTGCCCACCAGTGCCACCTATCAGCCTCTCAGGCTTAAAGGGATGATTTTTTTGTTAAAGGCAAAGTGTCTTTTTTTTTTTTGCTTTTAAGGGTAAATGTGAAATATGAGGTCTTTTTGACCCCAGATCTCGCAATAAAGAGGACCTGTCATGCCTATTTATATAACAATGGATGTTTACATTCCTTGTAATAAGAATAAAAGTGATTAAAAAAAAAAAATTTAAAATTTAAATTAAAGGGAAAAAAGTAAAATAAATTATGAAAACGTTTTTTTTTTTTTAAAGCGGCCCATCCGTCCATGCTCACACGCAGAAGTCACATTGAAATATGTAAATGGTGTTACAGGTGAGGTATTGCTGTGATCATTGGGCTAACTTTACTGTTTTTTTTTGTTTATTTGAAAAGAGTGTATTTTTTCCAAAGAAATTGAGTTTGAAAGACTGCGTGACATAAAATATTACAGTGATCGCCATTTTATTGTCTAGGATCTCTGCTTAAAAAATATATATAATGTTTGGTGGTTCTAAGTAATTTTCTAGCAAAAAATACCAATTTAAACTTGTTAACAAAAAGTTCCAGAAAAGGCCTTAAAGTTTTTTTTAATAAATATTATTAACTGCTTGCCGACCGCCTCACACTGATATACGTTGGCAGAAGGGCTCCTACAGGGAGAATCACGTACCTGTACGTTGCCCTGTCAGAGGCGGCCAGCGGGAAGCTCCATGAGTCGGGTCGCGGGTTCCGCAGACTCTGCTGGGATACCCGTGATCGCCTCACTGGGAGGAAGAATGGGGAGATGCTAATGTAAACAAGCATCTCCCCGTTCTGCCTTGTGACAGTGTCACTGATCTCTGATCCCTGTGATTGGAGCCGAGATCAGTGACGTGTCACACACAGCCAAGCCCGCACTGTTAGAAACACACCCCTAGGACACACTTAACCCCTACACTGTCACCTAGTGGTTAACCCCTTCACTGCCAGTGTCATTTACACAGGAATCAGTGCATTTGTATAGCACTGATTGCTGTATAAATGACAATGGTCCCAAAAATGTGTCAAAAATGTCCGATGTGTCTGCCATAATGTCGCAGTCACGATAAAAATCGCTGATCGCCTCCATTTAAAGAAAAATAAAAATTATTAATAAAAATGCTGTAAAACTATCCCCTATTTGTAAACGCTATAACTTTTGCGCAAACCAATCATTAATCGCTTATTGCGATTTTTCTTTCCAAAAATATGTAGTAGAATACGTTCAGGCCTTAACTGAGGAAAAAAATTGTTTTTTATATATTTTTGGGGGATATTTATTATAGCAAAAAGTAAAAAATAATGTGTTTTTTTCAAAATTGTCACAATTTTTTTGTTTATAGCACAAAAAATTAAAACCGCAGGGGTGATCAAAGACCACCAAAAGAAAGCTCTATTTGTGGGAAAAAAAGGGTGTCAATTTTGTTTGGGAGCCACGTCGCACGACCGCGCAATTGTCAGTTAAAGCGACGCAGTGCCGTATTGCAAAAAGTGCTCTGGTCAGGAAGGGTGTAAATTCTTCCGGGGCTGAAGTGGTTAAGGGATGTGATGGTGAATACCAAACATGGTCCACTGTATATCTATCAGAACCAAGCTTTACTTTTATCGGTCCAGCTTTATCACGCACTCATCAGACAGACGGGGGAAGAAGAGAAAGTCACATGCTCCCCATACGCAGAACAACTGAGGATTTGTTTTGCTCTACAGGTGGCAGAGAGAAGAGAAGATAACTATAAGTTGCTGGTGGAGCTTCATTAAAGAGAACCCCTCACTTTCTATGTAAGAGGAAGGCACAGGCTTGCTTTAAGCCAAGTTTTTTTCCAAGTTCACTTTGTCCAAGGGGGTGGGAAGCTACTGGTAATTGTTCTGCAAAGGGGCTACCCTTTTTAACACAAACATCCGGGTGATTATTTCATTAATGAAACAGGTCTGGAAAAGGAGACTTGACTGGTTGGGACACATATCCTGCTAATGGTCTTGAGAACACTGTTTAACTGAGTTTGACGTGCCTTTCCATGTAACCTGATGCAGCAAGAAAATAGCTAATTAAACAAACCATGGTGCAAGGCCCTCAGAGCTCTGCTGGATGAAATGTCACTTGTGATCATTTTGTTAAGTAACAAAAGCTGCTTTCGTGCTGGGTGAGACGCATCCACTGACAAGGATGTAGGAACTAGCTACGTGATGCGTTCGGCAATGTGTGCAGGGAGGCCGGTGGCTTGTAAAAATAAATGTAGGCAACAAGTAAAAACAATAATTGATATGCAAATTTTTTTGATAGGAAACAATACAACTTTAAGCTCTCATGTAGATGGGCTTATGAGCACCGTGATGGAAAGCAAAATTCAGAAAAGTCGCCATTCCACCTGCTTTGCCTGCAACATGAAAGTATTTTATTAGTACCGTCTGTCACCATGTAATGGTTGTCATTGTGGTCACATCAAAAGGAACCACAATGATTGAGGGTGTGCACATGTGTGCATTCCTAGTTTTCACCTGGAATGTTTTTTTTTTTTTTTTTAATATAACAAGGACTTTATTGAGAAAATAGAAAACCGTACAGGACAAATAGTAATGATATAACAGGTGTAGAGGGCCTATCGGTCAACTCAATAATACAGTAACACAAAGTACATTGAAAGAGTACTCCATCTTATGTGTCACATAGGACCGGGGGTGTTGATGTAAACCACATCAGTTAATACACTATAGATTTATAATCACTCCCAAGATCCCCCAGGAAAAAAAAAGAGGGGGAGGGGATAAAGGAAGAACGAGAAACCAACCTATAGATCAAGTCATTCTAAAGAAACATGGTAATTATTAACACAATCAGGATGAAGCACTCGAAAACCATGCTCCTGACATGTAGCTCAAGAATACAAGTGCCATATGACCATCCGACCTGCTCTCTCGGGGGGGGGGGGGTCTATGACAGTGATGGCGAACCTTGGCACCTCAGATGTTTTGGAACTACATTTTCCATGATGCTCATGCACTCATGGGAAATGAAGTTCCAAAACATCTGGGGTGCCAAGGTTGGCCATCACTGGTCTATGACATCAATCACAAAGGAAGGGGAGGGCATATACAGTAAAATATAAAAAGGAGGCAGAATGTCAGGGCTGTGGGGCAAAGCCCCCTCCCATTTCCTCTCCCATGGACCACAGGAGCTCAAGGTCATGACAGGCCACGAGGACTATATCTCATGGTGGGAGTGTAATTAACCAAGCATATTCTGCAGACTCAGTAAAATGGTGCCAGCAAGCCCAGGAGTTAGTGTATTTAGAGGGCATCTAATGCGCTATGTTGACCAGTTCCTCCATTTTGTCCACTTTGCTGACTCGGAAAAGCCACTGTGTTAGTTTGGAGGTCTCATTGGAACACCAGACAGTGGGAATACACATCCTGGCTGCATTAACTAAATGCTTGGCTAGGGATTTAAAGTATTTTGTTTTGGGGAGAGAGGAATGATGTAGAAGGAATTGGGCCAGAGTGAAGTCTGCGGTATATGTTGTCATTTGGGAGATAAGTTTATGGATCTCCAACAAAAAAGGTTTCATGGCAGGGCAGGACCACCATATATGTAGTATGGCCCCAGATGCATTTGAACAGCCCCAACATTTGGATGGCACCGCAGGGAAGAATTTCTGAACAAATGAGGGGGTCCTGTATCATTTGTAGAATATTTCTCCTGTGTGGATACATTGATTGTTCCCTTGTGCATGTATGTAAAGAAGAGCTCCCACTTGGAATGTTTATTAAAGTGGTATTATGCCCAAAATCAAAAAATATTATGTAATGCAATTTACCAAGTCTTAGATGTGGTGACTGTTTTTTATTTATTTATTTATTTTTTTTCACCTGGGGATTCAGACAGTAAATCTGCTATTTTTTAGCTTCCTTTAACCATTTCCCACACATTTACTGCAGCAGGGTGACCAGGCTGCGCGAAACAATGTACCTGTACGTTGTTTCCTCTTCGGGTCTGGGGTGTGCACGCATGCCGCCGACAACCCGCTGTGATTGCACACAGCGGGAGCCAATCAGTGGGTCTGATGGCTGTGATGGCTGCCGGGACCCACTGATCGTTCACAGGAGAGGCAGAACAGCGGTCTGCCTATGTAAAATAAGCCGACTGCTGTTCTGTCACTGAGGAAACACGGATCATTGTTTTTCTCCAGTTAAGCCACCCCCCCCCCCACACACACACACACATAGTTAGAAAGCACTCCTTAGGAGCACATTTAACCCTTTGATCACCCCTGATGTAAACCCCTCCCCTTCCAGTGTAATTAGTACAGTGACAGTGCATTTATTTAGCACTGATCACTGTATTGGTCACTGTATTGGTGTCACTAGTCCCCAAAAAGTGTCACTTAGTGTCAGAGTTGTGGTTAGAGAGAACAATATCGCGCTGAACTCTGGTGGATAACTAAAAAAAAAAAAAAAAAACGGGTATGACCCCAAGCAGCTACATATAAATGTGACGAAAATTCTATCAATGGTGAAAGTAAAAAATGTAGCGCTAAGCATAGGAAAGATACACTAAAAAGTGCCCAAGAATCAATAACTCAAGTCACAAAGGTAAATAACAGGGTGACTGCCTGTGTGAAATTGACCACATCAAAACACAAGTGCATATAAACAGTGAACTATTATCGCATATGGTTATTGCCTGTGTAAAAATAAATAAATAGAAAAGTCCACAGTGCATGAACACACTCCAAAAAATAGAGAAAATGTCCCAATGGAATAAACAGGTGTAGATTTCAAATGAAAGTAGACACAAAAATGACTTGAACTGGATCCTCTTTCAAAGTATTCAGATCGATATAAGGAAAAAGATGTATGCTTACCAAAGCGAGTGGACTCCCTGTCAGCGACAGGAAAGTCAAACAAGCCTGTAGTATCCAGACACCGATAGGTGGAACATCTCTGGCACGAACCGATGTAATCCGTGGACTTCTCACTAGGAGATGATGGAACCGGACCTTTGAGGACCCAAAGATGGAAACTGGTACACCGCTTCAAACACAGGACCACGAACTCCAAACGGTCAGACCGGACGGCAAGCAGGGTATGAAACTGATAGCCGAAGACCACTTGGGATGAGGTCAAGGCTCTCGAATGATGTTTTTCAAAGGCATGCGGAGAGAGGAAAAAAGGAGGGGAACTCCAATAGTGCAGATCAGCATGGAAGGTTTTATTGAAAGAAAACCGCCAATACAAAAAGTAAAAATATAAAAGTGATCACGATTAAAGGTTAAAAGCAGTGTGGGAATAGGTAGAACCTCGCCCTATGCGTTTCGTCTTAAATAGACTTCAACTGGGGCATCTACCTGTTCCCCCACACTGCACACATATATATAGATATCCATAAAGTAACAGCCAATCACCAGACAACCATACTTAGTATTCTGAAAGTGTTGATTGGCTCTAAGAGCATCACGTGACGGGAAGTGGGGATCAGGATGGATCATGTGGCCAATCCGATGTCCGACAAAGCCAATCGGACAAGGTGAATGGTGGAAACAACACGTATGCTCCATCTGATCCTGTAAGGCTCCTCCCATACACATGGTCAATTTGGCGCCAAAATCTCTCACCCAATCAACTGGACAGTATGCAAACGTCCAATAGAGTGTGCCACTCCAAATCCACTGCAGCAATGAAGATTCGAGAAACAACTGACCAAATCTGACTGGTCTGATGGATGGCCAATCAGAGGCAACGTAACACAACATCCAATCATGAGCGGAGAAAACTCAGGAGGTGGTTTGGCTCCAAAAATAATACCAACAAACATGATAACGCCCGCTGCGTCCCTCCGCCGGAAGTGACGCAACGGCAACACAGCAGGCATCGGCCGCCCCGGCGTGTAGGGAGAACGCCGACAGCGTCGAACTCCGTCTGGACGTGATGACGTCACCCGTCTACGAGTGTGTTCATGCACTGTGGACTTTTCTATTTATTTATTTTTACACAGGCAATAACCATATGCGATAATAGTTCACTGTTTATATGCACTTGTGTTTTGATGTGGTCAATTTCACACAGGCAGTCACTCTGTTAGTTTCAGAGTTGTCCGCCGAAATGTTTCAGTCGAAAAAATTGCTGATAGCCCCATTACTAGTAAAAATAAAGATACAAATAAAAATGCTATAAAAATATTCCATAGCTTGTAGACGGTATAACTTTTATGCAAACCAATTAATATACTCTTATTGGGATTTTTTTTTACCAAAAATTGATGAATAAACTAGATTTTTTAAATTTTTTTATTGGAAGCGTTTTATAATAAAAAGTAAAAAATAGTTTTGGTTTAATGAGTTAGATTAGGGTTAAGAAATTTGGATTAGATTTAAGGGTACTGTTGAGTTTTAGTCATTGGTCTCAGGTTAAAGGTTTAGTTGAGCTGAGTTTAGGGGTCATGTTGCGGTTAAGTGTTAGGTAGAGATAAAAAATCAGCCTTAGGGGTTGAGCTCAGGTTTAAGATTTAGGTTTATGGGGTTAGGTTTGGTCGATGAGCACCGGTTCAGGTTTTGGTTTAATGGGTTAGATTAGGGTTAAGAAATTTGGATTCGATTTAAGGGTTTTTGAGTTTTAGTCATTGGTCTCAGGTTAAAGGTTTAGTTGAGCTGAGTTTAGGGGTCATGTTGAGGTTTATGCCGCGTACACACGGTCGGAATTCTCGTCGGAAAAAGCTCTGATGGTTTTCCCGTCGAATTCCGACGGAATTTCGCTCAAACTGTCTTGCCTACACACGGTCACACCAAATTCCGACGGTCTGTAACACAGCGGCATAAAACACGTTCGACAGCACTATAGAAGGGAAGTTTAATGCTTCCGAGCATGCGTCGAATTTTTTCCGAGCATGCGTCGGAATTTTACGCGTCGGAATTGCATACACACGATCGGAAAATCCGATAGAAAGGTTTTCCGTCGGAAAAATTGAGAACAGGTTCTCAATCCAAAGTCCGTCGGAAATTCCAAAAGAAAAAGACCGATGGGCATACACACGGTCGGAAAATCCTTTGAAAAGCTCCCATCGGACTGTTTCCATCGGAAATTCCGACCGCATGTACGCCGCATAAGTGTTAGTGTCACGTACCTTACAGCGGAGTCCGAAATGACGAGGGCGGCCTCTTGCACGGTCCCGGTCATAGCACCCCTGGAGGTGGAGACAGGAACTGCTAGGGCAGCGGAAGCTTGCAGGTGCCTGTAGGCAGGTAGATAGCAGGTCAGGAACAAGCAGGAGTTGGCAACGGGCTGGCAGAGAAGTACACAGATGGCAGGCAGGCTCGTGGTCGGGGACAGGCAGAGGTCGGCAACAGGTCAAACAGCGAAGTACAGAATCAGGAGACAAAGCCGAAGTCAGAGGTTCAAGCCGGGGTCGGTGCAGGTAAACAAGGCAGACAAGGTTGCAGGGGTGATCCAAGAGAGTAGTCAGGAAGAGCCGGGTGTTCAAGATCAGGTGAAGTCAGACAAGGCAACAGCAAGGTATGCAGGAACAAGCTGAGACAATCCAGCACTGATGCTAAGTGGCTGCTCGTTTAAATAGGGCGCTGTGCTCCGTGATTCGCCGGCGTGCACGCATTCACACAAGAACGTGCATAGTGCGCATGTCTGTTTCACAAAAATCTGCCGATGCGCACATCTGTGCGCCAATGCACACATCCGTGCGCCGATGCGCACATATGTTAGAAAAAGGTGCGCAAATGCGAATATTGGATCCGGGATTCACCTGATTGGTGCGGAGGTTCCCTGACAGTTAGGTTGAGAAAAAAAATCAGCCTTAGGGGTTGAGCTTAGGTTTAAGAATTAGGTTTTTGGGGTTAGGTTTGGTTGATGAGCACCGGTTAAGGTTTTGGTTTAATGGGTTAGATTGAGGTTAAGAAATTTGGATTCGATTTAAGGGTTTTTGAGTTTTAGTCATTGGTCTCAGGTTAAAGGTTTAGTTGAGCTGAGTTTAGGGGTCATGTTAAGGTTAAGTGTTAGGTTAAGATAAAAAAATCAGCCTTAGGGGTTGAGCTCCGGTTTAAGAATTAGGTTTATGGGGTTAGGTTTGGTCGATGAGCACCGGTTAAGGTTTTGGTTTAATGGGTTAGATTAGGGTTAAGAAATTTGGATTCAATTTAAGGGTTTTTGAGTTCTAGTCATTGGTCTCAGGTTAAAGGTTTAGTTGAGCTGAGTTTAGGGGTCATGTTGAGGTTAAGTGTTAGGTTGAGATAAAAAATCAGCCTTAGGGGTTGAGCTCAGGTTTAATGGGTTAGATTAGGGTTAGGAGATTTGGATTCGATTTAAAGGTGCTGTTGAGTTTTAGTCATTGGTCAGTTTAAAGGTTGAGTTGGGTTGAGGTTTAGGGGTCATGTTGAGGTTAAAGATTATTAGTGGTTAAGAATCAGTTAAGGCTCAATTTTAGTGAGTTAGACTGATGTTAAGGGTAAGGTTTATCATTGATTTCATAAACATTAGGTTGTGGATAGGGTTAGGTTAAAAGGGGTCCTGATGAGTTTAAAGATTTGGCATTGGGTTGAAGTTAAGCTTAACTTATTTGGCTAGAAGTAAATGATTTTTTTTTCAATGTGACAAATCAGTTGGCAACCATACTATTTTTTTTTTCTTTTGAAAATAAATGCATTGACTGAAGGGGCATGATGTTACCTTTAGTGATGGGACAAGGTCCAGTATAGTTTGACATTATGCCACCCCTGACTTCATACAGGTAATTGCTGTTATGATCAACTTTCTGCTTTGTAATATCACTGCAGTGTCTCTGACTCAAAAAAATGTAACTGTTGATTCTTCTCCATAGTCATATTTTTCCTTTGTATTTTTTTGCCTATATCCTGAGGCACTGTTCCCACCACTGAGCATGACATAATGTTTCCTCCTGCTAGGCCTCCTTTTTTCTCTCTACTGTCAGTATCTGCTTACCTGAGGCCAATTTGCTGCTTCGTCCTGAAGTCAAAACAGCTGCTTTGTAATAATACTGTTGATTTCTCTGAATGAGATGCACGATCGGTGTCTTAACATAACTTTTTTGGCAGATGTACTAGCAATGATGGATTTCGGCACCGGGGCGATATCTTAAAACTCAACCCTCCTGGATGCTCAGCATGGCAACAGTCAAATTCTTCGGGCAAGCTAACCATTGTTTCAATCATATTGTAATTATAAAGTCGAGGAAGTTGAGTTAAGGTGAAACAAAGAAATTTCCTGATTCTCAACTATGTTCCTCTGCATTTCAATCTGAAATATAAGGCAAATAAATAGGCAACACAGAACAATGCACAAATGCTTACCAACCAATCAGAATTCTGTTTCTGGTATTGAGTTTCTTTTGGTTCTTAAAACAATTGTTTGTGGGTGCCCTCCTTTGGCCTTGAAAGCCCAAGGTGTACCACTAATTCTACTACCATGCCTCTGACATATGCAGTGGTGTCTTCTAATCTACATATGAACTGCCAATGTTCTTTGGAAGTTTACAAACAGTGTGCACCACACAAAAAAGCAGCACAAACACGAAAAGACTCAGTAGTCTATTTATAAAAATGTCACAGGCATTCGTCCAGCAATAATAAATTATTCCTGTATGTTATCTAATATGATTATTTAATGTGACTGTATTTTCCTGATTTTGGAAAAATACTGCATTATGGCCACTAGATGGAGCTGACTATCATAGGAAATAATCATGGTAGACAAAATACAGGGGTATTTTGTTACAGCTGGACAAATGCTTGTGGCATTTGTCTGAAGCCGCCGCGGGTATATCCGGTGGTTTGGCGTGGCTGTAGCTGACACTCGGTTCCTTCTGGTCTGCACTGTGGTCACAGGTAGGGGAGTTTATCTATCATGCTTGGGGAGGCTCAGTACGATCGTAAGTAATATATCAACTTATCTACATTCACTGTGTGTATGCTATTATTCGTGCACACACAATGGAGTTTTACTCCAACTTATTATCATTGTTTTCCTTCCCCCCTCTAGCCCCCGAGCACATACCAACCATCCTCCCTGGCTATATATACTTTTTGTTTATTGTACATGGTATACATCCGTTATTTTCTTATACACAGATTAATATGGCACACAATAGGTTTACATCTTATATGCCAAGCTATACCTTTATATATACTTACCATCTATGCTTCCTAGGTGTTTTCCACTCCCTTTTTGAAGCCCTATGCTTTGTATGGGATCTCATTTATCATGCTTGGGGGTGTGACTATTATAACTTTAGACAACATAGTAATCCATCTACATCTAGTGTGTGGGTGCTATTATTCACGCACACACATTTGAGTTTGTTTATTTAAACTTACTATTATTACCTCTTCCTACACCCTATAGCCCCCCCCAGCATACACCAATTACTCTTCCCGGATACATTTTTTTGCATATGGTATACATCTGCCACTCCTTTACATATGGATGGATGGGGAACACAATAGGTTGCTATTTCAACACTCCAACTAGAATTGCTATATATATATATATATATATATATATATATATATATATACCATCGCTGGCTCCTAGGTGTTTTCCATCTTCCTTGTTAAGCCCTGTGTTTCTCCATATTAATTTTCTCAGATGTATCCCTGAAAATATTCCAGACCTCTAACCGAGTGCTTGCTCCAGTCCATGCCATTCTGTCCGATGTTCCCCCGCTGCGGTAACCATTCACCGTGTCCCCTCAGCTCCCGAGCTGGACATCTACTGCCGCTATCACGACATCAACGGTTGGTGACTCAGCCCAGGTACTTGGTGAGTATGGGGTCTCTGTTTCGTTGACCCCGTCTGCCATATACTATCTTCCCTCTTGTCCTTATTATTCCCAACACCAACATACACCCATTTATTTACTATCTTTTGTTTCAGACCAAACAATTACGCATCTGCCCCTGAAGAGCGAGCACAGACTCGCGAAACGCGTAGGGCACCATCGATGCTCTTTATATACTTACATGGCTGGAAATTTCCCGTTGGGGCACTACGAATGCTCCTTACATGTTGATATTTGTTGGGTATCTCTGTTGTGTGGATTTTGGCTCACATATTGTTTTCATCATATATGTACAACTTTTCACTTCGTATTATGTAAATGTATCAACTGACTCAGCTATTCGCGATGAATTCTGCTACTCTATGGATATATATGAAATGTAATGTATTGTCATTTTTTACTTGTACTTCTGCTGTTGACTCGGCTATTATGCCTGGTAACGCACATTTATTGCTGTTCCCAATCGTTCATACAGCAGTATGTTATTAATAAATTGACTTTATCACATTTCTTTGTGAACTGGTGCCTATATCTCTCCCACCTCACTCAAAGTCCCATGGCTAATTCTTCTCTTTCTATGTATTTCAGGGATGGAGTTGGTAGAGTGGTTTTGACAGTCCTTATTTTTCTTTTCTGTAGACGTATCACCCTACGGCGGCCTCCCGCGGCATACCTCCTGCTCCCCCCGGGGGCCTTCCCCTCCTCCCCTCCCCTCCCCCCCGCCGGCTTCAGCGCTTCCAACGGTCTGACCGTCTGCAGGAAAGGTGAGCCTACAGCCCAGCACAGGCAGAGAGGACCAGGCGGAAGTTAAACTCAACTTGTGAGTATATGCTACCTAAACTGCTTAGAAGCGACAGCCAACAACAGGAGGTAAGACAAGAATGCTCATAACCATATGCTGTTGGAAGAAGATAAATGTTGGTAAACGCCTGGAGGAGCCTTGTAAAAATATCGTTAAGGTATCCATAGATTTCTGATGGGCAGATAAGGAAGGAAAAAAAAAAAAAAAAAAAGGGAAATCTTTCTTCTATAACAGCTTTATGTGATTGCACATTTCTTGGCCAGTAATATTCCGCATTAAGGTACATTGTGACTTCTCTCTTGTGTTGACTGGGGGTGCTGATACAGTCTCCCCCCCCCCCCTTAACCACTTGGGAGCCGGGACTCAGTTAACAACATATGTTTATTCAATCTACAAAACATTCTGGGGGTGAAGGACTTACAAAGCATAGAGTTGCAGAAATATATGCGATAAAAGTGACAAACACTGTCAAGAACAGAAGATAATTTTGTTTTTTTTTGTTTTTTTGCTTATTGTTTTTCCTTTCTGGGATTTGTCTTTTTTTCTCTTTGGCATTTGGTCCCCCCCATTTTTGAAGAGTAGTGTACAGCATGGTGGTTATATGCCGGCCTCTCCACTGTAAATGGTATATGGGGTGAAGATATCAAACGCTGGACATTTAATTGGGCCCGTGTCAAGACCCTCCCGTTCCCCCTCCGCCCAAACGGCCCCCCTACACCTCTCCCTCCGACTGAGCAGGGACTCCGCAGACAACACATGTACCTAAATCAACCGGGGTTCAAGAGAGGTGAAGGGGTGTATAAAGCAACTGTATATCTAGCGGATCTTTCCCGCTCTGACTTTTTCTGTAAGAAGACCTTACCTCTTGACCCAAGACGGTTCCCCTTAAATGGACCCAACACAATGAGAGAGGGGTAATAGGACGTCAGCCCCAACTGCATAGATTCTATACCTTGCATAAACTAAATGCAGGCAGCAATATTGAAATGAGTATTAATACGGCGCAGAGGTGACCACTACACTCTAGGCCTTCTTTTTTTTACACCTTACTCCTTCCCACCCCCTAGAGGGCAAACAGTCTGAGAAACGATAACTGCTCCTGGGTTGGGAAGAGAAGGAAGTAAAGAATACCCAAGGGAGGAGATAAAATAGAGATCCCACAAAAACGGGCTACTTTGTTTCCTGAAGCTCTCTTTTACGCTTACTTATATTTGCTGCTGTATCCATTAGAACGTAGACACTAAATCAGGGACATAACAAAACCAAGAATACCCTAGTGGCATTCGGAGAAGTAGGGGTGGGGAGGGTGAGTCTAAGGCGGGGAGGAGAATAAGAGGGGTGAAGTGGGTAAACATGAGTAAAACCACAAGCAAAACGACTAAAAAAGGGGCTCCGAAAACACCGAAAGAAGATTCGAGTACTATTCAACAGTACCTAAAACAAAGAGTTACCCCCAAAACCCCGGAGACCAGTCACCAGTCCAAAGTCTTCATGGAGAAAAATAAAGGTACCTCCAGGAAAACGGAAGGGGTACACAATCAATCCAGAGACGATTATATAACTGAAAGTGAAGTAGAGACTAGTAGAGTGGAAGAGCAGCACCGGGGCGACCAACTTCCAACAAAAAGGGAAATGGAGGAAATGTTACTAAAGGTGGAAAATGTGATAAAAATGGAAATTAATACCCTGAGAGAGGATTTGGGCCACTTACTGACCAGAGTTGAGGCGGTGGAAGAAAGAGTAGATAAGATGGCCTATGAAATCAATAATCTAGAGACTTTATTTAAAAGGTGCCAACTGAATCAGAGAGAAATGCTATATAAAATAGAAGACCAGGAGAACAGAGACAGAAGACAAAATGTGCGACTCCGGGGGATTCCAGAACAAAAGGGGGAGGACCTGGAAAAAATAGTTAGATCACTCTTTTGCCCCATAATTGGGCTAGAAGAAGGGCATTTTCCGGCGATTGAAAGAGCACATCGGATAGGAAGGATGGACCGCTTAGAACATGGAAGAGTAAGGGATATAATAGTTAGGTTCCGGAATTACAAGGATAAAGAAAATATCTGGCAGAAGGCACGAGGCAACCCCCCATTACAATATGAAGGCACCGAAATACAGCTTTACGCCGATCTTTCGGCACGAACATTGGAAAGAAGACGGCTCCAAAGACCGCTGCTGGATTTGTTGCGCAAAGAAAACATAAAATATAAATGGGGGTTCCCAGCGTGCCTTATAGGTTTAAAAGAAGGACGATCGGCCAGACTTAGGGTTCCAGAGGAGCTGCAGGACTTTTGTAATAGTCTCACTATTCCAATTCCCGCTCTTCCGGGATGGACTGAGGGCTGGGAGAGTGAATCTGGGGTGGGGGGGGGGGGGGGGGGGGGGGGGGGGGGGGCGGGAGGGGAGTGGGCGGGGCGAGGGGGGAGCTAAATCCAGAAATTAGATAGATATTAATCCACACTTTCACCTGGCCCACTATACCCCGATATCAACTGGGAAATAGATAGTGGGAGGGGGTAGGGAAAGAACCCCACCTCACCATAGATTTAGCTGTTTCGAGGGACCCTAAGAAATGGGTCACCATCGGAACAGAGACCCTAGATGGGGTCAGGGAGAGGGAGGGGGGGGAGGGAGGGGGTGGGGAGAGGGGGGACGGGAGGGGGGGGGGAGGTTGGGAGGGGATCGGGAGGAAGGGAAGGGGTTCGGGGAGGGAGACTCTCATCGCTGCCTTTTATTTTGGAAACTATAGCTCTAATGGAGTAATGACTCCCGCTCTAAAATTTTTAACCTATAATGTTAAAGGATTGAACACTCCAAGTAAACGGCATATGATTCTTGATGAGATAGGGAGATATGGGGCCAATGTGGTTTTCCTTCAGGAAACACATCTTTCTCACAATACAAATGTGAAACTTTTCTCAAGAACATACCCCACCTGGTATTACGCTGATACTCCTTCAAGTAGATCGAGAGGGGTGGCTATTGGCTTTTCTGGGGATTTACACTTTAAGCTGGAAGACAGAAGGGAAGATCCAGAGGAAAGGTATTTGTTTCTGAGGGGAACCTTGTTTGGATCAACATACACGTTGGCTAATGTCTATGCGCCAAACATAAATCCCATCAAATTTCTGGAGGGGATATTACGAAAGTTGGGGACTTTTAGGAGGGGTTATGTAATCCTAATGGGAGACTTTAACTTTATTTTAGAACCCGGTTTGGATAGTACGTCCAGTGGCCAGGGGACAAGGAACGCACAGTTATCTTTGATAAAAAACAAATTGTACAACAAACAACTTATGGACGTGTGGAGGATCCAACATCCGCAAACAAGAGATTTCACGTTTTTCTCCCCTGTCCACGGGACGTACACTAGAGTGGATTACATATTTATAGAGCATGGAATCCTAGAAAGAGTATTACAAACAAAAATAGAGACAATTACGCTCTCTCTGACCACGCCCCTGCCTCAATGACGCTTGCAGTTCCAGAATACAAACCCCCATCATGTGGGTGGAAACTAGATGAGGAGCTACTGCGAGACGAGGAAGTGGTGGAGTGTGTTAAAAGAGAACTGGAAGGATTCTTTACCAACAACGATAATGGGGAAGTTAACGGAGCCAGCCTTTGGGAGGCACACAAAGCCTTTATAAGAGGGATTTTGATAGGGAAGGCTTCTTGGATAAAAAAAGAGAGGAGGAGGAAAGTGCAGGAACTGACGGCTGAACTAAATAGCCTCGAGCAAAAACACAAGGCGGCCTCGGCCTATAATAAGGAACTATATCAAGATCTAATAGCAAAAAGGGAGGAATTAAAAGACCATGCAGAGTATGAAGCAAAGCAGATTTACAACAGGACAACAAAAGAACGTTATATCTGGGGGAACAAATCCAGTAAACATTTGGCGAGATTAGTACAAAAACAAAAAACAAAAAACTATATAGAAAAAATTCAAGACAAAAACGGTGAGTTTAAGTATGTATCCCAGGATATTGCCTCATCCTTTAGGGAATATTATGAAGAGCTTTACTCTGTAGACCCCAAGGAGGGGAAAAAAGGGAACCAAAAAAAAAAAAAAATTTGCGACTTCCTTAGTAGAGCCGGGTTGGAGACTCTGGGTCAGGATGATAGAGAGGCGCTGGAACAGCCAATCTCTGAGACAGAAATATTGCGAGCCCTGAAGAATTCACCCGCAGGGAAAAGCTCGGGCCCAGACGGCTTCTCCATCTTATATTATAAAACCTTCAAGGAGATCTTGATCCCTAGACTACAACAATATATGAATGGACTGGGACTAGAATACGCTATGGGAGAAGCCTCTCTATTAGCAACTATAACGGTCCTGCCTAAAGAAGGGAAGGATAGTTCTAAGTGCTCCAATTATAGGCCTATCTCTCTGCTAAATGCAGACACTAAGTTGTATGCCAAAATCTTGGCAGAGAGATTGAAAGGGCATCTCGAGGCATTGATCCATCCGGATCAAGTGGGTTTCATCCCAGGGAGGGAAGGGAGGGACAATGGAGTTCGGACTCTATTGGCTCTCCAGAGGATGAGGGACTCAGGGACCCCCAGTCTACTCTTGTCAATAGACGCAGAAAAAGCGTTTGATAGAGTAGACTGGGGGTTCATGTTTAGCACACTAGAGCATATGGGGTTTGGTTCGAAATATATTAGCCATATCAAAGCTCTATATGGACGGCCGAAGGCAAATATCAAAATAAACGGAGTCCTTTCCTCACCCTTCGAAATGAAGAACGGGACGAGGCAGGGCTGTCCCCTGTCCCCTCTTCTTTTTGTCCTGACCCTAGAGCCCTTACTGTCTTCAATAAGAAGAAATACAAACATAGAGGGGTGTAGAGTCGAGGGGGAGTCCCATAAGCTGGCTGCCTTCGCAGACGATATCCTGTTCTACGTAAGCTATCCCCGGAGGACGATGCCAATTCTCTTGGAGACCCTTATATCCTATGGTGCCCTTTCAAACTTTCGGGTTAACCCCGTAAAATCTCATATTCTTAATATTAACGTAAAAAAAATCGAACAGCAGAGCATAAAGAAAGATTATAAATTTGTATGGAAGAAGCGTATAAAATATCTGGGTATAGACTTAGCCAACTCAATAGAAAAACTCTATAGAATAAATTACCTACCTTTGCTAGATGAGGTGAAAAAAAAATGTAACGAATATATCAATAGGCCCCTGTCCTGGATTGGGCGAGTCAATACATTAAAAATGATGATACTTCCAGTAATAACGTATAAGCTACAGATGCTCCCTCTCCCCTTGCCTCACCAATACCTAAGGAAGCTCAACTCAATACTGATGAATTTTGTGTGGAAAAATAAGAAACATCGTACGTCACTGAAACTCCTAAAACAGGGTAAGAATCAGGGGGGACTGGCGGTCCCTGACATTATTAGTTATTATCACGCAATCGCACTTTTAAGAATTCCAGAGTGGGGGAAAATAAACTCAAGTAAAAGATGGGTACACATGGAAAAGGCACTGAGTAAGGCCCATCTGGGAAGGATTATTTGGAACCCCCCAGGGTTCAGAGCACTAGATGACCATACACATATCATCACAAGGCACTCGTTCAAAATTTGGGATAAAGTATATATACAGCTGAATGGCAATTATAACTCACCTTTAGTAGCACTTAAGGAGAATGACTATTTCCCCCCCGGGAAAAAGGATATAGGAGGGGACTGGATAATTAAAGACGAAACACAATTAGGGGATGTAATGCATTTGGGATTACCACTGGCACTAGACAAATTAAAAAAAAAAGTGGATATATTTAAAATCGATGAGTGGCGGTACCTCCAGATTTGCCATTTCGTGAAAAAACTTCCACAACCAATCAGGTCACGTGGAGACCTGACGAAACTGGAGCAAATATGCACAGCAGAAAATACTAAAAAGTCAATTTCAAAAATATATAAGCTACTGATCGAGGTGGACAGGCTGGAGGTCCCCCCATTCATCGCTAAATGGGAGAGGGAATTAGGGTCACAGATAAACACGGGGATGGTTAAAAAAATAATGAAGCTCACACATAGCTCATCAGTAGACATGCGAACAGCTGAAATGAATTACAAATGTTTAATTAGGTGGTACGCGACTCCCGACAAAACAAGCAAATTTCAGGAGGGGAGATCCCCCAACTGTTGGAGAGGTTGTAATCAGAGGGGAAATATGGGCCATTTATGGTGGGAATGTCAGAAAATCCAAAAATACTGGGGTAGGATCTTGAGCTATATCAAAGAAATTACCCAAATAGAAGTAAAAAAAAACCCCTGGGTGGTCCTGTTACACGCAACAGAGGAGGGAGTGAGGCAATATAGGAGCACACTGGTCCCACATTTGCTTAATGCCGCAAAAAGATTAATACCCAGGAAGTGGCAAGAGCAAGAAAGCCCTTCCATAGGGGAATGGATTGATGAAGTAGAGGCAACCTATAGGCTGGAATGCTTGAAGGAGAATCTTGAGGAGGATACTCAGCCAAAAGGGAAGTGGGAATGCTGGGAGAAATTCAAAAGAACCTGGAGTTATGCGGAGTTGATGCAGACATAGGGCGGCAAAAATATTTATCAAAAAAAAAAAAAAAGAGAGAGGGCAGCGATGAGAGGTAGGGATTTGGGGGAGAGGGGAGGTAGGGGGGGAGGTGGGGAGGAAGGGGGGAAAAAAAAAAAGGGCTAAACCACTATGATGATAAGACTAGATGGGACAGAGGCCAAGACCTCACTGACTTAGTCCTATTTCAAAAAGTTCTTCTGAAGTGGAAAAGAAAAAAAAAAAAAAAGGGGCAAACTTTAGAGATGTTACAGAGGCAAAGTCTACAAGCTTTTGACAGCTATTGAATTTGGGGCTAAAAGGACAGGTCTGAGTCTAGGATTACACCCAGTACCCTGGCATGAGGGAAGGGACTGATAGTGGCATTATTGACCTTGGTGAAAAAGTCATGGAGGTGGGCAGGTTTGACAGCAGAACATTGCCAAAAGCATCACACTTCTTCCCATACTGCATCCTGGTACCATCTCTTCCCTGGGTAAGCGAGGAACACACACCCGGCCATCCACAAGATGTAAAAGAATACGTGATTCATCACACCTGGCCTCCTTCTTCCATTGCTCCGCGGTCCAGTTCTGATGCCCACATGACCATTGTAGACACTTTAGGCTGTGGACACAGGTCAGCATGGGCACCCTGACTGGTCTGCAACTACGCACCCCCATACACAACTAACTGCAATGCCTATTTTTTCTGCTTTCAGCAAATCATCTTCAGGGACAACATGTTTACTTGCTGCCTAATATATTCCACCAACTTTCAGATGCCAGTGTAATGAGATAATCAATGCTATTCACTTAATCTGTCAGTGGTCATACAGTTATGGCTCATCAGTGTATATACATAATGGAAAAACGGTAAAACCCTATTGCCATGGCAATAAATCACAGAATAATAGTTATAATTACAATAATCTTCCCCTGTCTCACGTTTCACATGAATAAGGTAATATATTGGCATATTAAATAAAAATCAAATAAAATGTGTTTATTTATGACACCAGTGAAATGCGAATATTTAATTGGGAACAGCTAATAAGTCTTTCTGTTCAGCAGTGTTAATGTTAAATATGTAACAGATGGGCGCATTAGAACTAACAGCAAATTTTCAGTTCATGGCAAACTAAAGTGTATTTTAAGCGAGTCCGCATTCTGAGTCACTGGAAAGTTTACCAAAGTGTCTTTTTTTTTAAGCGATTGGCACATCTCATTTCTTTATGGATATATAGACTCCTACATTATTGACTAGATGAATGTCAGGCAATGTGGCAAACATGCTTGCTCAACTAATGCTGAAATAAAATTACTTTTATGACAAGCCACCTGGAGGTAGTACTGTGTTAGGAAAAAGAATAAGAGACTCATCGCAACATATTTGCATTGGCGAAATAGGCACAGTATAGCTATGGCTACATGGACCATTCTTAATCTCAGAGACTTAAAATAATCTCTTAGGGCCATGACTAGAGATGGGGTTCAAGTCTGCAGTGACACAGGGTTCTCTCCGTGAACTTAGCAGGGTTACATTTATTTACTTGAATTATTTATATTTATTTATATAAAGCAGACATTTTACGCAGCACTTTACACATATTGGACATCAGTCACTTTCCCCAAGGAACTTACATCAGTCTCTGCCCTGTAGACATTTACATCAGTCCCTGCCCCCAAGGAGCTTACATCAGTCTCTGCCCTGTAGACGTTTACATCAGTCCCTGCCCCCAAGGAGATTACATCAGTCCCTGCCTCCAAGGAGCTTACATCAGTCCTTGCCTCCAAGGAGCTTACATCAGTCCTTGCCTCTAAGGAGCTTACATCAGTCTCTGCCCCCAAGGAGCTTACATCAGTCTCTGCTCCAAGGAGCTTACATCAGGCCCTGCCTTCAAGGAGCTTACATCAGTCCTTGCCCCCAAGGGGCTTACATCACTTTCTGGCCCCAATGAGCTTACATCATTCCCCACTCCCAAGGAGCTGACATCAGACCATGCCCCCCAAGGAGCTTACATCAGACCCTGCTCCCAAGGAGCTTACATCAGCCCCTGCTCCCAAGGAGCTTACACCAGTCCCTGCCTTAAGGAGCTTATAGCAGTCCCTGCCCTTTAGGGAATTACACAGGCACCTGCCCCTAAGAAGCTTATATGAGTATCTGCCCCCAAGGAGCTTACATCAGTTCCCTGCTCCCTGCCCCCAAGGAGCTGGCATCAACCCCTGCTCCCGAAGGAGCATACATCCTTCTCTGCCCCAAGAGCTTACATCAGCCAAATAAACCTGAACCCATCAAAGTCCCCCTTGCATCAGAGACCTCCTTGCATGAGACTCCCCATCAGACTTCCTTCTTCCTTAAGGGTCCCCTCTTACTTTAGAGGACAGGATATAATCATTTACAAATCATTAAAATAGAATTGAAGGAAACACTTTTTTTTCCATTTTGTATAGAGTGTGTGTGTGGGGGGTGGAGGATGGGCCGGGGGAGCATAACCGCTGTTATTTTTTTTTACATTTATGTCCTACTGAGGAGATTTCCCCTAACTTCCTGTCACATAGCCACAACAGGAAAGCAAGTGAATCCCTAGCTCACACCAGCACTAGTGCCCCCATTTGAAGATGTCCCTTCCATTTCTGTACTAGGGACAACCCAAAATTTGTGATTTTCTTTCACTTTCACTGTCAGTGATAATTGTTTATAGGACAAATGGAGGGAGCGGATCTCCCTAACGGGTACACACAGGGCAATAAAATCACTCTCTCCTCTATCCCAAAGAAAAAAAGTTTTGCATTTAGTTATACTTTAAAATGTTTTTACAGTTTAGAGGCAGAAATATAAAACCCAATGCCAGTGCATTCAGGAGAAGAGTATTTTTCAGAGAAAAAAAATAAAAAAGTGCAACGCACCAGAACGCATGGAAATGCAGCTAAACATGCTTAAAGCAAATCTTCACCCATTTGTAAAGTTATCCCCATCAAAATATCCACCCAAAGAACCTTTTTAAAAAAAAAAATTTGACTGCACTTCCGGTCCCGGCCGCCTAAGCAAGCAACTTAATTAGGATGTCCCTTTTGATTCCTGGGATATCAGCGTCATCGATCCCAGAAGTCTACGGGCATCCTAAGTGTCTAATATTTCCATACGCGATCGGGAGGAGTTGCAACGGCAACTTCTATACAATTGGGTTCCCACGCTATGTGATTACAAGGGCTTGCGCGAAAATCAGATTTAGATGCATTTAGGTGGGTCAAGCGTCTGTGCATTTATTCATCCCACTGGCCAGAATATTTGTTTATTCTGGCCATGTGACTTATTCTGGCTACCCAGCATGCACAAATTTCAGGAAGTAAGTGACACTGGCTTCAGCTGCCCTGACTTAACACAGATGCCTTTTGTAGGGTTGGACATCACGCAGGGCTGACTCTTGTCAGTTGTGAGTCAATAGTAAGATGGTGGTGGTGGGGCAGATTTGGAGGGTTCTCTTCTGATTCTGCCCAGGTACTGTACACCGGATGGAGGGGGTGAGCCCTTTTTGGGGGCTTGCGCTGCTGCCTTTGAGTACAGCCTTGAGGACATTTCCATGTGCAGTAGTAGAGGTAGAAAGATTGGGAACGCCGGATATCCAAGGGGATGTAAGTCGAGAGGTGGATATGTAGTCGTTTATTGAACGTAGCAAGAAGTGATCAAGCCAAAGCATTTCTGGGAAAAAACTCCCCCTTCATCAGGGCTGCTGCTGTATGTTGATGGTAAATAGGGAAGGACCCCAAATGAGGGTGTCTGTGACACCAGGATCAGAATGATCTGTGTCCACCTGTGTTTGCAGCGGCAGCATAGCCGGCACACTGCAGTATGTGCTATCTAGCACACAAATAAATATGACAATTCTGCACTTTACTGTAAATTAAGTGCCTAATAACACAGATCTCTCCATAAGGATAATGAGAGTCCTTTTATTAGAAATTATGTGATGAGACTGAAGCTCCTCTTTAACTGCTTGTCTTCTGGGCACTTTTACCCCCTTCCTGCCCAGGCCAATTTTCAGCTTTCAGCGCTCTCACATTTTGAATGACAATTGTGCGGTCATGCTTCACTGTAACCATATGACATTTTTATCATTTTTTCACACAAATAGAGCTTTCTTTTGGTAGTATTTAATCACCATTAGGTTTTTTATATATTGCTAAACAAACAAAAAAAGGCTGGAAGACCGTATATTTTGAAAAATGTTTTTTTGCAAACAGATAATTTGTTTCCTCTACTGATGTGCACTGATTAAGCTGCACTGATAGGTGGCACTGATGGGCACTGATGAGGCTGCACTTATAGGTGGCACTGATAGGTGGCACTGAAGGGCACTGAGTGGTGGCACTGATAGGCGGCATTGTTAGGCACTGGTAGGTGGCACTGATGGCTGACACTGATGAGGAGGCATGATAGGTGGCACTGGTGGGCACTGATAGGTGGCACTAATGGGCACTGATAGGTGGCACTGAAGGGTACTGAGAGGTGGCACTGATAGGCACTGGTAGGCAGCACTGATGGGTGACACTGATGAGGAGGCACTGATTGGCAGCACTGACGGGCACTGATAGGTGGCACTCGTAAGCATTGATTGGCAGCACTGGTGGAAATCGATTGGCAGGGCTGGTGGACATTGATGGGCACTACTGGGGCTGCACTGATAATCAGTGCCCTGATTATCAGTGCCAATGTCCCTTTAACACAAGCCAGTTATCAGCTTTCTTCTCTCCTCACGCTGTCAGAGTGAAGAAAGAAAAGGCGATAACTGGCTTCTGTTTACAAACCTGTGATCAGCTGATCATGTGGTAAAGGGCCACTGTGATTGGCCCTTTACCCCGATCTGTGATTAGCTGGGTCCTAAGGACTTGGCAATCACAGAGCGTGCCACCCTCGTGCCGCCATGGATGCCCTCCCGGCCAACTAAGCCCGTGCTGTAGCCGTCTTTTAGCTATAGCGCGGGCAGTAAGTGGTTAAGCACTGCCGAATTTTGCACTTGAGTGTTCATTCATTCCCATGGCCAGAATAAATTAATATTCTGGCCAATGGGATCAATGAATGCAAAGACGCTTGACCCGCCTAAATGAATCTAAATGAATTAGCAAAATGCGTCTTTAGGGACTTTTTTAACTCTGATTTTTCCTCCACTGAAGTAAAGGCATCCAGGAAAAAAGAGAAAAGCATTCTGTGTGCCATACACATAGATCTAAAAAAAAAAAATATGAATGCACATTCTTTAAAACTAGATGAATTGGATCCCTTTAAGTGATTAAGTGGCATTGCACAGTTAATCCCAACCCTGCCACATGATCTAAATAAGATATTGCATTATTCATTATGTGCTAGGAATGATTAAATGAAAGCCACCCCCTCTCAAAATGTTTTCAATATTTACATTTAATTAATCCACGCTAAAGCTTTGTTAACCAAAGTGTTTCTTCTTAAATTGATTCCTCATCGAGTCTCCTCATTTTCTCAACAGCAC
>CM053032.1:244763301-244948301 GCA_028564925.1 Lithobates sylvaticus
CCATTTCCCTGACACCTATCCTCTTCCCTTCTCTCCTCTTTGTCTCCTCTTCCCTTCTTCTCCTTACTCTTCCCTTCTTCTCCTCTTCCCTTCCTTTCCACTTCTTTCCTTCCTCTCCCCTTCTTCTCCTCTTCCCTTCCTGTCCCCTTCTTCTCCTCTTTCTTTCCTCTCCTCTCCTCCCTTCTCCTCTTCCCTTCCGCTCCCCTTCTTCTCCTCTCCTCTCCTATTCTTTCCTTTCCTATCCTCTTCCCTTCCTCTCCCCTTCTCTTTTTACTTTCCTTTCCTTTCCTCTCCACTTTCTTCTCTTTCCTGCCTCTCCCCTTTCTCCTCTTCCTCCCCTCCCCTCTTCCCAACCCCCTGTTTTTCTCTGTTTACCTTTTGTGGTTATACAATTTTGTTTTATAAATATACATATATATACACACAACAGGCTTATTATTTATCTGTCTGTCTCTCTTTTTCTTTGCCTCTCACTATCGCTATGTCTCTTGTTTGCCTTTTCTCGACTTTTCTCTTTCCACTTTCTACTTCTACCTTTTTCTGTGTGTCTTTGTCTCCTCCTTCATCCCTTTATCTCTCTCCTTCTGATTATCCTATCTATCAATCTCCCTTTCTTTCTTTCTTTTCTTTCTTTCTTTCTTTGTCTTTTCTTCTTTTCTTTCTCATTTGATTATGAATTTGTAATTGATCTCAGAAAATCTAAACTTTTTTTTCTTCTTCGGTTTTCTGTCCGGTCTACTCATACCTTCCCTCCTTTACCCCTCTCATCTCTTCTCCCAAACCCTTTCTCCTCTCTCCAACACATCCTTCTCCTTCTCCTCTCCTCGTCTACTTATTCCTTCCCTCCCATTCCCTTCTCCTCTCCTCTCCTTGTCTACTCATTCCTTACCTCCCCTCCCCCTTCACATCCTGCTCCCCAACACATCCACTCCCCTTATCCTCTCCTTGTCTACTTATTCCTTCCTTACCATTCCCTCCCATCTCCTCTCCTCTTCCTTCCTCTCCCCTTCTCTCCTCTTTTTCTCCTCTCCTTATCCTCTCCCCTTCTTCTCCTCTCCCCTTCCTCTCATCTCCCCTTCCTCTCCTCTCCTCTCCCCTCCCACTCCTCTCCCCTTCCCTCCTCTCCTCTCCCCCCTCCTCTCCCCTTCCTCTCCTCTCCCACTCCTCTCCCATTCCTCTCCCCTTCCTCTCCTCTCCCACTCCCCTTCCTCTCCCCTTCCTCTCCCCTTCCACTTCTCTCCCCTTCCTCTCCCCTTCCTCTCCTCTTCCTCTCCTCTCCCACTCCCCTTCCTCTCCCCTTCCTCTGCCCTTCCACTCCTCTCCCCTTCCTCTCCCCTTCCTCTCCTCCCTCTCCTCCCCACTCCTCTCCCCTTCCTCTCCCCTTCCTCTCCTCTCCCACTCCCTTTCCTCTCCCCTTCCTCTCGTCTCCCCTTCCTCTCCCATTCCACTCCTCTCCTCCCCTCTCTCCTTCCTCACCTCTCCCCTACCTCACATCTCCCTTTCTTCTCCCCTTCCTCTCCTCTCCCCTTCCTCTCCTCTGCCCTCTCCTCTCCCCTTCCCCTTCTCTCTCCCCTTCCTCTCCTCTCCCACTCCCCCTCCTCTCCCCTTCCTCTCCTCTCCCTCTCCTCTCCCCCCTTCCGCTCCCCTTCCACTCCTCTCCTCCCCTCTCTCCTTCCTCACCTCTCCCCTTCCTCACATCTACCCTTCTTCTCCCCTTCCTCGCCTCTCCTCTCCCCTTCCTCTCCTCTCCCCTTCCTCTTCTCTTCTCTGCCCTCTCCCCTTCCTCTCCTCTCCCCCTCCTCTCCTCTCTCTCTCTCTATCTCTTTTTCTTGCTCCCTTTCTCTATCCCCTGTTTCTGCTCCTCTGTTCTCTCTCTCTATATATATATATGTCTCTTTCTGTCTGTCTTTGTGCCCCCCATCCCCAGATTCGGCTTTATCTATCTATCTATCTCTTATTCTCTGTTCTCTCTCCCCTGATTCTGCGTCTCTGTCTCTATCTTTCTCTGTCTCTATCTCTCTCCCTTGATTCTGCGTCTCTCTCTCTCTCTTTCTCTCTCTCCTTCCCTTTCTCTTTCCTTTCCTGTCTCTCCCCTCCTTCTCCCCCACCTTCTCCCCCCCTCCCTGGTAATCCTATAGATTTGATGATATTGTGGTTCACTTCAATGGTTGCATTACACAAACGGGGGTCTCACTATGCAGAAAAAAAAAAAAAAACCTTCTGGCTGGGTCCTGGCTGTCTCTGCTGTGAATATCAAGGTAGATTTATTATTCCCATGAATCATTCAAGGCAAACACATATTGCACACCGATCTTTTTTGAAATAATAGCAACACAATAATCAGTTTCTCGCAGTGAAAGGCTGGAGCCTGCACCAGACAAGCAGCCATCTATCTGAATGATTCCATTCATTGTCTGCGAGCTCTATCAGTCAGGGCTGCTGCTGATCGGAGACGGGGGCCTTGTGCCGGTGACCTTTGCTGAAAGCAAACTTTCAACAGCCCATTTTGACCCGTCTCTCTTGCCAAAATTGATTGTTTGCTTTTTCCGCTGTGCTCAGGACAATCGCGGGGTAAGGTGTGTTTACTTAATTGCGTTATATTTAAATTCAGCGCTTTATCTGTGTACAGAGCTGTTCAAGGTGAACATCAGCCAAATACACTCACGCATGTCGCTGGAGAGGCGAAATGACGGGCTACGAGCGGCGGCGTACGGGAGCAATTGTTTTTCCAGCCTCCTAAAGGATAACCGCAGGCAAATCTACAACGACGCCTTTTAGTTCTCTTCTTTTTTTTTAAAAGCCCCAAAATCAGCTTTTGAATTCGGCTGATGGTATTATCTGAAAGCTGATTCTATTATAAGTTGCCGCAAGCAAGCTGAAATCAGAAAACAGGCTTTCAATTCCTGTTATGTAGGAAGGGAAATATTTAGGAATAGCGCCATGGTGCCGGAGCCGATGCGCGTGGCCAGCCGCCACCCGCAATCGCTCTTCAGAGAGTCAGAACGGGGATCTGTCAGTGTAAACCAGGGATATGCAATTAGCGGACCTCCAGCTGTTGCAAAACTACAAGTCCCATCATACAAAGAATTACCGCTCCAAGGTAATGACTTCTCTCAAAACAGCTGTCTCCACAATCCCACAGGGAGCCGGCTCTATTTGCAACAGGAATTGAAGTAGAAAAAATGTAGCTGGATAGCCGCACTCCAAATTATTCAACTTTATTTCAAAAATATGATTAAAATCATAGCATCTAGGCTTGTGTACAGACTATCTGCACAGCCGTCCCATCATGCCTCTGCCTCTGGGTGTCATGCTTGTGGCTGTCAGAGTCTTGCTATGTCTCATGGGACTTGTAACTCTGCAACAGCTGGAGGTCCGTTTTGTGAATTGGTGGGTGTACAATGTACCCCCTTACCAATTCACATAGGGGGGCCAGCATCTGGGGGTCCCCTTGTTAAAGGGGGCTTCCAGATTCTGATAAGCCCCCCTGTCCGGAGACCCCCACAACCACCGGGCAAGGGTTATGGGGATGAGGCCCTTGTCCCCATCAACATGGGAACAAGGTGCTTTGGGGGGCAAATCCAAAGCACCCTCCCCATGCTGAGGGCATGTGGCCTGGTATGGTTCAGGAGGGGGGGCGCTCTCTCATTCCCCCCTCTTTTCCTGCGGCCTGCCAGGTTGCGTGCTCGGATAAGGGTCTGGTATGGTTTTTGGGGGGGACCCCTACGTCATTTTTCTTTCATTTTGGCGCAGGGTTCCCCTTATACCCATACCAGACCGGAAGGGCCTGGTATGGATTTTGGGGGGACCCCCATGCAATGTTTTTTTTTAATTTTGGTTTGGGGTTCCCCTTAATATTCATACCAGACCCAAAGGGCCTGGTAATGGACTGGGGGGGGGGGGCATGCCGTTTTTTCAATGAGCTGTGGTATTGTTCTAAACATGGGAAAGAAGTGCCACTTTACAGGCATACTATAGACACCCCCCAGGCACGATATTTAAAGGAATATTTAATTTTTATTGCTTCACTTTAAGCATTATTAAAATCACTGCTCCCGAAAAAACATCAGTTTTTAAAACTTTTCTTTGCATTGATACATGTCCCCTGGAGCAGGACCCAGGTCCCCAAACACTTTTTATGACAATAATTTGCATATAAAGCCTTTAAAATTAGCACTTTTGGTTTTTCATGTTAGTGTCCCATAGACTTTAACGGTGTTCTGCAACTTTCCAATTTGCCCGAACACCACATAATGTTCGCTGTTCAGCGAACAGGTGAACGTCTGATGTTCGAGTTGAACTTACGTTCGACTCGAACATCTGGCTCATCCCTAGTGAAGAGCTGGGCTGGATGCCAGAAGTCTCTGCTGCTCCTGCTCAGTTCCTTCAATCCCAAGGACAGCTCTCAGTGGACGTTGGTCTCCTGTAAAAAGGTGGGATCGCAGGGCGCGTTTTGAGGACTACTCCTCTTCTTCGGCCATTCTGAACACAGGAGGCCGGCCATGAAAAGCATTCTCTGATTGGACAAGGTGAAAAACGTGGCTTCACCTCCCTGCCCCTCCACCTCATACAATCAGAGAATGCTGGGACTACAGGTCCCAACAACTCTGGGAGGAGAAGCCATTTGTAATGAGGCTTCATAGCATTGTTAGGACAGAAACTGAAATAGTGCCAGAACTATGAAAACTGCGGGATTGGCAGGTTATTTGGGGAGGTTACATAAGGAAAATTATACAGAGAATACTTTTATTGTTCATGCATGATGGTAACTTGGCACAATGGAGCTTTGAGTTTTGCCTGAAGAGACACTTTAAAGTGGACCTTTTGTTAGCTTTTCATGAAGGAATAAAATCCTGATGTCACCATCTTTCTGAAAATCGAAGGAGCCAGGTGGAAAAACTGTTGGCTTAACAGCAGCTGCATGTGGGCAAGGTGCAGCCTGGTGTGGCGGGTAGTAAACACACAGACTCCAAGCTAGGCTGAAGCAATATATTGTAGAAAAGTTCAGCACGGTACAAGCAGGCCCAGGCACGCCCGACTGGAACCACCACAACCTGGCCGGTCCACACCCAAGCGGGAGGTTTTCCCTACTCCTCTGGAACCTCTCCCTACTGTTTTGCACTGTCCCTGACAGATAGGGACCTGTCCCTACACTGACCACTTGCACAGTGAACACCAAAGCAAGGAACCAGGGCCCCTAAATAGGCTCTGTGCTCACCCAAGATGGCCACCAAAGTCACGTGGGCTGTCAGCATCCAATCGGATAGCTGTCTCCCTGTAACTTAGGAAATCATAGAGGAACCAAGTCCCTCACAACTTTCTTCTCCCATTGCATTGCTGCTGCGATCCAGTACCACCTACAGTGGAGATTACAGACTGCACCTGCCTACATGCATCCACCACTGTCCAGGTATTCTGACAGCCACTGGAGCTAGCTGATTGTCGGCAGAGGAGATTCCTCCATCAACACTGTTTAGCAAGGATGGGGGAATTGACAGAGTTTTCAAGTTAAATCAGTGTATGACCAGCCTTAGACAATTTAAGCTTACTTTAGATGACAAACCTTTAGGCCTAGTGCTGCCTTCCAGAAGCCTGGCCATAAACTACCATTCAAAGTCATCTATCCCATCCTACATAGAAGCCAGAGCATGAGGTCTGTAAAGCAGTAGTGTATTTAGGTTTTGTGCTGCCCTAGGCCTGACTAAACTCGTGCCCCCCCCCTAATTTAAATATGACCCACCCCTTCCTGTCAAGGCCTCACCCCTTGCTGTTTAAGACCCGCCCTCAAATGTTTGAGTGGGAACACTGGTTCTGAGGGCCTGGGGGGGGTGGCAATAGATTCCCTTAATTTTCATAGATTTCCTCTCACTTCCTGTGTGGCTATGGGGCAGGACGTGAAGGGAAATCTCTGCAATGGGACAGGGATGGTGAAAATAAAACTGACAGGGGTTATAACCCTCCCTTACTCTATCCAAAATGAAAAATAAAAGTGTTGCCTATAGTTCTACTTTTAAATTTCTGATAATTTTATGGAGAGGAGGACCAATGCCGTGTACACGGAAATTCCGCCAGCAAAACACCAATGTGAGCTTTTGGTCAGAAAATGCGACCGTGTGTGGGCTCTATCAGACTTTTGCTGGCGGAATTTCGGCCAGCAAAAGATTGAGAGCATCGATGGAAAAAGTTTCTATCGGAAATTCCGATCGTCTGTGGCAATTCCGACGCGCAAAATGCTCGGAAACAATTCGGCGCGTGCTCGGAAGCATTGGACTTAATTTACGCAGCTCGTCGTAGTTTTGTAATTGACCGCGTTCTTGACGGTCGGAATTTGGTGTGACCGTGCTTAGGCAACACGAGCTTGAGCGGAATTCCGTCTAAAAAACCTTCAGAGTTTTTTTCCGACGGCAAAACCGGTCGTGCGACATTAGAAATTATAACCATGCCAATGGTGCAGCAGAAAACACAGCACAGTGAGGAAGGTTTGTAGTCCAGGATCATAGGACAGTCAAAATTAGAAGCAGCGCCCCCCCCCCCCCCCCCCCCACAGTTGCGGAATGCTGGCCGGCCGTACACCGGAAGCAGTGCAGCCGCTTTATGTGGGCGCTAGACTAATTTGTCTCTCAGCCCAGTCCGCCCCATAAGACTGGCGCTACACTAACAGCGCAAGCCGGCGGGGACTCTTTCCGTGCTGCCCCCCCTGCAAAGTGCTGCCCTAGGCCTGGGCCTTTTTGGCCTAGGCCAGGATACAAGTACAGCCCCAGCATCAAAGGCAGGAACATTCTCTGTAGTTCACTCCGCCGCACATGCGCCATGTGCTCGCCCTCTCGCTGTCACAGTATCGACCATCGCTCATCCAATCCATCAACAATCAATCCAGTCTGTAGGTGTATCCTGGTTTGGGCTGACCTGCTCATCACCAGGCATAGAGTCTGCTGAACTGTATGCTTAGCAAAGTGTTGTCACACTCTGTGTTATCTCTACATGGGGATCTGCAGTACGCAGTACAGCTAGGCCGATCGCTGGAGTGCATGCGTTGCTTCACAAATCTTTTGGCAGGTAAAACAGTTCCTGTATGTGCCTTTTACCTGCTGCTTGACTGGAGATGCCTTGTTATGCCTTAGGAAACCTGTGAGGAGAGACACATCTAATGCCTGGCATCCTTCCTTCACCTCCCAGGGACCACTGTGCCTAGCATGTAGGGGAAGATGTTGGCTCATTACCAAGACGCTAATGAAATCGTTGGCAATCATCATGACAGAGACTGCTTGCTTCAGTTATCACAGAGCAGATCAGTGCTGAAATGCCACTGTCCTGTCTACATGATAATAATAATTAGAATATTCTTTTCTCTGCCCTTTGCTTTTCTTTCTTTTTTCTTCCTTCCTTTCTTTCTTTTCTTCCTTCTTTTAACCACTTAAGGACCGAGCCTCTTTCTGAGATTTGTTGTTTAATTTTCTATTAAAAAAAAAAAAGGTTTTTATTTAGAACCCCCAAACATTATACATTTTTTTTCTAACACCCTAGAGAATAAAATGGTGGTCGTTGCAATACTTTCTGTCCCACCGTATTTCCGTATTTGGAAAAAATACACTTTTTTGAATAAAAAAATAAGACAACAGTAAAGTTAGCCAATTTATTTTTATTTTTTATATAGAGAGACCCCGAGCAATGCCGAAGGTATTCGGCAGAGGGCCGGCATGACAGGGGTTAACAGGGCGTAGCTGTGGCAGGGGAGACGGAGTAGGGCTGGCCGGCTGATAGGACGGGGCAGGAGCTTCTCATTTAGTTAGGCAGAAAGCGGAAGGGGAGTGGCCAGTCTGCGCGAGGAGCCGTGAGGGTAAGGAGCTTCCCACCCACCCGCCCTACGATTGGAGGAGCTTGGTGTGCTGGTATGGAGAGGGTTGCAAAAATACTGGTTGGTGGTTAATTGGCACTTGTACTTGTTAAGGTCATATGGGCACCTAAAGGGCATGGTTTAGGGACCCGTCTGAGGGCGGCTCCCAGTTGGTATATGGGTACCTGCTAGTTGTCTCTGAGTCAGAGGTTTTAGTGACTTGAGGCCTGAGAAGTGACTAGCAGGTACAGTTATGGGTTATGCCTATTGGACCTTGTGCCTCATGGTGGTGATAAAACTGGAAATAAATATATATATATATAGATAAAAAGGTCATTACGTTATTTTATGTTAATTATGGAAATTTATATATTGGTTAATAAAAAAATCTACAGGTTGCATGTTTTGAGTTACAGAGGAACTAGAATTATTGCTCTCATTCTACCGATCGCGGCAATACCTCACATGTGTGGTTTGAACAGCGTTTTCATATGCAGGCGCTGCTCACGTATGCATTCGCTTCTGCGCGCGAGCTTGTTGGGACGGGGCACGTTTAAAAAACAATATTATTTTTTTCTTATTTATTTTATCTTTTATTTTTTTTATTTTATACTGTTCTTTAAAAAAATTATTGTGTCACTTTTATTCCTATTACAAAGAATGTAAACATCCCTTGTAATATCTGAATTCACTGTAATGCCCTTTACACACTGTCGAATATTCCGATGGAAAAAGTTATTGTTATTGTTATTATGTTGTCGGAATATCTGATCGTGTGGGGGCTCTAACTGACTTTTTCCGTCAGAATTTCCAACGGAAAATTTGGAGAGCAGGATCTAAAATTTTCCAACAACAAAATCCGATCTGACTTTTTCCGATCGTGTGTAGAGAATTCCGACGCACAAAGTGCCACGCATGCTCAGAAAACATTCGGAAACTAAAGCTATTGGCTACTAGTCTCTACGTAGTCCCGTCGTACGCGTTGTTCCGACAACTTTGTCTGACCGAAAGAAAAAAAAAAAAAGTTTCAGCCAAAATTTGTCGGAAAAAATCCGACGGATCTTGTGGTCGGAATGTCTGCGTGTACGGTATGGAATGCCATTAAAGCGGGACGGTATCTGAAAAAAAAATATTAAAAGCCAGCAGCTACAAATGCTGCAGCTGCTGACTTTTAATAAATGGACACTTACCTGTCCCAGGTTCCAGCAAAGTGGGCAGCAGAGGCCGATCAATCGATCGGCTCTCTGCTGCTGCCGGCGCCATTCTCAGTGAGGGAATCAGGAAGTGGCTTCACTTCCCGGTTCCCTACTGCGCATGCGCGAGTCGCGCAGCGCAATGAGAATCGTCAGCGATGTCTGCCGGGACACGTGTGTGTCCCGGCAGACAGCGCACCAGGACAGGAAGTGGCGTAAACTCCCGTGGGAGTTTATGCCCGGAAGTGGGTGCAGATACCTGTCTTAGACAGGTATCTGCACCCCCCTCCCCCCTGAAAGGTGCCAAACGTGACACCGGAGGAGGGGAGGGTTCCGAAAAGAGGGAGTTCCACTTTAGGGTGGAATCCCGCTTTAAAGTACATGTGCGTGTAAAGGCAGGTGTCCCAATACTTTTGACAATATAGTGTATATTGTACGTTCACATCAGTCCCTGCCCTCAAGGAGCTTACAATCTAAAGTCCCTATCTCACAAACATACATACTATGGCTGATTGACCCACACAAAACAGGGCTCATCCCTATTAGGTACCACCAATGGTCAGGTTGCCTGACATTTCACCTTGGGGTTGGATTCCTGATTTATAGTGATTTATAGTGATGACATGAACAGATAGGCGGATAGCCACCCATTTGGACAGTTAATGGACAGTTGGACAGTTAAGGTTTAACCCTATAGTTGGACTTTAACATTACCAAATGGTATGTAGCGCCGGAACTACGCATCCTGTGTCTCGGGACCAGCTGACCCGAGGCGACGCAACTGAGAGGATAGGCCACGAGCGAATTGTGGAGCCTACTGATCCAGGGATGGTCCGGTGCCGTCTCCACTTTCTGGGCCTATCCTTTCAGTTAAGTACCCCAGGGGAGGACTCTTTCAGGAGAAGACCTTGCGCAAGGCTGGTTTCTCTGGAGGAGCCTGGAGACTTAGTTGAAGGACACAATCCGGATCATTATACCTACAGTACCGCCGGTTCGGCTGAAAGAGACTGGTATTGTATGGAAATATTCTTAAATCTCTCAGTGACGCTTTTTTTTTTTTTTTTTTTGATGTCATAATGTAGAGAATACGATTTCCTTTCATTTGAGCCCAGTCTTGCCACACAGATTTACTCCAGCCCTTTGAAATCCTCTTTTATTGTTCAGTTAGAAAGATCTTGACAAAGTGCTGAAAACTTTGTCAAAAACGCCCCCTTGCTGTGAGTGACAGGTGATTTACATATCTCATGCACTAGCCTGAGACAGGCACAGACCACAGATCCGCAGACCAGAGGGAAAATACATTTATTCTCGAGTGAACAGCAAGAAGAATATAGGGGAGATGTATGTAGTCAGAGCTGGGCAGAGTAGAACATGCAGTGATCTGATGATTGTTATAGTGCAGTGTGTGTGTCTGAGGATACATTACACAGGATGTGCCTGTCTCAGGCTAGTGCATGAGATATGTAAATCACCTGTCACTCACAGCAAGGGGGCGTTTTTGACAAGGTTTTCAGCACTTTGTCAAGATCTTTCTAACTGAACAATAAAAGAGGATTTCTCAGGTCTGGAGTAAACCTGTGTGGCAAGAATGGGCTCAAATGAAAGGAAATCTTATTCTTTACATTATGACATAAATGTTTCTTGGGTTTACATCCACTTTAAAGAGGTGGTCCACCCGATTTTTTTTTTTTTTAAAGTCAGCAGCTACAAATACTGCAGCTGCTGACTTTTAATAAATGGACACTTACCTGTTCCAGGTTCCAGCGATGTCGGCAGAAGATCGCTCGTCTCTCGGCTGCCCCGCCGCCATCCTCTGTCAGCGAATCAGGAAGTGAAGCTTGCAGCTTCACTGCCTGGTTCCCTTCTGCGCATGCGCGAGTCGCGCTGCGCGTCTTTATTGGTCCCCGTTGTGTCTTGGGAAACACACAGTTCCCAGGACACAACGGGAACCCTCGGATAGGGGCGGGGCAGCTAGTCCCGGAAGTGGGTGCAGATACCTGTATTATACAGGTATCTGCACCCCCCTCCCCCCTGAAAGGTGCCAATTGTGGCACCGGAGGGGGGGAGGAATCCGATAAGCAGAAGTTCCACTTTAGGGTGGAGCTCCGCTTTAAGCTTAAATTCAAGTCTGTGGCAGAGACTGTGTCAAATACCCCACCGGCTGCTAGGTCCAGTGAGAGGGGCTTATCCGGTGGTGGCTGAAACAAGTGAGTGGAACTATTGTCTTCTTGATCTAAAAAGAGATCTTAAACCTGCAGTACCAGGTGCCTGAACTCATCCTTAACCCTCTGACCCTTTTTATTGGAAGACTTTGCTTTTATTTTGAATAAATAACCATAAAAAGGACTAAGTATTGGAAATTCACATTGATTGGGCCACTTTCCACGGGATCCCCAAGACGAAGATGCAAGCAGGTGAGGTAAGGGTAAGCCCAAATAAAAACCAGCAGCTCCTTCGGGGGTTAGTGCTACATGTATATTTCAGCTAGGACGGAGTAGAAGATCACAGGCCAAGGGGATTGTCTTTTCTTTTTTTCTGCTACCTGGAAATGTTTCTGTTCAGCGAAGTTTATTAAAATGCAGGCGGCAAAGGCAAATCGGCATCCCCTCATTATCCTAAAGATTGCTCCGCATGTCAAGTTGTAAATTAACCGGCTACTTCTGACATGGTTCCCAAAAGGCATCGCACTAAATATATAAACAAAAGAAATTATACATCGCACTTTCTCCTCTTTAGAAACAGCTTTCACATTATGATTGATGGCACGAGCGCGCCGCTAAGGGGGGTTGGCTAAGGTTACTGATGGGGCACGATCCCGGGCTCATATTGCAGCTTATTTGTATCATTCATGAATCGTGTGTGAATACAGCAATCGACTCTGTAGGAGTATTGTTACCCTGTGTCTCTCTCATAATATGGATGCAGAAGACAGCATTTAAAATGAATAATTACTTCCAAATGTTGGCTAACCATTAAGAAGGAAGTGGAGACAACTTTTTTTTTTCTCTAATAAAATGATCTGGCTAAATCCATCCAAAAATTATACTGAAGTTTTTGGTGGATCCTGGTGGAAATATTTTTTCTGTGGCTTCTTATGTCAGTTGGAAATTTGTTCAGTGAGACACTTCCGCTGATCGAACACTTAAATCAGTGATTCTCAACCAGGGTTCCGTGGAACCCTAGGGTTCCTCTAGAGGTTGCTAGGGGTTCCTTCAGCATTGGGCAATTTCTGCCTCTCAGGTAAGTTCCCACTGACACCATTGATCTTTTTAGCTATCTGTAAGGAGGTAATTCTTCCCAATGACCACAAGTGTAAGGACCACTCTTCCCACTGACCATCACACTAATGTATCATGAGTTGTAGATTTCAAAATTTTAGCAGGGGTTCCCCCCGAGACCAGAGAACCATTTCAAGGGTTCCTCTGTGTTGAAAAGGTTGAGAAAGGCTGACTTAAATGCTTGTTAGGTGACCCCTACCACAGGGATAGTAGCTACCTTATTGGTGGCCTCCAAAGCTAGTGACATCGGATCCGGTATCTATCACACAGCACCCCGGCCTACCATTCATGACTGCCATTGCTACCGCACGAGAAGTGGCCATGTTAGCCAAAAGTTGAAGACTAGACAACGTCCTTCCTGCAGATTGTCCCATACCACAAGTGACCACAAATGTAAGGACCACTCTTCCCACTGACCATCACACTAATGTATCATGAGTTGTAGATTTCTAAATTTTAGCAGGGGTTCCCCCGAGACCAGAGAACCATTTCAAGGGTTCCTGTGTGTTGAAAAGGTTGAGAAAGACTGACTTAAATGCTTGTTAGGTGACCCCTACCACAGGGATAGTAGCTACCTTATTGGTGGCCTCCAAAGCTTTCTGAGGAGAGTCCAAAATCTGAGGCTGTTTGCTGTTGATAAAAGGCATGGTCCATAGTAGTGACATCGGATCCGGTATCTATCACACAGCACACCGGCCTACCATTCGTGACTGCCATTGCTACCGCACGAGAAGTGACCATGTTAGCCAAAAGTCGAAGACTAGACAACGTCCTTCCTGCAGATTGTCCCATACCTCCTGATTCTTTAGTTTTGGAGGTGAACTTATTGAGAAGTAGAGCTCTCTCACCTACTATTCCGAGTGAAATGGCCAAGAAAGGAACTCAAAGAGCTCCAATCCATGCTGATGCTCCTCCAAAGGGAAATATTCCCTTTGCAATGACTGGATGACTTCCAGTTTAACAGCCATCACCTCCTACCTAATATGCAATGCATCGATTAATGCAGCACGGCACTATTTGATACACGGCATATTGGCGAATGTGGGAAACACATTACAGTATGAGCAACAAAACTAATTATTTGAGTAAATAGAATTGTACCATTGATTCAAAGTGTAACTAAACCCAGGAGCTTACATTCACTATATCTGATCCCCTGCAGTACACAGAACATGCAATTATTTAACCGGTTCCCGACCATGTCGCGCAGATATACTGTGGCACAATGGCTCTCCTGGGCAAAATCCTATACGGGTACGTCCTACCCTTTTTCGGCCACCAGAGGGCGTGCACGCTGCAAGGCAAGGGACCCGATGTGTGTGGCCTGCAGGCACGATTAACACCGGCCACGTACGATCACGTGCACGAGCGTCAGCACGGGGATTTGTGTGTGTAAACACACAAATCCCTGTGCTGTCAGAGGAGAGGAGAGGAGCCATATAGTTTGTTCCTACTAAGTAGGAAAAACTATATGTCTCCTCTCCTAGTCACTCATAACATCCACACACAGTTAGAACACATTGAGGGAACACACAATTAACCCCTTGATCGTCCCCAGTGTTAACCCCTTCCATGTCAGTGACATTTACACAGTAATCAGTGCATTTTTATAGCACTGATCGCTGTATAAATGCAGATTTTCCCAAAAAAGTGTCAAAAGTCTCCGATTTGTCTGTCGCAATGTTGCAGTACTGCTAAAAATCGCAGATCCCCGCCATTACTAAAAAATAAAATAAAAATGCCATAAATCTTTCCCATAGTTTGCAGACACTATAACTTTTGCGCAAACCAATCAATATACGCTTATTGCGATTTTTTTACCAAAAATATGTAGAAGAATATATATATTGGCTAAAACTGATGAAGAAATGTTTTTTTTAAAATTGGGGATATTTATTATAGCAAAAAGTAAAAAATATTGTTCAAAATTGTTGCTCTTTTTTGCTTATAGCGCAAAAAATAAAAACCGCAGAGGTGATCAAATACCACCAAAAGAAAGCTCTATTTGTGGGAAAAAAAGGAAGTCTTATGACTTCCATCAGTGTCTGGTTAAAGCTTGTAGGAGTTTCCATTCTCCTCTGATTGTACTAGGAGGCTGCAGGACCTGTGCTGATCACATGCACCCTCCCAAGAAAAAAAAAAACTCTAGCAATACAAATCAAACTGATCGTGTGCAGAATGCCTCCAATGCTCTGTACTATCAGGAGATAGATTGTGGACAGTGGAAGAAGGGGAGGATCAGAGAAGACAGGATCAAACAGCCTTTTTACACATGCAGAGCCAATGCCCTCCTTGCCTGTCCAGTGTATCATCGCTACCTCATGCTAAGTAATGGAATGGGGTCCCGCCGTGCAATGACTCTCTATGTGTGCACTTCACTTAACGCTTCCTCTTCCATGCCTGTGTATAGGTTGGGGACCTCTGCAGTGCTGATCTACTCTCTTTGCTATGGGTTGGCTCATGGAGTGGGTGGCAACAACAACTCCATAGCTCCCAACTGTCCCTGATTTCGAGGGACTGTCCCTGATTTGGAACAATGTCCCTCTGTCCCTCTTTCCACCTCATTTGTCCCTCATTTTGGTCTGATCTCTATAGTTGTATATAAAATGCACTTTTTGTCTATTAAAAAGTGTTTTCCAGCGCTAAACCTTTCATCTGATTTCTAAATTGCTGCATTTGTAAATTCCAAAAGCCAATATAAAGGAAAAGTAGTGGTAAAAAAAGCACTTGTGGGTTTAACCAATCTTGTTTTTTTTGTACAATTCTCATTTAAGGGGGCATGGCAAAGGGTGTGTCCTATGCCTGCATACTTTTGCTGATAGGTGTCCCTCATTCCCCTCTCAAAAAGTTGGGAGGTATGCCTGTGTCTCCTCGGAACAAGCTGAAGTGAGAAGCTGATTGGCTACCATGCACACCAGATTCTGAGTGCTTCAGTTTCAGTAACCCCCCCCCCCCCACTTCTTCATGCATGGGTTTAAGAGCGCACCCCAGAACGCACTGCAGCACATGACCGGTGCCCTTCTAAACCTGGCCAGGAATTTAAAGTGATTGTAAACGATCACCTTGTAAAACAACCCATTCCGTTAAAAAGAGAAATGACATGCAAAACATTTGTGTATAGATATAAGAATACATTTTTAAATACTCCAGCACAGCTAGAGAACTGACCACGCTGTGCTCTCCTGCTTAGTGTGGTCAGTCTTAAAAGCAGAGGGATTGTCAGGAACACCAGGGATTTCACACAAAGGAAGCAATACATAGAGAACAGTAGATATGTGCACTGACAAAAAATTTGTTCATTTTCGTTTTCGATCCATTCGTTTTTTTGCTTTTTTTTTGCCTTTTTCGGAAATCCGCAAGAGGCTATCCCATCTGACCAATGTAAACGCTTATTAGATGCTGCTAGGAAGACCTTTGTGCTGTTATCGTCATACCTCAATGTGCTTAGTGACCCAAGCTGTAACTATATGTGCCGGTTACTTGCAATACACTCTTTTAGTAGCTTCAGACCAGGCAAAGGCAAAGTTTCAAAATCTTTACCAAAGAATAAGTTATCACCACAGTTCAACATAAAGTACAGTCTTTTCCTAACCTCCCTAGTCCCTAACTCAGGCTTCTGGCTGCCCCAGCATACCTGCACAGAAAAGAGTGCATTCTTGGTAGAGTGGTAGTATCCAGGATTGGCATATTCGGGGTGGACTGCAAGTCCCAGCGGCTCCTTCAGACAGTAGCAGGGTCCTGAGGGCAAATGTGCATCATCTATCATCCCGGACTCTGCATCTTCAACAGGCCAACAGGACGGAGACTGTTAACGGCAACAGGAGCAACCTTAGACTTTCAATAGCTCGGACCCAGGAAAGCCCACCAAGAAAAGAACCAAGAAACACAATTAACTCCAACTTTCCCAACTGGGACAACGTTAACCACTACCTGCCTACAAACACAATGCAGACCATGCTTCAGAGGGCAACACAAGTGTAAATGAGGCCTTACACCCCCCACAATAGAGCTTCATGTACACAGGTGTCGGAGACTGCATGATATGAAATTTGGGTGTATTTACTCATCCACAGGTTCTGTTGCCCATAGAAATCAATGGCTGTACACGGCTGTATGTTAGAATATGCTAGTACTTGCATAAATGCACCCCAGGTGCCCATGTTCATGAGTTAACCCCTAGAAACCCCCAATTTAAATTTTTTGGGTCAAGTTAAGCTTAAAAGGGGGGACCATTTTTTATGTATAAATAAAAAAAAAAACACCTTGTAAACAATAATGAATAATATTGAATAAAAATTTTTAAAAAATAATATTTTCACACCCTTCAATTAAGCCGCCACAAGGTGATCTGGGAAGGAGAGCACCCCTTCACACAGAATACTGTTATCATGTCAGTGTGTTTCAAGGTCTTCATGTCCTCCTGTCAGGATGGATCGGACCCAAAACACATCATCCCGGCTCTCTCTGTTCTTTCAAACATCAGCGTGTCAAAAGGAATTGACTTAAGCTCTTGAACTGCTTTTAAATCAGCAAAACTATAATCACATTTACCCCCCCGACAAAAAATAAAAAAACCTACACTACCCATACAGGAACTCTTGGTTTTCAATAAAATCTGTCCTTTTATCGGAGATCTGAGGGAGGGATGGAGAAGGGGCTTGAAAAGGTAAAATATGTTGTGTAATAACACAGAGGACATAAAATCGAACAATTGCTCCAATCCTACCACGAACCTGTCAATAAAAAAAGAGGACCGGTCATGCTCATACAAGTATCTTAGTCATGTGGAATTATCATTGTGTTGGTTTACCCAGAAGCTACGGAGGAGGGGAATGAGTTTAGCCGCGGCATCCTCTTTTAACCACTTGCCTACTAGGCACTTATACCCTTTCCTGCCCAGGCCAATTTTCATCTTTCAGCTCTGTCACGCTTTGAATGACAATTGCGCGGTCATGCAACGCTGTACCCAAACAACATTTTTATCATTTTTTTTGAGACATGTAGAGCTTTCTTTTGGTGGTATTTAATCACCATTGGGGTTTTTTATTTTTTGCTAAACAAACGAATAGAGACCGACAGTTTTTTTTTAACACTTCAATACAGGGCATATTCGCACCTTCCTGCCCAGGCCAATTTTCAGCTTTCAGTGCTGTCACTTTTTAAATGACAATTGCGCGGTCATGCTACACTGTACCCAAACTAAATTTTTATAATTTTGTTCCCACAAATAAAGCTTTCTTTTGGCGGTATTTGATCGCTTCTGCTGTTTTTATTTTTTTCGTATGGCTCATTCTCCCTCCCTTCCTGGCAGACTCTCATGAGAGTGAGAAAGTAAAGCTGTGCATGATGTCATAAGCCTAGGCTTTTTACCAGACAAGAAACAGGAAGTGGGCTGTATAAGGTACTTACTGGCAGAAATACATTTTTACTATCCACAGTTAAAACAACAAGGGCAGAAGATTTATTAGGTGGAAAGTTTAAAAATTGACTGAAGGTCTGCTTTAACCATAATCAGCCCTAATCAACACCTTCTTACCCTACTGTCCTTAGCTATTAATTTTCTGAAATGTGTTTTTATTAACAATAACCGTTTTTCAGTGTTGGATTTGTAGCACCCTCCTAGGTAAGTTGCTAAATATGCTAGGTCAATTTAGTTATTTTTGGCTCCCCTGTAATCAGTGGAGCTGTTTGTGATTGCCCTGGGCTGTTCTGGGTTTAAATGGCTGTAGGTTCGACTGCTCCCCCCTGATTTCTGGAGGATTCTGAAATGTAGTGGGCTGGAAGAGGCAAATGAATAGCCTGAATGTTTATGTTGTCTCCCTGGGGCACAGTGGCCAGTAAATGGCATGAAGTCTGGGTCTGGGGCAGCCTGGTTCTTGTCCGGGAGGAGAAGTTCCCAGCCTGAAGGGCTACTGCCCTTCTAGGCAGCCCAGATGAAGTTCTATATATACTCATCAAGGTCTCAGCTGTGACAGAGCTGGGGGCCTGTGGTGCTGAGAATTTCTGGAACTAACTCAGGGATTTTACTCAGGATCTGGTCTGGAGAGTTCATGGAAGAGATGTCTGGCTGATTCTGGAAGGAGGCATCCAAGTATCCAGGGACATTCTGAGTACAGACCTGAGGGCCGGATCTTGGTGACTGTTTTCTGCTACTATCCCCAGTGCTTGCTTGGGCTATGGCATTTATCATGGTGTATCTGTGCTGCTCATTTCTTTAGCTGCTACTAGAGGGACTGTACTGAGATGCTTTGACGAAGAGAAGAATATCCTTTTATGACTGTACAGTGTTGCTGGAGTATCCCACTGCTCCCGTCACCCTACCAACGTTCATTTAGTAATAAAGCATAAAAGAACACTGCTTACTGAGCCAGAATCTCTCTGGGTATTATCAATGTAGGAGATGCCACGTGTGTGCCATTAATAGGTGTAAAAATAGGTGGACTAATACTTTTGTTTCAACTAGTGCCTCACACATTTTGAGTATTAAACCATTCATTACATATTCCACCACTGGAGTTGTCTATATGCTCCAATGTCCATGTGGTCTCCAGTACGTGGGGAGGACCAAGTGGGCACTACAAGTTAGGTTTAATGAGCATATAAGCAATATCAGGAAAGGCTTTAAGAACCATTTAGTCTCTAAACAGTATGCAAGCAAACATAATAGGGACCCTTCTAATACGAATTTTTTAGACATTGAAAAATATACCCCACACTGGAGAGGGAGATCACTAGTCAGGGAAATCTCCAAATTGGAGATGAAATGGATCCATAGAGTCAGATCACTTACTCCAAATGGATGTAGATGTAAATGCCTTTATTGATAATCACAGGACATGGCTTTCTCCTCTCCTCATATCCTTTTTTCCCTCTCCTTTTTATCTTTATAGCAGGTTTTATATTTATTTTGTGGAAGTTCACATTTTTTGGGGATGTCTTATGCAACATTTGAGATATTTTACATAGTTTTATTTGTAATTATGGGTAGGATTTTAGAATTGTGACATATGTGGGTCGCCATGTAACCCAATTTAACACATAGGTTTTTATTATGCATTTATTACATTAGAATTATTTAAAAATGTGACCAATTCTCGCTCTGAGACGTATTTATGAAGTGAATTATATAATGATTTGGCTCTCATATAGAGGTCTGGTAAAATTGGTTTATGGTTATTTCCTGGTCTGCAGCAACCCGCTGAGGCTTGGTTATGCAGTCTGTATATATGCAGCATGGCACCCTTGCCCCAGGCGACGGCACATGTGGCAGGACACACAGGGAGGAGCGATCTGCTGGAGTCATTGTGTGTTCCTGGAAGTGTGGGACACTTCTTGCCATAAGCTGGTCGGCGAGATTTTTAAAAAGCGATACATGGTGTTTGTTGATGTAAGTGCAACCTTATTTTTTTAATAAAGGGTTTTACACTATGTGGAATTTTCCCTTGTATGTCCCTATCATGTTTCAAATGGGATACTATTGAGGTGACCAACACAGACCATACTCCTGTCCTTGAGTGGATCCTGTAGGAGAGCTTTGGGAATACCTTGGCCAGGGTACTTGGCCACATGTTCTATTGACCTCTCTTTCAATATAGGATCCTGTAAATTTGATAAGCCTGCATTCCATATCAAGGTGGAGGTGTCACGGTTGGGACTCTTTAATGGTGATGAATGTTCACTATCAATATGGTCATTTTTGAACATTTCTGTATATTCGAATGAAGAATTTTGCCCATTGGGACTTTATATGAAGCGTCACACAGCCAGTAATAAAAATATAGTACACTGGAAAAAAGGGGACATAATGCCAAACAGTTGGCCCAAATATACAGATTACATGGTTACAAGTAATCAAAACAGTCCACGGTAAGTCATAGCATCTATGGTAACCCAACTCGTTTCGTGAGTTCAGTCTCACTCTTCAGGGGTTGATGCATAGACATAATCTATAAAGTAAAAGGGGTAAAAGATGTAACATAGTAATGAACATGGAAATGAATCAGGTAGATTGAAATGTGGGAATCAGACTAAGGGATCCATACTCACATACTCATACTCACATACTCACAGAGATGCAGGATGCTGCATGCCAAAGTCCCACCGGTAGCCACTGGAGACGTCTGACCCGGGAGCTGTGGGTAAAGGATCCAAAATGGGCCGGCAGGGCAAAACAAGACAGATCAAAAAGCGGGCAAATAGAACCATCCAGCATGGCCTGCCAGGATGGTGGATAGAAAGAAAAAAATGATGGAGGAGCCTCGCAGGGTACTACCAACCATATTTTGTTAGTTTTTTTAACATTTCTGTAGATTTATTTAGCAATTTTTTTGCACTTTATTTTCAATATTGCTCCATTAGCACTTGGACTTTATTTTGCACGGTTATTTCATAAAGACAATTGTATGGCAATGGTGGTCCATCTATTAGGGGCACATGGGCGCCACCACCGCCATCAGTATGTCCGGCCCCCTGATCTACATGCAGGGCGCTGGAAGCATGGATTCCAATGGGGGAGGGGGGTTTGAAGCATGTGATTAGAGCCAGAGGCTGTAATAGGCTTGAAAAACAGGTGGGCTCGGGACGCATAGCACTGCGCTCTGAGCCCTACCAGTTGTGTGACAATAGCGAATGAATATTCGCTATTGTAACACTGATTCTCCTCCGGGCCAATCAGGAAGCTGGTCGGGAGACCTGTCACCCAAATGGCCAAAAGGCGATCTGCCAGGAGGAGGAGGGAGGAGACGCAGGGGAAGCGAGAAAGCAGCCATAGAGAACAACCCAGAGCACTGCCCGAGAGATGGGGTAGGGTGCGGGGCCCGACCTACTGACTGACCTACCGGGGGGGTGATGCCTGTGACCCCAGTGACCCAGCCGACCGACCGACCGACCTGGGTGGGTGGTGGACCTTGCCGTCCGTGACCTGACACAACCGATGGGGTTTACTGCCCCCCCCCCCCAAAAAAAACACCAGCCACCACTGTTGTATGGACACTCTATTTTATTATCAAATCAATATTATAAAAATATTTCTTATAATCAATTATTTTCCTTATCACTATTTCAGCAGCTCTTTTATGATATCTTAGGACAGCTAAAGCTGAAGACAGCTGAAGATTTCAGCACCTTAATTTCCAGCTCTGCCCACCTTTGGCCACTGCAAGGGGGTTTCATTATTTCCTTTACCCCCCGCCATGCCACACTGGCCATTTAGTCTCTCGTAAGGTGGGATTTCTCAGAAGCTACAGCTATATTCTCTCCTGCTTAGGAAGCCTCCCCTGGCAATATTTTCCTTCGCCATCCATCATTCTTATTATATGCCTTGCTAACTGCCATCTTTGTATAAGTCACACATTTTTTTTTGTTTTGTTTTAATAAATAGAGAATCCATACAAGATGTAAGCAAATATATGTATGATATACAGTATGCAAAATACAACTGTTTCCCTGGCGTGATTCTTGCTACAGGGTATAGTAAGCGGGTCAAATAGCTCAAGGACCTACGGTAATGAAAGTCACAAACTCCTAGTATCTTCCTTTTGTCATGCCTAATGAGGAGGGTCTGAGACGTATTAGTGTTATCTTCCAGTACTGAAGATCAGAAGACTATAGATGTGCATCCAAGCCCACTGCTCCTCTGCAAAGTGATCTGCATTTGGATTGTCTTTCAGAGGCGATTGACAGTTGGCGAGGAGGCAACATGATGCCTCCTCACCGTCTGTTTAAACCCCATTATTGTGGCACTTCCCCATTTGTTTTAACACCCCAGTTCACTTCCATTTTAGCTGAAAGCTGAGTTATAGTAATTTTTGTGTTTATTAAACATCGGCAGCTACAAAAATTGTAACTGCTGACTTTTAATAAACACACACTCACCTGTACCAGGATCCAGCAATGTCAACAGTCTATTCTTTCCCTCTTCTCTCCCCGGCGCCGGCATTACAACCATGGGCACCCGGCTGTGACAGCACGGCTGTGTACGCCATGCACATGCGCGAGGCCAGGAGATCTTCTGGGACCTGTGACCTATCCTAGGAGATTGCAGGGAGTGAGGGGGAGAGCAGAACTTCCGCTCGGATCACCGAGTGGAAGTGGGAGCGGGTACCTGTCAAAACTATGTACCCCCCCAAAAAATGACATGCCAAATGTGGCATAGGAGGGGGGAGGGGCCCTTAAAGCAGAACTTCCCCTTTTGGGTGGAGCTCCACTTTAAGGGCTGCTGCTGGGTGGAGCTAGAAAGTGGCTCAACTGTATGTTTTAAGCTCCCCTGGCCTTTAGTCTAAACGAGGCCTTACATCTGTTCAATAAGTGCAAAAGATATATATATATATATATATTGATTGTGGCAGAAATCCAGTGAACTGATAAATGTTGTGCTCTTTGCCTATGCTCCCCCCCCCCTCTAACTTAACATGGTCGCCAGCCTTCTATGTGGACTAAAGCAGTGGTCCCCAACCTTTTTGGCACCAGAGACTGACTGCATGGAAGAAATTTGTGTCAAAGACCAGGGGAACGACACACGGGGGGTAAGCGATTTTTCGCGGGCAATGGCTGGTGCTTCAATCATCACGGCACCATGCTTGATATGGTGTCAGCCTGATTGAAGTGCATTATTTCTATTATTATATTGTAGTAATAAACAAAGTAGTTCAACTGATCATAATGCAGAATCAACGGGAGCCCTGAGCGTGTCACCTGCCGCTGTCACCTGCTACCTGATGTAGATTGTCACTTGCCACGTTGCCTGCTACAAGAAGTGGATTGTCACTTGCCACGTTACCTGCCATGCTGCCTGATTCTCCCATCCACCCGGCTCTCTTATGCCAGCCGCCCGACTCCTTCATGCCACACTTACCTGTTCCACGGTCCAGAGATGCGGTTAAACGGGGTGTCGCTCCTCTCCCCCTCCTCTCCGCCGGCGCCTCCATTGCCACTCTGGGCACCCGGTCGTGACAGCTTTCGGCTTCACGGTCGGGCACGCACGTTGCATGTTCGAGTTGCGCTGCGCTCCCGGAGTGGACAGGCATTTTCCTGGGACATGTCCCAGGAGATCGCCTAGAGGGAGGGGCCGCCTAAGGCGAAAGGAGGAGTCGCCTAGGCAGAAGGAGGAAGTGGGACAGGAAGTCCCCCTCCTAATTGTAGTATATTATATCTAATCTATATAAATATATATATATAATATACTACACTAATGAAGCCCCCACTCCCCCCCCCCAAAAAAAATGACATGCCAAATGTGGCATGTAAGGGGGCGAGGAGTGCTTAAAGCGGAAGTAAACCCATCGATTTAACAGTCTAAAAAAAAAAAGGCATGCCGTGAATGCTAACTGCACATTGGCTGTGCTCTCAACCAAACAGTCAAACCATCCAATGGCTGGTGTCATAACGGATCACATGTGCAGCACTGTGGCAGTTGAAGATTAAACAGAGGCAAAGATGGCAGCTTCCTTGGCTGAAAACGATAGGGGGGTTTACTTCCACTTTAAAGCGGAAGTTCCATTTTTGGGTGGAACTCCGCTTTAAGGGTTTGTTTACGCTTGCAGTGCCCTCTGAAGAGCAATCCGTCTGTTTTAATACAGTAGTAAATTCTGTTGCAAAATAAAATAAACCCCCCCTGCTGGTTAATGTCCTAATATGCACCGCATCAGTAATGGCACCAGCCGTTTGATGGTTTAACAGCCTGGTTGACGGCAAAAGCAAATGTGACAGTTAGCATTCTTGGCATGTGGGGAATGTAACTTTTTTTTTTTTTAACTATTAAATTGTTTGGATTCGTTCCACTTTAAGCAAACATTTTTATTGTACCCCCCCCATCCAATTGCAAGTGTAAGCCCTTGATCACCACTCCACCTGTAAAGAGGCCCTGTCATCTCTTTATATACTAATTTAAATAACTCATTTGAGACTTCCTCCCTCACAGCGATCTTTAACCCCCTATATATCTTGGGCGCGGGGTGACGGCAGATAATGAAAATACCTTTTTCGTCTGACAGGTATAATAATCTTTGCAGAAAAAGTTTGGAATTTGTCAAGCTGATTATTTAAACTTTTCTACTTGTGAACATTCGGTTGTGTGCCTGTTAAGTTGTGAAGGACATCTCAGTATTTACCCAGCCTCATTTAATGGATTCCTTAATTATACATTTGATGTAATAGGCTGTCAGAGTAGGCACTTCATTCCGCCATATCTACAAGTCCCTGCAGTGCACTGAATAAACCAATTACTTTCCTGTCCATTCATTTTTCCATCCTTACTACCCTGTATTTACACCCAACCAGCCCATTCCCGTCCAACGGGAGGCATCGAACGCACTCTCCATAATGCAATCTATGGAAACTAAGCAATGATTTTTTTTTTCCGGTGTTCAAATCTGTAGACATTAGATACAAGTAGTCCCTGGTAATTATACTTCCCATGGAAAATGTTAAAAGTTTCTCTCCTTAAAGAGACTCTGTTACCAACTTCAAAACTAAAAGGTGAAAGCACAGGAAAATCAAGCATTTTACATGACCAGTGTAGACTAAATGTCCCCCTTATTCTAATAACCCTGTTAGCCATTATATTGCAACCCCCTTACCTTCCCACCTAAGAGATGAGACCACACCTTTCTTTGGAGTAAAATGGTCCCAACAGCCTTTATTAACAAACTCAATATTACTCCAAACAATATATATATATATATATATATATATATATATATATACACAACCAGTAAAATATAACCAACAATAACATGCCCAGTCTGGTGATCTCTGACGGTGACCCATAATTCTCACAAACAACCAAACGCACTGCGGTACCCATTTTAACTTGACCAGGCCTCCAACTGTGAAAAAAATGACATTCCAGATGTGGCATGTGGCAAATGCAGCCATTTTGCCCATCAAACGCAGCCATTTGTGCCCATTAAACGCAGCCACTTGTGCCCATTATATGCAGCCACTTGTGCCCATCAAACGCAGCCACTTGTGCCCATCATATGCAGCCACTTGTGCCCAAATGCTGCCACTTGTGCCCAAATGCTGCCACTTGTGCCCATCATATGCAGCCATTGTGCCCATCAAATGCAGCCAATTGTGCCCATCAAACGCAGCCACTGGTGCCCATCAAACGCAGCCACTTGTGGCCATCAAACGCAGCCACTGGTGCCCATCAAACGCAGCCACTTGTGCCCATCAAACGCAGCCACTTGTTCCCATCAAATGCAGCCACTTGTGCCCATCAAACGCAGCCACTTGTGCCCATCATATGCAGCCACTTGTGCCCATCAAATGCAGCCTCACTGTACCCATCATATGCAGCCTCATTGTGCCCATCATATGCACCCACTTGTGCCCAGTATATGCAGCCTCTTGTGCCCATCATATGAAGCCACCTGTGCCCATCAAATGCAGCCACCTGTGCCCATCAAATGCAGCCACTTGTGCCCATCATATGCAGCCACTTGTGCCCATCATATGAAGCCACCTGTGTCCATCAAATGCAGCCACTTGTGTCCATCATATGCAGCAACATGTGCCCATTAAATGCAGCCACTTGTGCCCATTATATGCAGCCACTTGCCCATCAAATGCACCCACCCTATTTTGAAGCCCATTAGAGCCTCCGACTCTAATCAGGTGCTTCAAAAAATACCACCCCCCCCCCTCCCACCCCCACCATAGAAATCCATGCGTCCGGTGTCCTGAAAGGGGCCTGGCGCATCGATGAGGGGGGGCGGCGCCCGTGCACCCACAGTGCACGGGCCGCCACTGCAGTGCATATATATATTAATATGTCAAATACATGTATAAAAGAAAAGGTGCTGCATCTAAAAAACGCTAAATATTCAGTCCATAAACTTGTATAACTAATAAAGATGTGCAATTCAAAAAATCAAACGAGATGGCAAATACTTTGTATGTGCCTCCTTGTTTGATTTTTTTGGATTGCGCATCTTTATTAGTCATTCAGTAAATTTTGCCGTCAAAAAGTGATAGACAGTGGTTGAAATTGTTATGTGCCCAGTACAGCAACTGCCAGGAAAACCTACAGTACTTATGTTTTTAGTGATGTTGTTGTATCACACACAATTATATCATCCCATAATACAATGCATCACAATCTGTGCAGTAATGATGACTATCATGCCTAATGATCTGTAGCTACACCATTACAGTTAGCTTGAATCTTTATACCTTCATATCGTCATTTCAATTTCTAAAATAAGTTATTTATTTTACTCCTTCTTAAGTACATTTTCTCTATTTATTTAATTTTTCAGCCTGGCTCTTCTTTTAAGCAAAGCTTCTGAAATCTTCGAGAAATACACGGAACATCATCTTATCTTGTTACCTTCCCAGCCACACTTTCTAATATTATAATCACATTTCAATTTTTCTTTTCATTACGAGGCTCATATGGCAGAATCAGGAACCATCGAAATAACTAGTCAAATAGCAGGATATAATTATGGGTTGCTTATTCCAGTTCTTTATCTCTTGAACTCGGCAAGATTTGTAATACAGTGTAGGAGTCTCCTGGGAAATATTGAAGGCTGCAGGATGGATGTAAAGCCAAAAAAGTGAGAAATTCATTGAGAGAATTTGCATGTCTCCTGCTTTAAGTTTCCTCTCCGAGCTGCTTATTAACTGGGTGACATGAGAGTATAAGAGGACGGCAACAGGAGAATGGTGCCAGAAACCGATGAGACTCATCTTTTAGACATGTGCACAACCAAAAAATTTGTTTATTTTCGTTTCGTTTTTTTCGTTTCCGTTGATTCGTAACGATTCGTAAATTCGTAAGTCGTCGGTGTTCGTATTCATAACGATTCGTAAATTCGTATTTCGTCGGTGTTCGTATTCGTAATGATTCGTATTTTCGTAAGAGTTATTTTTTCGTTGATTCGTTTTTCCGTTAGTTTAATTTTCGTTTATTCGAAATTCGGACGCATTCGTATTTATTCGTACTTTCGTAACATTCGTAGATTTGTAATCGGAGCATAATTTATAATTTTATGTAATGTGTATGCTATTATTAAATTTTAAGAGACACGGAAAATTAGGAATCGAAAAAAAAAAGTTACGAATGTACGAATTTTTTCGTTCAATCCATTCGAGGCACGTTAAGCAGCGCCATTGTAAGGGACACGGAAAATTACCAATTCAACAAAAAAAAAGTTACGAATGTACGAATTTTTTCGTTCATTTTGATTTTCGTTGTTCCTGTTTTCGTTTTTGGAATTTTCTTCTTTCGTAGATTCGTTGTTTCTAATTAGTTTTTTTCGGATTTTCGTTGTTTTCGGATTCGTTCGATTCGAACGATTCGTTAAAATTTTTAGCAAATCGTTGGTTCATTCGTACAATAGCGAATGAACGAAAATAACAAAAAAAAAAAAAAAAAAACGAAAAAAAAAAAAAAACTAATTGCACATGTCTATGATCTTTCTTTCCCCTTAATGGGTTTATCTGGGTATGTTCAGGGACACCCTTTAAAGTAGAGCCCAGCTTCTCAAGTAGTGGTACATGTAGGCGCTTATGAGGGCTTCTTATTGTTTCATCTTCAATTTAAAGTGATTGTAAAGTCTTGTTTTTTTTCATATAAAAATAACAAACATGTTATAATTACCTGCTCTGTGTAATGGATTTGCACAGAGCAGCCCAGATCCTCCTCTTCTCGGCTCCCTCTTCTGTGCTCCTGGGCTCTCCCTCCTGTTGAGTGCCCCCACAGCAGCCAGCTTGCTATGGGGGCACCCAAGCCGAGTCACAGCTCCCTGTGTCCATTCAGACACAGAGCCTTGCCTGGGCCCCGCCCCCTTTCTCCCCTGATTGGCTAGCTGACTTTGATTGACAGCAGCAGGAGCCAATGGCACTGCTGCGGTGTCTCAGCCACTCAGGAGGGAGAATCTCGGATGGCTGAGACACTAATGGACATCACTGGACAGAGAGGGACCTCACATAAGTATTAGGGGGGATGCTGCAAACAGAAGGTTTTTTATCTTAATGCATAGAATGCATTAAGATAAAAAACCTTCTACAATCTCTTTAAGGTAGAGCTATAGTCTAGCGATAAAATCAAAAATGCATTGTAGACTGCTTATACGACTTATGCCGTGTACACACGAGCGGTTTTGCCGTCGGAATAAACTCTGAAGGTTTCTCTGACGGAATTCCGCTCAAACGGTCTTGCCTACACACGGTCACACCAAAGTCCGACCGTCTAGAACGCGGTGACGTACAACACGTACGACGGGACAAGAAAAATGAAGTTCAGTAACCAGTATTGGCTTCCGTCACGTACTTGCTTCAGAGCATGTGTCGTTTTTTGGTACATCGGAACAGTATACAGACGAGCGGTTTTCCCGATAAGAATTGGTTCCGTCAGAAAAAGTTAGAACATGTTCTCATTCTAGGTCCGTCAGAATTTGACGTAAAAAGTCTGATGGGACATACACACGGTCGGAATATACGATGAAAAGCTCCCGTCTGACTTTCTGTCGGAAATTCCGCTCGTGTGTACGGGGCATTAGATCAGTATCTCTAAATATCTAGGCATCCACTGGAACATTTTGTAAATACATGTTTATATTACCTATAGGATCATTGGCTAGGCACCTTGTTTCATAGGGTGACAACTCTTTTCCTAATGCCCCTTTCACACCTGTGCAACTTCAAAGTTGCACGATTTTACCACGATTTTGCCGCGATTCGCGGCCGCGATTTTCCTGCAATTTTTTCTGCGATTTCAATGAATGCCTGTGTAAGTGGCATCAAAATCGGACCAAAGTAGTGCAGGGACTACTTTGAAGTCGGAAAGGCTTGAAGTCGTACTAATATGAATGGCTGTCATTGGAAATCATGGGGAACGACTTGTCATCCTACTTTGCAGTCCCAAATCGTGAGACAAGTCGTATAAGCGTGAAAGGGGCCTTAATTGAAAAATCTAGGGATGATATTTGATGTTAATTTAACCTTTTATCCACATCTACAAAATGTACAAAATGTTGTCAGAACATCTTGTTTCCTCTTGAGAAACATTGCTCGGCTGCGTCCTATGCTATCATACACTGTAGCTGAAAAGCTGATCATACATTTGTGCTCTCCCGACTTGACTACTACAATGCTCTATGCGCTGGTGTACCTAAATCCATTATTAATCGACTTCAATATGTTCTGCAGCCAGAATCCTACCTAGGTCTGGTACAAGCAATTCTATAACCCTTATCCTGGAGTGCTTGCACTGGCTGGTTTCGCATAGACTTTAACCGCTTCCATACCGGGCCAATTCTGGCATTCTTCTTCTACGTGTAAAAATCCTCTTTTCATTTGCTAGAAAATTACTCAGAACCCCCAAACATTTTATATATTTTTTTAGCAGAAACCCTGGGGAATAAAATGGCGTTGTTACAATTTTTTATGCCACACGGTATTTGCACAGCAATTCTTCAAAAAAATTTCAAAAATTTTTCTCGATTTTTCAAAAATTTTTCTCAATTTTTCAAAAAAAAAAATTCTCAATTTTTCCAAAAATTTTCTCAATTTTTCCAAAAATTTTCTCAATTTTTCCAAAGATTTTCTCAATTTTTCCAAAGATTTTCTCAATTTTTCAAAAAATGTTCTAAATTTTTCAAAAAATGTTCTAAATTTTTCAAAAAATTTTTCTAAATTTTTCAAAAAATTTTCTAAATTTTTCAAAAAATTTTTCAATTTTTTCAAAAAATGTTCTCAATTTTTTCAAAAAATGTTCTCAATTTTTTCAAAAAATGTTCTCAATTTTTTCAAAAAATGTTCTCAATTTTTTCAAAAAATGTTCTCAATTTTTTCAAAAATGTTCTCAATTTTTTCAAAAATGTTCTCAATTTTTTCAAAAATTTTCTCAATTTTTTTCAAAAATTTTCTCAATTTTTTCAAAAATTTTCTCAATTTTTTCAAAAATTTTCTCAATTTTTTTCAAAAATTTTCTCAATTTTTTCAAAAATTTTCTCAATTTTTCCAAAAATTTTCTCAATTTTTCCAAAAAATTTGGAAAAAGACTACATTTTCCTGAATTAAAAAAAAAAAACACTAAATTTAGGCCAATTTTTTTTTTTAAATGTGAAAGGTGATGTTATGCCGAGCAAATAGATACCGAACATGTCATGCTTTAAAATTGCGCACACTCATAAAACGGCGCCAAACTTCGATACTTAAAAATCTTCATAGGCAACAGTTTAAACTTTTAAAATGTATATTTTTTTCCAGATTTACATGCAAATCAAGCTGTTCAGCAGAAGTGACTATGTTAGGAGTAGGGAAAAAGTATATCACTGCCAGGACTTCTTGTGCTTACCTGAGATCAGTGGTGGCAAACCAGGGTCAACTATTATCCAATGTCAAAACCCTGCACCCACGAAACGCGTAGAGATTCCCTATGGTGCAACGTTACAGTTTCCCGTCATTTACCATCTTACCTGATTACCATTACAATACTATTATGAACCAAATCATAATTTTTTAGATATCCTTATGTTACTATCACAATCTGGTTTACATACCTTAGGTCCTTAGGTCCAATATTATGTTTATTGACGATTTTACATACAAGTTCTATATGCGACCTATTATTGATTATGCTATTTAATTTTTTTATACTATGTTACAATGTTATGTATGCCTTTTGTACTAATTAAAATATGTTTACATTGATTGGCTCAAATTATGTTATGTAGCAGTGTGCCTCATATAAAGTCCCAAATCTCTCTTCTTATTCCAAATGATCGGGGATGTAAAAGGTAAATCATAGCTATTGCCTCATATAAAGTCCCAACCCCATTTCCTTTTTTTCTATTATCCAAGTTCATTAAAGTCCAAATCCCTGATCTGCACTGCAGGGGTCAAATTCTCATTTTGTTGTTTTGTCTAGGGCACGGGAGAAACACTTTTTTACTTACCCGATTCTCCACTCCCCCAGCAAATGGTGCTCCCCCACGATCTGGCGGTAGACTGTTCCTCAGCCTCAACACATCCAGCACTAAGGGCCATGCATTGGTCATGATGACGTCAAGACCCTAGATCAGGGGTCTCCAAACTACGGCCCTCCAGCTCTTGAGGAACTACACGTCCCATGAGGCATTGTAAAACTCTGGCATTCACAGACATGACTAGGTGTGATGGGAATTGTAGTTCCTGAACAACTGGAGGGCAAAAGTTTGGAGACCCCTTCCCTAGATTATTGGAGCATGCTGGGGAAGATGCTGAAGGGACCAATCTAGTAGTGCGGAGGCGAGAGTAAGTAAACCTTTCTTAAAGTGGTTGTAAACCCGTTTTAAGATATAAAAAAAAACAACCTGCAAGATAAAGGCATAACGAGCTAGTATTCATAGCATACTAGCTCATTATGAATGACTTACCTGAGATCAAAGCTCCCGCAGTGATCCTTCTTCACCGATCCGTCGGCCGACATCTCCCGGAGACTTACTTCCGGGTATCGCGGCTCTGGCACTGTGATTGGCCGGAGCCGCGATGATGTCACTCCCGCACATGTGCACGGGAGCTGCCAGGAACAGCACAGTACAACTGAAGCAAAGGCACGTACGTGCCATTGCTTCAGTTGGCTTAAGTGCGCATGTGCCGATGACGTCGGCACATGCAAATACAGGGATATCTCCTAAACCGCGCAGGTTTAGGAGATATCCAGTGTAGCTACAGGTAAGCCTAATTATAGGCTTGCCTGTAGTTTACAACAACTTTACAACCATATTAATTGTTCCCCTAGTCCTAAATGAGAAATTGACCCTTGCAGTGCAGGAACAGCCCCCACAGCAAGGGGCAATATTTTAGTTGACTGGAATTGGGCCATAAGGACTTTCCCTTGGAGGTTTGTTTTGCCTTCCATAGCTGCAGGAGCTGTAAAAAGTTTAACTTGATGGACAGTCTATTTTCAACCTTGTTAGCTATGTAACACCCTAGGGATGTCCACTCAGAGCTCTCTCCTCCCAAAATCCCCACTTCGTACCACCTCTACCCACCTCTACCCACCATCTGCAGGTGCCACGTGCAAAAATATTGCAGAAGGACACGTTTATAGGTTTTTCTCCAGAGTTATATTTCAAGCTTATTTTCCTTGTAAATATGCGTTAATACAAAGCAGAGGCTTCCAGTACTGGTGTGCGGACATCTATATAAATCCCATTACCTGCTTAACAGGGTGAGAAATTGTACTCCAGTTAAACTAGAACTATTACATTTTTTAATCAAAGCTTTTTTTCTTTTTTAGAATGGGATTTTGGAAACATTGTCCTCACTGTAATATCCAAAGTCTCTGTACCATAGCATGTTCCACAGCCTGAAAATTACCAGCACGGTGTCCTCAGCAAGGTTTAGCCTCTTGTCAGCAAGTCTGTTCCTAAAGTGAAAGGGGCGAAATAACAGATGCCAAGCTGAGCGGATGCCATTAGCAGTTTATAAAAATAAAATTCAATTAGTAATTCTAAACCACACTGTATTATTTGGAGAAATTCACAAATCATTGACGATGTGAAATTACTTGTAAATCATTATTGTATTTGGAAATGTGAACTGTATGAATTAAGGATTGCTACCCCATGTGAGCTGCTGTATTTTATACATACCAGCATCCTCTGGCTGGTGTTTATTATGCCGCGTACACACGAAGGGACAATCCCGCGGGATTATCCGCTGGACTGAAGTCCAGCGGATAATCCCCTCGTGTGTGGGCGCCGGCGGACTTTTTGGCGCCAAAGTCCGGTGGACTTTTTGGCGCCAAAGTTTTAAGTTTGGTTTTAAAATTATCCGCTGGACTTGGCAGTCCGGCGGACAATCCCGCCGTTAGTAGGCAAGTCCGCGGGACTTTTGAAATGAACGGACTTGCCGCTCATCGGCAAGTCCGTTCATTTAGCACGTGACTTCAGGTTACGTAGCTAGCGTAGGCAGTTACTGCCGCCGCGCTAGCTCCGTGACCTGGCATGGATTTAAAGGGACTCCCCACGCCGAAAAAAAACGGTGTGGGGGTTCCCCCCAAATCCATGTCAGACCCTCATCCGAGCACGCAGCCTGGCAGGCCAGGAAAGGGGTGGGGACGAACGAGCAGTCTTACTGTGCAATACAAGTTTCTATTCCTACCAAAGGTATCTAGGTTGGGCTTCATGTTTTTTTTTATATATTTTTTTATTACAAACTGTTTTTATTAGACCACAAGATACAGACATGATAGCAGTATAACACAGGTTACTTACAAAAAGTCATGTATAAGGTACAACAAGTCAGATATCATGACTCAACAAAGTATGGCTTTCATGTTAATGTAGTACATTAATGCGAAACAAAATTCCCGGCTCAACTTACCAACCAGTTTGCTGCTATGGGCTCTAGCAAAGTAAAGGAAGTCATACGCTTGGATGGGCATACACATGTATAGAATATACTTTTGTGCGTATAAATCTTAATATATATACAGTATATAATATCGTTACATATCTGAGTGCGGATTCACCCTTACATCAGGGTCCCCAGAGAGCCCCCCCCCCCACTTATATCAAGGTCCCCAGAGCCCCCCCTTACATCAGGGTCCCCAGAAAGCCCCCCCCCTTACATCATGGTCCCTAGAGAGCCCCCCTACTTACACCAGGGTCCCAAGAGCCCCCCTCATTAAATCAGGGTCCCCAGAGAGCCCCCCCCCCTTACATCAGGGTCACCAGAGAGCCTCCCTACTTACATCAGGGTCCCCAGAGAGACCCCTCCTTACATCAGGGTCCCCAGAGAGCCCCAGGGCTCTGGAGTTGCTACATAAAGAATGCAGGGCTCAGCCGTGCCCATCTATGCAGCCTTACCAGTACCCAGCAATGCAGCCTCACCAGTGCCCAGGAATGCAGCCTCACCTGTGCCCAGCAGTGCACCCCCCACTGTAGGGTCCACTGTCCCCTGCACCCCACCTCACTGCACCGCCCCCCATCCGGCCCTGTAATAATGTCTGCGGGCTCGGTGCCGACCCCTGCCCTAGAGACTCTGGGCTACGGGCCCCGGATTTGGGGCTATAGCCTCAATAGCCACCCCCTAGCGACGCCTCTGCCAACCACACTATCCTGTCTAATAGTATGCGTTAAAAACAGGGGTTTGGTTAGCACACATTAGAAGCACATGCATTCTAATGGATAGATAGAGGGCAGGTGAGCCTGGAGGTAGCCCACCTCTCCTTAAACGCTTCAATATCGGCACTTTTAACCCCTTCCTGCCCAGGCCAATTTTCAGCTTTCTGTGCTGTCACACTTTAAATGACAATTGCACGGTCATGCAACGCTGTACCCAAATTAAAGATTTATAAATTTTTTTCACACAAATAAAGATTTCTTTTGGTGGTATTTATTCACCGCTGTTTTTTCTTTTTTCTAAAAATTTGAAAAAAAAAAACTCTTAGTTTCTGTCAGAAAATTTTGTAAATAAGACATTTTTCTCCTTCATTGGTGTGCGCTGATGAGGCTCCACTGATGGGCACTGATAGGCTGCATTGATGGGCACTGATGAGACAGAACTAAAAAGGCACTGAAGAGGTGGCACTGATGAGGAGGCAGCAGTAAAATGCAGCACTGATGGGCACTGATAGATGGCACTGCTGGGCACTGATAAGTGGCACTTATTGGCAATGATAGGCGGCACTGATGGACACTGATGGGCAGCACTGATGGGCACTTAAAGGCAGCACTGACTGCCAGTACTGTTGAGCACAGATTGACATCACTGATGGGCACAAATTTACATTACTGACGGGCACATATTTACATTATGGATGGGCACAGATTGTCATCACTAATGGGCACTGGCTGGCATCCCTGCTAGGCACTGTTGGGGCTGCACAGATAATCAGGGCACTGATTATCTGTACAGATCTCCCTGTGATTAGATGCTGCTGATCGACTTTCCTCTCCTCACACTCTGTCAGAGTGAGGCGAGGAGAGCCGATAAACTGCATTTCCTTGTTTACATGTGATCAGCTGTGATTGGACACAGCTGATCACATGGACAAAGAGCCGCGTCATCAGGCGTCATATGATATCGCCCCAGAACGAGAGAGGATCCTGCTTGCCGTCATACGGCGGGCGGGAGGAAGTTAAAGGCACAGGGACTGGACACCGAGCACATAGCACCCCGGCAGCAAAGGTGTCCAGTGTGTCCCCCCACCAATATTACATCAGTAACAAACAAATGGCCCCTGCCTCCACCTATAACTGGCCTTTACAGCAAGGAGCACATGAAGCTGAAACAATTTTTTTCGAACGGAATGAGTCGCTGGTGTTCTATAAAAGATATATAGATGATATTATTGTTTTCTGGAGAGGGCCCGTGGAGGAATTTAATGAGTACCTAACCAGTATGAATAATAATCTATATGGTCTAAAGTTCACCAGCGAACACATGAGACAGGAGGTAAATTTTTTGGACCTCACTATCACCATTAAGCAGGAGCAATTCATTACAAAAACCTACTTTAAAGCAACAGACAGGAATGGGTATGTACCTACAAGTAGTTGCCACCACCCAAGGTGGATAGGTGCGGTCCCAAAAGGCCAGTACATGCGTATAAAACGCAACTGTGCAACACAAATTGACTTTCAGGAACAAGCACAGGTGCTAACTGAAAGATTTATTGAGAAGGGATACAAAGAGGACACCCTCAAGAAAGCATTATCACAAGTATCCAATCTAGATAGGAGCTCCCTACTCACTACTAAAGCTAAACCAGAATACGTGGGTGGTCTAGCCTTTATAACAGGCTACAATAGACAATATAGAGAGGTAGAAGCCATTATCAAAAAACATTGGCCCATACTCAGACAAGATCAAGATCTAAAGCTAAATATCCCAAAGGTACCAAAATTTATTTACACCAGAGCTCCTGGACTCCGGAACAAGATAGCCCCCAATGTGCCAGACCCCCCCAAGAAACCGCCCACTTTTTTGGATGGATCAGGGTTTCATTACTGTAACAGATGCAAAGCATGTAAAATAACGAGACAACCAGGCACTAGCAAAAAACTAACCCATTTCCAATCATGTGCAAATAAAAGAACTCATAAGATTAAACCCCTTATAACGTGTGACTCTGAATATGTCACTTACGTACTACAATGCCCATGTCCTATGCAATATGTAGGGCGTACCACGAGAAAGCTCAAAGTACGCATAAATGAACATTTGACCAATATTAAGAAAAAATTTCCCAACCATAGTGTGCCCAGACACTTTGAGAGATATCACAATAGTGATCCTTCATTGTGCAAGTTCTATGGAATAGATAGAGTATCAAGACATTGGAGAGGGACGGATATGAAAAAAGCAATATCTCAAAATGAGACTAAGTGGTTATATACATTGGACACGATGCAACCTTTAGGGATGAATATAGATTTAGACCTGAATTGCTTCTTGTCCAATGAATAGTTAACTGAGGGAAGGATAATTATAACTAGATGAAAAATTAAGTCGTTTTTATCTACTGTCAACGGTGTTGGGGGGGAACTGGCAGGATAATTGTGACAGACTTTGTGCTGTGAGATGGAGGGATTGTTATCGCCCGTCTGTGGAGTGGGTGATCAAAAGATCTGTTCAGATTGCCCCATATGGATTATATCCCATGTATTAACATTTGGTAAAGAGTTAATTAATAGAAAATACACTCATGCATAGAATGGAGGCAGGAGATATATATAAACTGTCTGGAGTGAACATACCATATGTAGTGACATCTTGTGGACCGTATGAGTAATACAGACGCCACATCCCATAGAGAATAATATAAAATTCAATAAATTTAAAAGCAATATGCCGTAACAACCAGTTTGTGAGCAGTGAATGGTTTTATATAAAAGTTGATCTAATGACCAAATAGATATATACATCTGCATCTAGGTAATTAAAATAGTCAAATGTTGATTGAGATGGTGATTTATAAGCTATCCCATCTTACTATATGAAAGATGTGGTTCCATAGATAGTAAGACACAATAGTGACATCTTGTGGATTTAATGAGTACTGCAGATTCTATACGCCATAGAAAAATAAAATAAGCCAACATATAGTTTTTTAATTATAGTTGGTGGTTAGACATGGGCAGGTTTACCTCCGCCCTTTACTAATCAAATAAGACAGAAAAAATCTGTGCCTATTACAAAGATTTATATTAGTCCCAGGATTAGACGTTGAAAAGTTATTTATTTAAAAAGTTATGCAAATGAAGTCCCATATTTAATTAATACCCAGAAATATAAAATAAAGCCCCGTCTGGAGTCAGGGATTAATGAGGCAAAGTAAGATCTAAAACATAGATAATTTATATTCCTACTGTGGGGTTAATACTTATCCATTATGTATAGATTTTTTTTCAGCTGTGTTGTGAGCTTAACTGGGACTGAGGCTGTGCACACACTAAGTCGTCATTGGTTGGCCACTAATGAGGATCAGTATATTAATCAGGTTATTCAGTGATCAGGTACGCCACCCTGAAGACGTGACAAACACGAAACGTACGTCGGTAGGCGGTACCTGATCACTTTGTATCTTTGGATGCACTATTGCTGGACTTCCTGTGATATTGGCTCCGGCTGTCTGGTGAGTGGAACGCACGCTAGAGACGCACGCCAGGAGGGAAGGATCCGCTGCTCCATCGAATCTTTTAACATATCGCAAGTAGCCTCAGTGCCGGGTAGGCACTGGAAAATGTAAGTGAGCAATTGGCTGCTGTGTTTTTTTATGCTATTTTTTAAATAAAACGTTATTACGCTATGAGGTGCGCCTCTCTTTATATTCCCACATATGTTTCCAATCCATTCCATCTGAGCTGGTCTGATAGAGGGAAGAGAGCCCTTGAGTGAGGGTGTGTCACTCAGTGTACAGGCACAATCCTGTGAAAGCGCATTTGATTGCTTCTAAACAAAGTAATCAACTCCATTTGGTAAGAGGCCATTTAATACTGCTGGTTCTCACATTGGGTGGATCGAGAATTTGTCTGGTGATGGTGCACAAGCTATATCTACAGGAGTGATTGTGGCGTTTTGCAGCAAGGACTACTATATGAACTTTGCGTTATATCAATTAACACTGTCTAATTTATATTAATATTTTTCACGTTTTTTGGATGCACCCAAGATATTGGGATTATTTGCCAATTTTGTTGGCTTGCACTTTTTATATACTACATGAACTTTGCGTTATATCAATTAACACTGTCTAATTTATATTAATATTTTTCACGTTTTTTGGATGTACCCAAGATATTGGGATATTTGCCAAATTTGTTGGTTTGCACTTTTTATATATTAGATTGGGCATAAGTGCTTGATCATTAACTTTCGTTGTACACATTGTGATACAAGGTACAGGGTCTGTTATATTTATATTATTTAATTTAAATAGAGCTCGGGCAGCTCTATTTTGTGTGTTAATTATCTTTGGGGTAATAATTAATTTATACCTCACTGGGTCACGCTAGGTGTCTGGTGTTATTATTGTTTGTATAAACACACTCTAACCAATTTTTATTATTCACATTATAATGGTTGTAATGTATGAGTAACCAAATGTGGTTCACTATTATCACTTTAAATAGTTATTAATTAGCTTAGTTCATGGTAGATCTATATTGTGTCTGCACACCTTTTTTCAATAAGCTCTTAGTCTCTACTATACAGTTCAGAATATACAATTAATTAACCTATTAATTAATTTAGTATCTCTTGTTGGTACTAGCGCCCCTCATTTAATTAAACTACCAATTAAATCATCTAGATTTCATAGGGAGCAGCTGTACTGGGTTTACAGTATTAATATTAGTATAGACCCTTTTGAATTATCCTAAGCGCGGAGCTAGACAAGCCAATGTGAGTGGCCGTCTACAATTCTTCACTGTTGAGCACAGATTGACATCACTGATGGGCACAAATTTACATTACTGACGGGCACATATTTACATTATGGATGGGCACAGATTGTCATCACTAATGGGCACTGGCTGGCATCCCTGCTAGGCACTGTTGGGGCTGCACAGATAATCAGGGCACTGATTATCTGTACAGATCTCCCTGTGATTAGATGCTGCTGATCGACTTTCCTCTCCTCACACTCTGTCAGAGTGAGGCGAGGAGAGCCGATAAACTGCATTTCCTTGTTTACATGTGATCAGCTGTGATTGGACACAGCTGATCACATGGACAAAGAGCCGCGTCATCAGGCGTCATATGATATCGCCCCAGAACGAGAGAGGATCCTGCTTGCCGTCATACGGCGGGCGGGAGGAAGTTAAAGGCACAGGGACTGGACACCGAGCACATAGCACCCCGGCAGCAAAGGTGTCCAGTGTGTCCCCCCACCAATATTACATCAGTAACAAACAAATGGCCCCTGCCTCCACCTATAACTGGCCTTTACAGCAAGGAGCACATGAAAGTGTAGTGCATGCAAAACAAAACCAGAGAAAATTCCCAGCTCAATATACTGACCATCAGCTACTATCCAGTCTAACAGTTTGCATTAAAAACAGGGGTTTTGTTAGCACACATTTGCAAATACATGCGTAAGCTGCAGAGCCACTCCAAGGCACCCCACATACTTCTGCAGTCCTAACTCATGTAAATTTATGAGAGTCTCCACAGTGGAAGCACATTCTATCTAATGGATAGATAGAGGTTCATGCACCCAGCGCTCCAAAAGCAAAGACATTTGGATGCCCCACTTATGGTGGACGAGTTTCTTGGAGCCCTTAAATCACTGAAACCAGGTAAAGCCCCTGGCCCTGATGGGTATACTCGGTCCTATTATAAGACCTATTCTGATAAATTGGCACAAAGATTGATAGCGGCTTTTAACTCTTTACATGTTGAGCAGGCAATACCAGCAGATATGCTCCTAGCTCATATAACAATAATCCCTAAAGAGGGCAAAGATCCATCCCTGTGCTCTAGCTATCGCCCAATCTCGCTACTCAATGTGGATCTCAAAATTTTTCACAAAGATTCTTTCCACTAGACTGTTGAGCCATATCCCCTCTTTAGTGCACACAGATCAAGCCGGTTTCATCCCTGATAGAGAAGGCAGAGACAATACGCAACGGGTTCTGAGTGCCATCCATTTCTCCTAAATCTATCATAAACCCTTATGCCGGGTACACACGATCGGAAATGCCTCCAGCAAAACTCAGATGAGAGCTTTTTGTCAGAAAATGCGACCGTGTGTATGCTCCATCTGTCTTTTGCTGGTGGAATTCCAGATTGAGAGCATGTTCTCTATTTTTCGGTCGGGAATGTTCCTATCTGAAAATGCAATCGTCTGTATGCAAATTGGACATGCAAAAAAATCACACATGCTCGGAAAGATTGAACTTTATTTTCTCGTCTCGTCGTAGTGTTGTACGTCACCGCGTTCTTGATGGTCAAAAGGTCAGAGAACTTTTGTGTGACTATGTGTATGCAAGACAAGCTTGAGCGGAATTCCGTCGGAAAAGGTTTTTCGGATGGAAATTCCGCTCGTGTGTACGCGGCATTAGTGCTTATATACACCGATGCGGAGAAAGCATTTGACAGGATAGATAGGACATTTTTAAAAGCCATGTTACAACATTGCGCCCCGTCAGCTCGAGTCAAGATTAATGACATTATGTCAGATGCTTTCCCCATATGTAATGGGACGCGCCAGGGTTGTCCATTGTCGCCCATTATCTTTATTCTCACATTGGAACTTCTTAAGAACTTCTTAAGAACTATCCGCGCCCATTCAGATATCAGGGGCATTCCAACAAAAGGAGGGGGAACAGAAACTCGTCGCTTACGCAGACGATTTGATATTTTTTATAACCTCCCCATTCTTGTCCGTCCCGTCACTTTTGTCAGAATTACGCACATACGGAGCTCTCTCCAATATTTAAGGTGAATTATAGTAAATCTGAGGCGACGGGAGTGGTGCTGAATATGACCCTTAAACATCAAATAGTTACCCAATTTAAATTTTTAATGAACAGATTCCCATATACGATACTTGGGAACTAATATCCCAAACAAACTGAATAGGGTGTTTGAACTTAATCTTGCCCTGAACTTGACTTTCAACGCTGGGATAGGGAGGTTTTTACATGGATTGGTAGGACCAATATCATAAAGATGAATGCGATGCCAAGACTTTTATATTTACTACAGACCTTGCCCATTAAAATTCCTCTAGGTTTTCTGAGAGACCTTATTGAGCTTTATCTGGGCTGGAAAAACAGCAAGAGTGCGTAGATCGATTTTGTCGATCCCTAAGGAAAATGGAGAGATTGGGTTTCCCCACCCAGTTAAATATCACGAAGCTGCGCATTTGGCAAGGGTGACTCACTGGTGTGTGCATCAAAATAAGAAACCTTGGGTCCACATGGAGCAAGCGATGATTGATTTGCCCTTGGAAGGTCTCCTATGGCTTGCAGACGCAGATAACCCACGAACGGTGAAGGTGCATCCAACTGTGGGAGCCACAGTACGGATTACGAAAAAGATTTTTAAAACTACCACTATTTTGCCATATCCGAGTCCTCTAATTCCAATTCTGGGTACTCCGGCTTTCCAGCATGGCCTAATAGACCCTTACTTTGCAGCCCCGCTACAGCAGTTTTTTAGTAGGCTTTTACATTTTTCATTAGAAAGTCAGTTGATGACGAGCAGAGAGGTGGAGTGTAGCTCCTCAGACCTGGACTGTCTTCAACAGGCACAGCTTAGTACGTTCCTCCAGTCGTTGCCAACAACGCTTACTGTAGTATGTGAACCTTCTGTGTTTGAACAATTATGCTTAAAGGGGGAACCGTTGAGACACTCGCTGTCATATTTCTATGCTTCGTTGACTAGGCTGGAAGCACAAGAACTCGCTTTCCTACAATCGTGGGAAAGGGATTTGGGTGTTATATTTTCAGAGGCTCAGAAGGACAGGATCTTACTGTTCGCACATAAGGCATCATTGACGAGTAGGTATCAAGAGAGAGGGTATAAAATCCTTACTAGATGGTATAGAACACCGGCTGTACTGCATAGGATGTTTCCACAGGTTTGAAAAGTTTGTTGGCGATGTCTTGGGTCTGAGGGCACCTTGTTGCACATATTTTGGGAATGTCCAAAGCTGAAAGAGTTTTGGATAATGGTTGCTGAATCTGTTAAAACAATTACAGGTGTATGAGAAGCAAAATGATACCCTAGCTCTACTGCCAATATAATGATCTATGAACTGTTGACCGGTGCTCTAGCCAGGACGTTCAGGCCCCAAAATGCAGTACTTGCCTGTACCCGTGTAACCAAATAAAGGACTTTTATTCAAGAGCTTCCGAGTCGCTAGCCCTTTTCTGATTCAATTACAGGTGTTTCCCTTGGGGAAAACCCAGCAGTTTTCTTACTACATGATACTCCTCTATCTATTAAAAAATACAAAAATTCACTACTGGCGCTGTGGAAGAGCACTACCCCCCCCCCCCCCCCCCCCCAACGTTGGCTTACCAGGGTAACAGAAATCCAACAAATGGAAAACCTTACTATAATGCTGAAAGGGCAGGAGGAGAGATATTGGAAAGTCTGGACTCCTTATTTTATCTATAAGGAACAGATAGAACAGACCTCTCTAGCCTCTCAGCAGTAGTTGGACTACTAATATACCCAGTAGAGTTTAGCTAACAGGGAATTGAGGGGCAGATGGGCGATTGTGTTTGGGGCCTTTGTTTTGTTTTTTATATTTTATATTAATTTCATTATGTTTTTTTTTTGTTTTCCTATTCTTGGGTCTTAACCAAGATGCTACTGGTTAAGGAAAATATAAAAGGAGAAATGGTGTGGTCTACAAGGTAATCGCATTAAGATATTACACAATTTATTGACAATGTAGTATAGCAGTATTTTTAATAGGAAATGTTGTTAGCCATGGGATTGGCAAGTTTCATGATAAATGTTATGTCATGATTGTGAGATGTTTTGTTTTTTAATTCTTTATTTTCAAAGAAACAGTGTTACAATTCCACACAAAAGAAAAAAAGAAAACAAAAAGCATAGACATCACAAAATTGGACTGCAATCCAAGTAATCTCCAGTATAGTCTTCAAAAGGCACACACTCTGCCAATGCTACCCGACATAGACTGGGAAATCTTAACAGAAAACTGAAAAAATAAAAGGACACAAAGTCCTAGTGCATTACCAAACACTTTATTAGAATTCAAAACTCCAAAAACATACTCTCAAAAATACATATATAAGAGCGTTATGAATACTCACACTAGAAGAAGGTCCAACTGTGGGGTGATGTCACCAAGTCCAAGCCCTCACTTCAATTGGCAGACTTACACGTTTTGGGAGAAGAGTTCCCTTCCTCAGAGCTAAACCAGACCAGGGCTCACATCATTCCTTAAATATCCATCAATACAGATCACACCGTCCACTTTCGACCAAAGTGGGCAAAGTGGGCAGATGGGGCAAATTATCCACATTAAAGAAAACCCCAATGGCTTCTGCTGCTATCAATCTCTCCAATGAGGAGAGCGGCACTGGCTGGAGCCGCTGCGTTCGTGCATATCGCTGGATCGGATAGGGTTCAGGTAAAAAAAAAAAAAGGTGTGTCTGGGGGGGCAGCTGCAGCACAGAAGGTTATTCACCTCAATGCATAGAATGCATTTAGGTGAAAAACCCTAAAGTGTTACTAAACCCAGGACCCTGCATTCACTATATCTGGTCTCCCACAGTACACAGAACATGGAAATGCAATTATTTTAATAAATATACACTGCTAAATACCTTTTCGCAACAGCCGAATATAGCAGTCTTGTGACTTCTATCAGTGTCTAGTTAACGCTTGAAGGAGGAGTTTTCATTCTCCTCTGACTGTTCTTTGAGGCTGCAGGGCCCTTCACCCTCTGTCTGGATAGTGCTGATTGGCCCTGTGCTGATCACAGGCACCCTCCCATGAAAAAAAAAAAGACTCCCTAGTAATACACACCAAACTGAGCATGTGCAGAGTGCCCCCAAGGTTTCGTTCTATCAGGAGATGGATTGGGGACAGCGGAAGAAGGAAAGGATCAGAGCAGACAGGATCAAACAGCTTTTTTTACACAATGAGGAGGATTAACCCTTTTGGTTCAACAGTGAGTATAGCATGGTTTACTACAAATTCAGACTGATTTTACTGTTGTTGGTTTAGTAAAACTTTAAGGATTTACAAACACTTTAAAGCGGAGTTCCAGTCCCCCAAACATTTTTTTTTTAACTGTCCCAACCTTTAAATTAAAATTTCTAACATGTCATATTTTTTGCGCTTTTACTTTCTTTAAAAATAATTAGTTACTTACTGATCTCGGAAGCAGGCAGGTTCCATTTTAGTTGTGGGCATCTGAAGCCCTCTCGTGCTAATTTCCTGGATTTCTGTGCAGCTGTCTACCCATCTGTCTGTCTATACAGTATATATATATATATATATATATATAGGTATATAATATATATATATAGGTAACAAATGTAGCGCTACAATAAGTGAATAAGTGTGAAGCAAATGCCTTAGAACAATAAGTATAGTGTAACATGAAAAGGGTAAGGGAGACTAAAAATCTCCATGTAGTGAAAATAAACACATATGACATAAATGTCCAACATAAATAAAGTGATATTGTGACAGGGATGTCTTGAATCATATAGATCCTCCCATGGAGCACTTTCTCGAACAAATGCTGTAACAGATGTGCGCTTACCGGAACAGGTGGACCCTATGTCAGTGACAGAGGGTCAATCAGGCATAGAAGGCTCGGAACGACCAATGGACCGGACTCTCACTGTAATCCCGGGAGTAGGCAGGTGCACTCTGTTGTTCTTTCCTTGGCCTCCACTGAGAAGAGACGAATGGCTGAACCGCAAGTCACCAGGTGGACAACTAGCCACAACGATGGAACAGGAACCATGATATCCACGAGGGATCCAATAGTAATGGTTGGAACCAATAGAATATCACCTCGGCAGGTATGGCACAGACTCAGAGATGGTATTCCCACAAAATATTTTTCAAACCACAGATCATGGAAGAAAATAAAAAAAGAGGGGGCTCCGATGGTGAAGGTCAAATAAAGTGGGTTTTATTGATAAAAACCGACATGACAAAAATATAAAAATATAAAAAGTGATCACAATTGAAAAGCAGTATGGGGAATGGCGAACCTCGCCCGAAGCATTTAGTCTAAATAAGACTTCTACTGGGGCATCTGATATATATATATATATATATATATATACACTTGATATAGTGATAATGTGTAGCCCGCGCTGCGACCGCATTACTTGTAATGTACCTGTGTTCAGGAACAGAGAGGAGCTGTCATAATTCATTGGTGATGTCGGGGGTGGGCGGGACCGAGCAGCTATCGAACACCAGCCAATTATTGGGCTTCTTAAGAAAGGGGGCGGAGCTGCATACACGTAGCGGCCCGCCCTGACCCCATCCTATTGGCTGGTGTTCAATAGCTGCTCAGTCCCGCCCACCCCCGACACAACCAATGAATTATGACAGCTCCTCTCTCCCTGCATACGCGAGATTTCATCGATTTGCAAGGAGACATGGGATACATGATGCTGCTATCCCAGGAACACTTGCAAATCGCCTAGTGACGCAATCGCCTAGGCGATCGCAAGGCGGAAGTACTGTTAAAATACAAAAAATAGGTATTTATCATCAAAAAAAATAAAATTAAAATGGCCATTGTGAAAACTAGCAGCTAAGGGGATGCAGCACAGCCAATGAGAAAAAAATGGGTGGAACTCCGCTTTAATATTCCTGTACTCCGAATATATGTGTAGCGGCCATAACCCTCTGAGGGGCGGCCTTAACTTTTTGGCTTACCGGTTACCTTCGCTTGGCTTGTCGATGAATATCCAGGGGTTCCTAGGGTTAGTACCCAACAACTTTGGATGCTGACACAATAAAAGTGCTTTTGAAGGTTTTTATTCTTGCAGTGGTAACATCCAACAAAACACAGACTCAGATAGGAACAGAGTGCAAGGGTGAAGAAACTCAGGCACCTTGAACTGCTGACATCCACAAATGTCTTAAATCAACCCAGAGAGTAGCAACTCGCAGCTGGGTACTTCAATGCCAGACAAACCTCTAGCCAGAGGTCTAGCAGCCAACAATGTGATCCGGAAACTGGTTAAAAGTCTCTGACACAGAATGAACTTGCAACCGAAGGTGAAAAGGAACCTTTCCCACAGTACCTGGAACTTTCTCTGTCTCCTTGGTAGTACTGCGGAAGTGTGGATTCTTTAGTGTCCATACAACTCAGCAACCAGGCTCCTCTTGAGATGCCAGCTTGTTGGCCCTCCTCCGAAGAGTCCTCCCCCGGTCACTTGTATGAGCTGTGGTGCCCCTCCAATAATGAGAGCACACCGGGATGCCTTCAATCCTCCTTCAGTTACTGGGCCTCGGGCTAACTGGCTCCGAGGCTCGGGAACATGCGGATCCTTGCCCCAGACCAAGTGGGTCTTTGGGGCTAGTCAGACTGACCATGTCTGCAGGACGGCAAACGTTCCCAGGTCCGGGACCCCTCGCGGGGCTACCCCGATCCGGAACCAGGAACCAGGACTGCGGCCGAACCCCGAACACGTGACTTCCCCAGACTACACAGCGGGGCCAGGCGCACCCACTGATTGGCTCCGGGTAAGACTGATACCCAAGACGTCCAACCAGGCCTGGTTCTAGGCCTGTCATGTGTACCTCACTGTACCCATGACCAGGCAAAACCCTAGTACAGCCCAGCCAAACTGATGCCAAAGTTAACCTGCACAATTAACCCTCAGAACCAATTACTGTTCTGAGGGAAAAAACTAAATGTCCACATATAGCGCACACTTGTGAAAGTGTCCCCGCTACATATGTAGTCCTGCAATTTCGCGGTACATCAAGTGCATTTGATTTTCTGTTTAAGGCCCCTTTCACACGGACGGACCGTCTATCCGTTTTTCTTCCATCCGTCGATGGACGACAATGCATTCCTATGGGCAGACGGATGAACATCCGTCACCATCAGTTAACCTCCGCTTCCGTTTTTATCCGTTTTTTTAACATACAAGGCTACGTCCAGATCCGTCAAAACGGATATTAACTGACGTTGACGGACATTGTCCGTCAACGTCCGATCCGTTAAGATCCGTTTTGTGTTTATCTGTGAACTCAACCTCTTAAAGGCACAGGCACACATATAAACGGAACAAAACGTATACAAAAACGGATGAAAAAAACGGACGTAAACGTGTGCATTTACGGATGTAAGCGGATGTTAACGGAACAAAAGACGGATGAAAACGGACATTAACGGAACGGATGACGGATGAAAACGGATGAGACAACGGATAAGAACTGATACGTTTTTGACATGCCTAAACTGACTGCGTCCGTGTGAAAGGGGCCTTATGAAGACTATACAGGCCCAGCGGTCAGCCTTTCAAGCTAGTCCTCTATTAATGTTTTTTGTCTGCTGTTTGATATTGAAAAAAAATAAAATATTAATAACCGTTTCTAATTGCCGCCATCTGACCTAATGCAACAATAAATTTTATTCATGTCTGATTTAATTTTCACGTCTATTTTACTTCTGTGATGTCAGCATCAAAATCCAACATCTTGAGCCCACTAGGGATGCCACCCCTATTAATAGTCAAATGAATAGCAGATGTAACATAAGCATGATCTAAAAAAAATAAAAAAAGAACCCATGGAACACACAAAAGTCAAGTAGTTACTTAAGTAAACACTAAATTTGCTTCATGAACAATAGGAATCGCTGGAGACATTGAACCATCTGCAAAGACCCTTTCTTTGGGGAGTATGTCTACACATGTAAATTCAAACAGGAGAATAAAACTGAAATCCCCCTTTGAGGTCTTTATTTAATTATTAACACATATATGATGCCTGTTCATCGGCAGATATGAGTCAGAAAGAATCACGCAGAAAGATAAACACTAGCTAGTGTGATTTTCGTTCCCTTGCCTTTTGAGTCGTCCATGAATAATTCACAAAGACGACGCCAGAAGTGGCATATTCATTTTTTGAGAAAATAAGTACGTCGGATCTAGAGGGCTGATATTGAAATGTATTTGAAAATGACAAGCCTGTATTTTGTTGTATCTCTGTATGAGGGGGAGAAAATGTCAAAACTATTTTCAAACACAATGCCATATAATTGAGACCATTTGTCCCTTCTTGTAATACGTCAATTTCATAAAGGGGGGGGGGGGGGGTCAAGTTTAAAAAAAAAAAAGGAAAAGATAAAATGTAAGTAATCATTGACTTTGGTTGCCAAGCTTTTGAAATATCTGTAATCATTTTCGCTGGTTTAGGGTTCGTACAAAAGCTGTTTTTAGCTGGAGATTTAAAGCGGACCCATAATTTTAACTTCAAAATAAAGTATAGTCAACTTACTATGAAGAAAAATAAAATAAGGTATAGACCATTTTTTAGTGAGCAAAAATTTTGAGTCTGCCATGTCTTCAACAAGTGTTTCTTATGCTCTTTTGTTTAATTGTTGAATGTGCTAATGATATGTAAAGTAAATTGTAATATCGCCATCTAGTGGTTCTTTTATGTACTTAGTACAGTAGAACCTCGGATTGCGAGTAACGGGGTTAACGAGCGTTTCGCAATAGCACTGTATTTTTAAAAATCGTAACTCGGTTTGCGAGCGTTGTCTCGCAAAACAAGCGCGATTCAGGCCAAATCCGTGTGCTGTACCACGTTTGGCCTGAGGTATGGTGGGCGCCGAAGCCGAGCTGAGCCAAGCCGAACATAGCCGATCACGCTGTTCGGAAATGCACTGAAAGGCCCGAGGACAACTCTGCTGACCTCAGCAAATCTCGGGAACCCCTAGCAATTTCTGGGGGTACCCTAGGGATCCGTGGAACCCTGGTTGAGAAACACTGCTCTGCACTGTGTGTTACTTACTACTGACCTCTGCACGGTGTGTTACATACTACTGACCCCTGCACGGTGTGTTACATACTACTGACCTCTGCATGGTGTGTTACATACTACTGACCCCTGCACGGTGTGTTACATACTACTGACCCCTGCACGGTGTGTTACATACTACTGACCTCTGCACAGTGTGTTACATACTACTGACCCCTGCAAGATGTGTTACATACAACTGACCTCTGCACAGTGTGTTACATACTACTGACCCCTGCACAGTGTGTTAAATACTCATGACCCCTGCACGGTGTGTTACATACTACTGACCCCTGCATGGTGTGTTACATACTACTGACCTCTGCACGGTGTGTTACATACTACGGACCTCTGCACAGTGTGTTACATACTACTGACCCCTGCACGGTGTGTTACATACAATTGACCTCTGCACGGTGTGTTACATACTACTGACCTCTGCATTGTGCGTTACATACTACTGACCTCTGCACTGTGTGTTACATACTACTGGCCTCTGCACTGTGTGTTACATACTACTGACCTCTGCACTGTGTGTTACATACTACTGACCTCTGCACTGTGTGTTACATACTACTGACCTTTGCATTGTGTGTTACATACTACTGACCTCTGCACTGTGTGTTACATACTACTGACCTCTGCACGGTGTGTTACATACTACTGACCCCTGCATGGTGTGTTACATACTACTGACCTCTGCACTGTGTGTTACATACTACTGACCTCTGCACGGTGTGTTACATACTACTGACCCCTGCACGGTGTGTTACATACTACTGACCCCTGCACTGTGTGTTACATACTACTGACCTCTGCACGGTGTGTTACATACTACTGACCCCTGCACGGTGTGTTACATACTACTGACCCCTGCACTCTGCATTTCCTAATTCTCACTCCTGCACTCTTGCATTGTTTACTCTGACCTTTGCAGTCTGCGTTACATACTAATGACCCCTGAACTCGGCATTACATATTATTGACTCCTGAACACTGCATTATGTACTCTGCACTCTTCAAGTCTTGCTTACTTTTTAATGAGGACATCCTAAGTTTTCTCCTTAAACAACATTCTACACACTGTTGATATTTCATCTCTTCAATGCTGTTCAGGTAGATCTCCACCTCTCCAGGGTTGCCTACCCCTGATCTAAGCAGTGATTGATGAAAAGCATTGTATTCTCTATGCAGTAGCTGCTAACTTTGCCATGGAAAAAAAAAAGTTTGTCAAAACTTCCCTTACCTAGCAAGTTTGTCTCCTGACAGCCACAATCTATAATCTAAAAATGAAAAGCACCAGATAAAAGTTTATCAGTATGAATATTTTATTGGGGTGTAATAGATCCTTCTTGCATCAAACATAACCGATCTGAATTAGACATAGTACCTACCTGCAGACTCCAGAATGCTAAGTTGCACTGAATACTTAATTAAAAATGATAACGTTGCTATGATATTATGGCACAGGATTACTGGCGGCAATGCACTTAAGCAGTCAATATTAAGTAGAGCAAAAAAAAAATGTACCATATTTATGATCAATATCTGTAAGCCTCTATGTTTGGTTTACTAAAAGGCTCTAACGTATATGAAATACTAACAGAAGATTAAATAGTGGAGCTAGATAAGGAAAAGTGGCATACAGATAATCTATAGAATAATCTTGTACAGCATCTATATCCAGTCAATGCGGAGTCATTACATGGAAATTATTTGATGACTTTTAAAGAAAAACTCAACTTTCACCCTGGGTTTTCATCTTTTCCGAGACTTGAAAAATATTCTACACTATAAGAATGTGATCACTTCCCAACATGTTTTTTGAGTACTAAAGGTTATGCTACCAAGCAGGGCCAGATACCTGCATAAGTCATGGCTGCCAAGGATGGCATAGAGCCAGAGGCGGGTCTAGGCTTTGTGAGGCCTTAGGCGAAACTTACACATGAGGCCCCACTCACGCCGTAATAGGAAAAAAAAAATACAAGCACACAGAAAAGAGGGTGAGATAGAAGAGGGGGGGAGAGAGAATCAGTGATTGAGCACAGGCAAATTAGGAGGCCGCGAGGCTCCTGTGAGTGCAAGGCCTTAGGCGACTGCCTAATTTGCCTAATTAGAGAGCCGCCTCTGCCAGAGGCGGCTCTAGGCTTTGTGAGGCCTTAGGCGAAACTTACACATGAGGCCCCACTCATGCCTGTAATCGAAAAAAAAAAAAATACAAGCACACAGAAAAGAGGGTGAGATAAAAGAGGGGGTGCGAGAGAATCAGTGATTGAGCACAGGCAAATTAGGAGGCCGCGAGGCCCCTGTGAGTGCGAGGCCTTAGGTGACCGCCTAATTTGCCTAATTAGAGAGCCGCCTCTGCATAGAGCCACACACAATCCTGTAGCTAGGTATCATTCTTTGTATAATAAATGGTTCCAGCCCGCTAAACTGTCTGCAAAGTTGTTGTTTTTTTTGCTGGTGGAATCGTGCACTGTATACTGGCTCTATATACCTAGAACTGAACTGCTGGCAGAGTAGGGTAACAGTGTTCGAGTGAAGATCTTGGTAGGAGTAGTAAATATTCAAACAAGAACTTTGTGAAAAAGGGTTCTTTTAAAACAGCAGATAAAGGTGGGTCAGTTGGTCTTAACCACTTCCCGACTGGCGCACGACGATGTACGTCGGCAGAATGGCACGGACAGGCATAAGGGCATATATAAGTCCCTTTTAAAATGCCGCTGTGCCATTGGTCGGGACCCCCGTGAGGCCGGTCGCGGGTCCGCGGACTCAATCGCCGCGGGGACACCTGCGATCGTCTCACGGGAAGGCTGAACAGGGAGATGCGGAAATAAACAGCATCTCCCCGTTCTGCCTAGCAACTAGTGATGCCGATCTTTGCTCCCTGTGATTGGAGCAGAGATCAGCATTCACTAGCTGACAGCCACGCCCCCCCACAGTAAGAAACACACCCCTAGGCATACTTAACCTCTACACTGCCACCTAGTGGTTAACCCCTTCACTGCCAGTGTCATTTACACATGAATCAATGCATTTAAATAGCATTGATTGCTGTATAAATGACAATGGTCCCAAAAATGTGTCAAAAATGTCCGATGTGTCTGCCATAACTTCGCAGTCACAATAAAAATCGCTGATCGCCGCCATTACTAAAAAAAAAAAAATATATTAATAAAATGCTATAAAACTATCCCATATTTTGTAAACGCTATAACTTCTGCGCAAACCAATCAATAGTCGCTTATTGCGATTTTTTTTACCAAAAATATGTAGAAGAATACGCATCAGCCTAAACTGAGGAAAAAAAAATGTTTTTTTATATATTTTTGGGGGATATTTATTATAGCAAAAAATAAAAAAAGAATGCGTTTTTTTTCAAAAATTGTCGCTCTTTTCTGTTTATAGCGCAAAAAATAAAAACCGCAGGGGCGATCAAATACCACCAAAAGAAAGCTCTATTTGTGGGAAAAAAAGGACGTCAATTTTGTTTGGGAGCCACGTCGCACGACCGCGCAATTGTCAGTTAAAGCGTTGCAGTGCCGAATCGCAAAAAGGGGCCTGGTCCTTTGGCTGCAAATTGGTCTGGTCTGAAAGTGGTTAAGAGAAGGTGCCCTGATGCAGATCAAGCAAACTGTTTCTTTCACCATTTTCACCGGCAGCTTTGTCTTATGTGTTTATGATGTCTGATAGTGTGATAAAAAGGCAAGCTATCTGACTAGAGTTGGGAGGAAGGGAGTCAGCAATGGTCTCCAGACTGGGGCCCCTGGGCCTGATATGGCCCTTTGGTTTGGTTGCCTTTCTCTGGCTCCTGGGGCACTGTTCCTCCCAATGTTAGGGGGTTCTATTCCTCCCACTTATACAAAAAATTAGGGATGCACCGATGCCACTTTTTTGACACTGAGTACAAGTATCAATACTTGACATCATGTACTCGCTGATACCAATTACCGATACCTATCGCCTACGAAGAGGGGTGGTTTGGGAGGTGGCGGGGGTTGTTGTTTGGGAGTCGGGTGATGGCAGGGTGGGAGGGGAGGGGTAAGTGAGGGCAAGGTAGTTGAGGGTGGGGTGAAATAGGGATTGTGGGGTGGGAGAGTTTAGATGGAAAAGGCTGTGATCCCTAGGGGGGGGGGTATAGGGGGGTTATTGGGAGACATGGGGGCAGAGGTGACAACTGGTAGAGGGAAGGAGGCAGAAGTGACTGCAGGCTTGGTACAGGAGACAGTCAGAGACTGCAGGCTTGGTACAGGAGACAGTCAGAGACTGCAGGCATGATACAGGAGACAGTCAGGGACTAAAGGCATGGTACAGGAGACAGTCAAGGACTGCAGGCATGGTACAGGAGACAGTCAAGGACTAAAGGCATGGTACAGGAGACAGTCAAGGACTGCAGGCATGGTACAGGAGACAGTCAAGGACTAAAGGCATGGTACAGGAGACAGTCAGGGACTGCAGGCATGGTACAGGAGACAGTCAGGGACTGCAGGCATGGTACAGGAGACAGTCAGGGACTGCAGGCATGGTACAGGAGACAGTCAGGGACTGCAGGCATGGTACAGGAGACAGTCAGTGACTAAATGCATAGTATAGGAGATAGCCAGTGACTAAAGGCATGGTACAGGAGACAGTCAGTGACTAAAGGCATGGTACAGGAGACAGTCAGGGACTGAAGGCAGGACTCTGTGTGCAGGCCAGTCAAGTTCCTCCACCCCAAACTCACTCATTCATGTCTTCATGGACATGTTGGAACAGGAAGGGGCCATTCCCAAACTGTTCCCACAGAGTTGGGAGCATTAAATCGTCCAAAATGTCTTGATATGCTGACACCTTAAGAGTTCCCTTCACTGGAACTAAGAGGCCAAGCCCAACCCTTGAAAAAAAAAAAAAAAAAAAAAAAAAAGCACACACTTATCCCCCCCTCCACCAAATGATTTGGACCAGTGCACAAAGCAAGGTCCATAAAGACATGGATGAGCGAGTTTGAGGTTGATGAACTTGACTGGCCTGCACAGAGTTCTGACCTCAACCGGATAGAACACCTTTGGCATGAATTAGAGCGGAGACTGCAAGCTAGGCCTTCTCGTCCACATCAGTGCCTGACCTCACAAATGCGCTTCTGGAAGAATGGTCAAACATTCCCATAGACACACTCCTAAACCTTGTGGGCAGCCTTCCCAGAAGAGTTGAAGCCGTTATAGTTGGAAAGGGTGGGCCAACTCAATATTGAACCCTACGGACTAATACTGGGATGCCATTACAGTTCATGTGCGTGTAAAGCCAGGCATACTGTACACACACACTTGCCCTTATTTTCAATACATTATGTCAATATCTTGCAGCGTCTTTAACTTAAACTAGGGCGCCGAGCCATGTTGCCATTAAGAACTGCCTTGTATTGCCAAGAGAATTAGGAACACGTTCCTAATGAAGCAGTTCATTAGCGTGGAAAACATAATGCATTCTCTGCTGGCCATTGACTCTAAATATAATGTACTTACTCATACATCAACTGTCTCCCAACATAAAACTTCACATCACGTCCATCAGGGCTTTTATATCTAATAATAGAAAGCCTGCGCTGATTAGATCAACGCAATGCATGCAGAAGGTGTATTGGCATTACAGTTACAGGGAAAGTTCGGAGCCACGGGTCACACTCACCTTCCAGCCCCAACACAACACACTCAACTGGGCAGCCGCATGCCTTAGTCTGAGAGCTAATTCTTCACATTGATATTGTGGTTACAGGACACCTGAGGAATCGATCGCTCATCGGATTTTTGATGTGTTATATTGTTAAAAGAGAAATATGACTTGAACAGAAATGTTGTCTACAGTTTCTATAACTTTTTATATCTCCACAAATAACCAATGCCTCCCAAAGTTTTGGGATGAAAAAGAGAGACGCCTTTAGGCTGGTGCTCAAAATGTTTTTGGGGGGGGGGGGGGGTGCAAAAATTGTTGGGAAGAAAATCATCAATTGTAGCCACTGTGCCATCAAACCATGCCACTGTGCCATCAAACGCTGCCACTGTGCCATCAAACGATGCCACTGTGTCAAACGCTGCCACTGTGCCCATCAAACCATGCCACTGTGCCCATCAAATGCTGCCATCAATTGCAGCCACTGTGCCATCAAACGCTGCCACTGTGTCATCAAACGCTGTCACTGTGCCATCAAACACTGCCACTGTGCCATTGAACGCTGCCAGTGTGCCCATCATATGCTGCCAGTGTGCCCATCATATTCTGCCAGTGTGCCCATCATATTCTGCCAGTGTGCCCATCAAATGCTGCCAGTGTGACCCCCGCCCAATCGCCATCTGGCAGGAAGCATTAGAAGAACTCTGGACAGCCGCACACCTGAGTAAGCACTGATCCTATTGCGAAACGTGTCAGTTTTGTACCCCTTTTACCCTTTTGCTGTAGACCATTGGATGTGATGTTATTTTGATTTTTTATTAAACAACACAGAATTTTATCTTTTTCCAGGGTGCAGCTGTCCAGAGTTCTTCTGCTGCTTCCTGCCTGTTGTGTCATTAGCCAGCACCTGGGGCTCCTGATTGTGAGAAAGAGCATTTGCCCTGAAGGGCTATCCTGGAGCGGTGGTTCCCCCTATCTATCCCAATCGCCATCTGCCCGACACTAACCCTGTCTTGGTGGGGCAGCGGGTGACGGCGACGAGCTGGAACTTTTGTGCGTCTCATGCCGTCCTCATCTCCCGTCCTCTCCTCCTGATAGGCGTCCAATAGCGGCGCCTGTCGTTTCAGGCAATCAGGTGACAGGTAACAGACCCGAGCATCTGACTGGCATTTCAGAAATTCTGAATTTTGGAAATTCTAAGTTTGGGAAATTAGGAAATTTGAAAATTCAAAATTAGGAAATTTGAATATTCGAAATTTCATAAATTTGAAAATTCAAAAATGTGAAAATCCAAAAATAAAAATGAAGAATGAAAATCTGTAAATTCAAAAGAATGAAAATCTAAAGATTCAAAAACCCGAAAATCTGAAATAATAACTAACTAATAATAAATATGTAATTATAGGTATTGGAATTTCATTACAAATTCGGATTTTTATATTTTTGAATTTCCGAATTTCCAAAAAAAGTAAAAAAAATGAATGAAACAAAAACTAAAAATTTTTGTCAGTGCACATGTCTAATAGGCAGATTTAGAATTTCACCTCAAAACACATTCTGCTACTCATCCCAAGTATGGGGATAGCACATGTAGAAGACTTTTATCTGCAGCCTAACTGCATAGAGGAGTCCAAAATTCAAGAAAAGAAACACCTTTAGGCTTTCAAGGGGCATAAATTATGCATTTATTTTTCTGACTACCCATCACATTTTTGGACACAGTGGAGTGCCAGGACTGTGGAAACATCCACAAAATGACCATGTTTTGGAAATAAAATGCCCTATGGTAATTTCAGCAGGCATAGGTGAGTCTTTTGAAGATTATATCTTTTTTTGTTGCTAAGAAAACTAAATTTTTTTTTTACACTTAGGCCCCTTTCACATTGGGGCGGTTTCAGGCGGTACAGCGCTAAAAGTAGCGCCTGTATACCGCCTGAAAAAAACGGGCTCATTCACTCCAGTGTGAAAGCCGGCGGGCTTTCACACTGGAGCAGTGCACTAGCAGGACGGTAAAAAAGTCCTGCTAGCAGCATCTTTGGAGCGGTGTATTCACTGCTCCTATACCGCTCCTACCCATTGATTTCAATGGGACACCGCGGTAATACCACGGCAATACCGCCGCAAAGCGCCGCTACGGCAGTGCTTTGCAGGGGATTTTAACCCTTTTTCGGCCGCTCGCAGTGGGTAAAACCGCACGCGAGCGGCCGAATACCGCGGCTAAAAAAACGACGGTAAAGCAGCGCTAAATATAGCGCTGCTTTACCGTCACCGCGGCTCCCGCCCCAGTGTGAAAGGGGCCTAAGTTGTAAAATTTAGTTTAGGTATACTTATGCCGCGTACACACGGTCGGAATTTCCGATGGAAACAGTCCGATGGGAGCTTTTCATCGGATTTTCCGACCGTGTGTATGCCCATCGGTCTTTTTCTGTCGGAATTTCCGACGGACTTTGGATTGAGAGCCTGTTCTTAATTTTTCCGACGGAAAACCGTTCCGATCGTGTGTGTGCAATTCCGACACGCAAAATTCTGACGCATGCTCGGAAACAATTCAACGCTGCACTGGTCTGGTGACACTGTAGTGGTGCGGTGCTGATCAGGAACACTGTTGCTGGCTGCACTGGTCATGTGGCACTGGCACTGGTGTGGCTGCAATTTGGAACATTGTTGCTGACGAGAGGACTGACAGAGCAAAACCTTACACTGGATTTGGGTGTAAGGACATAATGAATATAAGAACTAAAACATATATGTAGCGGGGTCGTTCCCCTTTTAGGGGATAAGACTACAGTTCCCATAATTCCCCAGGCTCCCGGGAGGATGGTTGTTTCCGCCCGAGAGGCTGATGGGGGAGGTGATATAAGGAAAGAGGAAGGACCGCCTCTTCCTCTTCTGACGCAGGGATCACAGAGAGAGGAGACACCTGTGCGGACCGGGACTGCTGAAGGCCTGAAGCCTGGGCCTTGCAGCAGACTGAGAGAGACTCTCACACCTCATTGTCAGCCTGAGCAGAGCGGAGCCTTTTGCTTGAGAACGGTCGGTCGGAGTGAGGACCGGAACGCAGGAGCTGTGACAAACGAGGCCGGACGCCGCCAGTGGAGGTCCCGGAGCTGAGGACGGTATCCGGAGTGGTGAGCGAGCTGGAAAGCTCATCTTGCACTGTTATTTCACTTTATGCCTATTGAACTGCCAAGGCAAAGTTACCTCAGAGCAGAAGAGTGTTCTTTCTTGTGGATTACAAACACACTATTTAAAGCTACATGTGCACCACCTCTACAGTTCTTGTGCCGGTGAAGAATACTGGGGTTCCCCAAGGACTGAGCTCTATTGTTAGGGGTCAGGCCTGATCCGTTAGGTAGTCGCAGTTAGATTTGTTGCACCTCAGAGGTGCATAGCAGACGGTCGCTACACATGGCGCTCCGTTCCCATTGCTGTTCAAACACATATATGTGTACATGTTATAGTGCATATTGCAGGGACCTGCTCATGTGTTGTAAGTCAAATGTTTGAAGCATGTTACTATTTCTTTTCATACTGCCAAAGTAAAGACAGTTATTTCAGTCAGCAGTCTGCCTGTGAGTTTGAGTCCATTACACTTAGAGTATAAGTGATATTTATATGTGCATACACATACACCTGTTGATTAACTGTGCCAGAGCGGGTAGAGCAGATTGCCGGGGGGTTGGCGGAGCTGTACTCAGGGACCCAAATCAAATTTGCGGCCCTCTTAATTGGGGGTATCGCTACATATATAAATCCAAAATTAAAAATTAAGTATCCTGCAGCTTACTCGTCCTTAGATGTGGTGGTTGAATTAGCTTAATTTTTCAGACTAATGTCGCGTACACACGATCGGATTTTCCGTCGGAAAAAACTTGGATGCTTTTTCCGAAGGAATTTCCACTCAAGCTTGTCTTGCATACACACGGTCACACAAAAGTTCTCTGAACTTTCGACCGTCAAGAACGCTGTGACGTACAACACTACGACGAGCCGAGAAAATTAAGTTCAATGCTTCAGAGCATGCGTCAAATTGTTTCCGAGCATGCTTAGGAATTTTGCACATCGGAATTGGTACAGACGATCGGAATTTCCCATCAGAACTTTTCCCGACCGAAAAAATGAGAACCTGCTCAATCTTTTGCTGGAGGGGAATTCCGCCAGCAAAAGTCCGATGGAGCATACACACGGTTGGAATTTCCGACCAAAAGCTCTCATCAGACTTTTGCTGGCGGAAAATCCGATCGTGTGTTAGATTAGTCAGATGGTCCTGAAATGTGGTGGCAGTGTTATTTTTTGTTTATCAAGTTTTCATTCCCTTTACTTTCAGCCTATGATTCTGACAGTAGCACGCTTCCTGTCCTAGGGTGACAAAACTTGCTTCTCTATATGTATCAGGACAACATAAAAAATGTAGCCTCTTGTCCTAAACAGGGGCTACTATGTCAATTTTGCTTTTGGCTGGGCTGTAGTTAGCTCAGACTGATTGTATCGTTTTTCACCTGGTTTTTCCCTAAGCTTAAAGGAGTTGTAAAGGCAAAAGGTTTTTCATCTTAATGCATTCTATGCATTAAGATGAAAAAACCTTTTGTGTGTAGCAGGCCCCGCAATGCCCCCAAGTACTTACCCTGAGCCCCATCACTCTCCAGCGATGTCCACGAGTCCCTCAGCCATCCAGGACTCTCCTCTTGATTGGCTGGGGCACAGCTGCGGCACCATTGGCTCCCACGGCTGTCTACCAAAGTCAGTTAGCCTACCAGGGGAGAGAGGGGGCAGGGCCGGGTCGGGGCTTCGTGTCTGAATGGATACACAGAGCTCTGACTAGACTCGGGTGCCCCATAGCAAGCTGCCGGTCTATAGGGGCACTCATCAGGAGGGAGGGGCCAGGAGCAGCGAAGAGGGACCTGAGAAGAGGAGGATCCCGGCTGTGCATATCCACTGCAACAGGGCAGGTAAGTATAACATGTTATTTATTTTTTTTTTTTTTTAAAGTTAGACTTTACAATCACTTTAAGGGGGTTGTAAAGGTAAAAAATTCTATGCATTAAGGTGAAAAAACATCTGACTATACCGCCCCCCCCCCCAGCCCCCCCGGTTTACTCACCTGACCCTTTGAAAGTCCCGCGCTTGCCCCCGAAAATCCTCTTTGCCGCTCACCCTGGCCGTTGATTGGCTAGAGTGGATGTATTGAAAGCAGCTGTCAATCACATCCAATGATGCGGTGCGCCGGGGGCGGGCCGAGTGATACAGCCAGTGGCTATAGCCGCTGGCTGTATCATGGGAGCGCGCCCGCAAGTGCTTCTCACCATGCGAGGGAGCTCGCATTTAGGTGAAAAGCACTTCCGGGGGGGGGGGGGCGAGACAGCCGCTGAGGGACCCCAGAAGACCAGGTTCGGGTCCACTCTGTGCTAGACGAGCTGCACAGTGGAGGTAAGTATAACATGTTTATTATTAAAAGCTGGCCTGGCTGGTCTGGTGGAAGCTGTGCCGGGGAGGCCCCTCTGGAGAGAGTCAGGGAGAAGGCTGGTCTCTCAGAAGGGCCTGGTGACTTACTTGGAGGATGCACTGAAGTTTGGGAACATGCTTACAGTGATTTCAGGTCAGCTTAAAGGTTCTAACACTGTGAAGTTGGACATACATCTGAAGAGTCTGTAAATGGTCTGCTACGGTATCTGGGTCCCCTAACCCCCACCACCTTACCTGTTCTGCAATAAAACTTGAATAAGACTTGAATAAGAATAAAGTGACTGGCACCCAATAACCCCTCTTTTAGCCATGGACTCTAATTCTAGCCCGACCTTGGCCTCTGGAGGTGCTATCCTGCCTGTGGGGTGTCAGAGGAATGCTACAAAAGATAGGATTATGGTACCCCCTCTCTCTCATGTCCATAACATAGAGGGGTGTGGTTCTGTAATACTCAGAGGACAATGTAATTAATACCAGTCAGCACAAGCAAAGATCACAGGAAGTTATCAGCTCACAAGATTTCCACATACCTCCCCTTCGGTTAAAAAAAAAAAAAGGCATATTCCAGCTACATGTGCAAGCTGAGTAGCCTGCCATTTCAGCCCCTATGAATAACTGTATGGCAAGAACTGAAGTCTCTCTGGAGACACAAAACTGGCATTCAAGTTGGTGTTTTTTAATCTTTTTTTTATATCCTTTTAGATTCACCATTGTATGTAATATCTCTATACAAGTAACTGCATTTTTCCTCACAATTTTTCAGCCTTTGGAAAAAAATGCTTTTTTTTTTTTGAAGCACCGTCGATGTCACAAAGAGTACAAAGGTCTGGAGAAGAGTCTGAGTACATCACATAGATTATTCTTTCCGGAGAATGCAGGTATAAGCAGAGCCGGCTGACAATGTGTGGTCTTTTACAAGCAGCCTGGTTAGGTGAAGGTTCTGAACCGGGCCTTCAGCTTTGTGAAAGAGAACGCCTGATCTCACGTTGAGGAGAGACTGAAAACATCTGCTATTGAACCCGTACCTCAAGGCTGAATTATCTATAATGAGCTTTCGGCACAAAGACACTGCTACAAGAATTGTGTAGGAATAAAAACACTGGACACAATTTAAGGGGGGGGGGGGGGGAAGAATAGTCAGCAAGGTGACTCAGTGGATAGCACAGTTGCTTGTGATCCTAGGTTCAGTCTCCACCCCAGTCGTATACCTCCCAACCTTCTAAGGTGGACACCTTTTCAGCACAGAATATTTTGGTAAAGGGCACACCTTTCACACACTCCCAGTCAAGTGAACCATGAAAAAATACAGCTTAACACCGAACTCCCAACACCCAACTTTGAAGCCCATGAAATCTCCGACAGCTATACTTATCAGATCTCCAGCACTGTCCCCCATAGACTCACCATTCTTAGCGAATTTGAATCACTCCTCTTCCGAGTTGAGTGACTTCTGTTGAGTCCAGAACATCAAGACTCCATTCCATCCTAGACATGGCAATGATAGTATTTGGCTACCACCAGAGGAAGAAGTGGATGAAGAGGACCCATAATGTCATTAGACCCAGCCAAACACATCTATCAAAATGTTAAGAAGTATTCTTTCATGTTTGTGCCCACCCTCTTGCATTACGGTGTACACCGCAAAGGTAAAAACACATGCGCATGTGTGTATATTTTATATATATATATATATATTTATATATACACATATACACACACACACACATACATACACACACACACATAAACACATACATATTATATATATATATATATATATATATATATATATATATATATATATATATACGCACACACTCTTAGAAATAAACAAATATTTTAAAACGTATTAAGACATGGATGTTGTCTGGTGGACAGTGGATGGTGTCAGTGGAGCAGAGAGCGTTATCGATAGAGCGGTGGAAGGTGTCGGTAAGGAAGTGGACAGTGTCAGTCATTTTTTATTCTTATTACTTTTTATTTATTTTTTTACAATATTATTTTTTATTATTTAAAAAAATTTTTTTTAGGAGAACCGGCGGACTGAAACCCGGACACATTTTTTTCAGACCGGGCTGTGGCTCCCCAAGTAACCAAGATAGTCACACAAATCTGTTGCCGTCCAGGAGCTGTGGGCAGCTGTCTGGGGGGGGCAGGTTTAGCATCACTGGGGTGCAGTGTGATGATGTCAGCAAGAGCAATTTGGCCACACCCACGTTTTGCTGCGGCATGCTATATGCACTGCATTACTAATCTTTTCGGGGCACCCATGGTGTCCCAGGCCGCTAAAGTGTTCGGGTTTGGCTTGAAGAATAGGTGGCAACCCTAAGCTACAGGCATCATTCAGATATCATCTTTTTCAGCCTGCATCGGAAGAACAATCATAGCGGCAGTTCAGCCACTTGATCTGTTCTTGCAGGTGGCGGGAGGGGGTGCTTCTCCGGGCTCGCTCGTGCGATCGTCGAGCCGGAGAACGAATCAGTCGCCGCTGGAAGTTGATCATAGAGATTTCTGGTGACCAGATGGTCCCCAGTCATCTCTATGACCCTCGGAGGCCCGGGCGCGACGTCACGTCCAGGCCAGCGGATGTAAACAATGTCGGGGATTCGGCTGGAAAGGCCAAAACAGTTCATTTTTTTTTTATCTCGGCCTTTTCAGCCTGGAGCAGAGATGTTTTTTTGCTGCTGCATATACAGCGTGTGTTGGGCAGTCATAAATGGGTTAAATTTAGGCCTCATCAACCCATGGCAACCAATCATAAACCAGCTTTTATGCCTGCAGTTTAGAACTGCACGGCATTGTTTGTATTCCAGTCCTCCTATTTTAAAAATGTCTGAAAGAACAACTGCGTTGCCCCAAGCAACCGATCAGATTCATAGCGTCATTACAGTCAGATGTGCACGCATTTCCTTTTTTTAATGTAGGCCTCAGCTGTACTGACAGGCCTTTTATAGCCTTAAACATTTGGTGGGGGGGTTGAGGAAAGTGAACGGTGCTCGATACAAACTCCGTGCTGGAGATTGTACAGGACAGCAGTGCCCCCTGCCTGCCGCACTTGCTGAAGAAAACGCACGCAATGAGGACTCGAGCCATTTAGACACTATAATTAAATGTATGCTGGGAAAAAAAAAAAAGAATCAGTGTTTTTCAGCACAGCCAATTTTTGCTGTCTCTGTAATTTTGATGGCAGCCTAGCTGAAATGGGTCCATTACAATATGTTCCAGTCATTACCCAGCCGTCTTGCGTCGTGTCTCCAATATGGAGGAGATATGTGTGCGCAAAGCGAGCTCTTACATTATGAAAACGAAGGAGTGAGCTGCTGAGCTGCAGATATTAGCGCTTTTATTCCAAAGTCTAAAGCCGTCTTAGAAGACACAATTCATCCCTCTTGAAAGGAGGGCATTCATTCATAACTTTGGAAGGTTAAAAGTTTCTTTCCTAAAATTACTCAAAAAAACACGGAACATGTGGTGTCTGGTGCGCAGGGGCATGCGATCGCCATTCACTCCCATCCATGGCTATATAACAATAATTAGAAATAAATGAAAGGCACTAATCTGCAATTGGCTATAAATATGGCTTATGCCGCGTACACACGATCGGAAATTCCACCAGCAAAAGTCCGATGTGAGCTTTTGGTCGCAAATTCCGACCGTGTGTATGCTCCATCAGACATTTGCTGGCGGAATTCCAGCCAGCAAAAGATTGGAACTTTTTCCGACCGAAAAACATGCTCTCAATCGGAAATTCCGATTGTCTGTACCAATTCCGACGTGCAAAATTCCTACGCATGCTCAGAAAAAAATTTACACATGCTCGGAAGCATTGTACTTCATTTTCTTGGCTCGTCGCAGTGTTGTACGTCACCGCGTTCGCAAGCTTGAAAGGAATTCTGTCGGAAAAAACATCCAAGATTTTTCCGACGGAAAATGCGATCGTGTGTACGTGGCATTAGACGCTTTTATTGGTTAAAACATACACTATATTGTCAAAAGTATTGAGACACCTGACTTTACAAGCACATGAACTGTATTACATAGTTAGGTTGAAAAAAAGTCCATTTAGTTCAACCATAACAAAAAGAAAATTATATACAATCCCATATACCCAATCCTATACCCACAGTTGATCCAGAGGAAGGTGAACAAAAACCCCAGCAAAGCATGATCCTATTTGCTACAGCAGGGAAAAAAATTCCTTCCTGATCCCAGAGAGGCAATCGGATTTTTCCCTGGATCAACTTTATCTATAAATGTTAGTACCCAGTTATAGTATGTACATTTAGGAAAGTATCCAGGCCTTTCTTAAAGCAATCAACTGAGTTAGCCAGAACCACCTCTGGAGGGAGTCTACTCCACATTTTCACAGCTCTTACTGTAAAGAAACCATTCTGTATTTGGAGATGAAATCTCTTTTCCTCTAGACGTAAAGAGTGCCTCCTTGTTCTCTGTGTTGACCGTAAAGTGAATAACTCAACACCAAGTTCACTATATGGACCCCTTATATATTATACATGTTGATCATATCCCCCCTTAATCTCCTTTTCTCAAGAGTGAATAAATTCAGTTCCTCTAATCTTTCCTCATAGCTGAGCTCCTCCATGCCTCTTATTAGCATCCCAGTCTTAAGCTGGCCATACACTATATGAAAAATCGGCCGAAAATTCGGCCATAGAACGTTTGTTCGATTTTTCGGCCAGTTAATGGACACAAAATCGATAATCGTTTGGACGTTTTTGAGCCGAAAAAAGTTTGAAAATTTTCTGCCGAAGGAACGATAAATTGAAAGGTTAATGTGTTTCCCGTCCGACCTGTCTGCACTAGGTGTATGTAAAAAAAGAACATAAATTTTTTTTATTTATGTTCACTGAACGATTTATCGGCCATTAAATGATGGCACCATCGTTTGCGCTCGCGGCCGAACGTTCGTTTTTCGAAAATTTCTTGTATAGTGTATGGCCAGCATTAGTCCGTAGGGTTCAGTATTGAGTTGGCCGACCCTTTGCAGCTATAACAGCTTCAACTCTTCTGGGAAGGCCGTCCACAAGGTTTAGGAGTGTGTCTACGGGAATGTTTAACCATTCTTCCAGAAGAGCATTTGTGATATCAGGCACTGATGTTGGACAAGAAGTGCCGTGAATCCGCTCTCCTCGCCTCACACTGACAGAGTGTGTGGCGTGGAGTGCCGATCAGCGACCTGGGCAAGGTAATCAGGGCAATGATGATCAGGAAAGCTCCAGCAGTGCCCATCAGTGCAACCAATCAGTGCACATTGCTGCCAACTATCAGTGCCCATAAGTGATGCCAGTCAGTGCAGCCTTTCAGTGCCCATCAGTGCCTGTTCATCAGTGCTGCCCATCAATGCCCATCCGTGCCTCCTATCAGTGCCCATCAGTACCGCTTATCAGTGCTGCCTATCAGTGCCGCCCATCTGTGCCCATCAGTGCCGCCCATCTGTGCCCATCAGTGATGTCTATCTGTGCCACCTATCAGTGCCCACCGGTGCTGCCCATCAGTTCCCACCAGTGCCACCTATGAGTGCCCACCAGTGCCGCCTATCAGTGCCACCTATCAGTTCCCATCAGTGCGGAATATTAATGCCTCCTCATCAGTGCCCATAAGTGTCGCCTCATCAGTGCCCACCAGTGCAGCCTATCAGTGCCCCTATCAGTTCCCATCAGTATGGAATATTAGTGCCTCCTCATCAGTGCAGCCTCATCAGTGACCATCAGTGCCCATCAGTACAGCCTAATCAGCGAGCGCCCATCAGTGAAGGAGAGCAATTACTTATTTACAAAATTTACTGACAGAAACTAAGAATCTTTTTTTTTTTTTATTCAAAATTTTCGGTCTTTTTTTTTGTAAAAAATTAAAATCCCAGCAGTGATTAAATACCACCAGAAGAAATCTCTATTTGTGTGAAGAAAAAGATAAAAAAAAAAAAAAATTGGGCACAGTGTTGCATGACCGCGCAATTATCATTGAAAGTGTGACAGCGTTGAAAGCTGAAAAATGGCCTGGGCAGGAAGGGGGTGAAAGTGCCCTGTATTGAGGTGGTTAAAGTGTATTTAAAAAAAAAAAAAAAATTAAAACTTCTGCGCAAATACAGTGTGACATGAAAAAAATGCAACAATCACCATTTTATTCCCTAGGGTGAGGTCTCTGCTAAAAAAAAAAAAATGTATAATGTTTGGGGGTTCTGAGTAATTTTCTAGCGACAAATACTGATTTAAACTTGTAAAGAAAACGTGGCAGAAAAAGCCTGGTCAGCAAGTGGTTGAGGTTGCCTATTGCTGAGCGCGTTATTCCCAGAGTCCTCCTTTAAGTGAATGCAAGAAAAGATGCCCAGGAGGAGCCCACTAAGGTAGGCCGAGACCTTGTTGACATAGAAAGAAAAAAGCTGAGGGAAGCAGTACAGCTTGCATAACAGGGAATCTCAAATAAACAAGGGATATAAATTATCTCCACCGTGACACATGATCCGTCCAAAAGTGAATTATTATAATTGTGCGTGAAAACCACTTTGCATTTCACCAGCAGTTATTAATCACAGCGCTGCTGACATTGATGAAGAATAAAATCCTAGTACAGGCAATTTCTCCCAAACAAAAGCCACACTGGGCTATGCATTAACGCTATGATTTATGGGACAACACACTCTGTTGAAGTTGTCAATCACAAAAAAAAAAAAAAAAGAGGGGAGGGATAAAAATATAAAAGCTGAAAAGATAATTTCTTCCAGCTCCTCGGATTCAACCAGAACGGATAATAAAAAAAAAAAAAAACGGATATGACTCATTAAAGAAGATCTCCGCTCTATGGATACCTAAAGATAAGAGATCGATCTATTATCAATCTACCTGGTGTCTGTGTGTAGCCCTGTGTCTGCTGAGCGACTGCTTTTAGCAGAGGACAAATAATTGAAGGCTAGAACCTTCATAGCTATGATGAGTTGGCATTAGCATCCTGGTACCTGCACCACTTTGCTACGTTTAGGCTTTATTCATATGAACGCAATGCAATTTTCATGCGATTTCCAGTGTGACTGTGTAGTGAGACTTGCATGCGACTTTGATGCAATTTTGATCCGACTTTTTTTTTTTGATTCAGTCATTTTTTTTTGATTCTTTTTATAACAGTACAAGTTATACATTTAGACCCCTTTCACACTGGGGTGTTTTTCAGGCGTTTTTCAGGCGCTTTAGCATTAAAAAAAAAGCGCCTGTAAAGTGCTTGAAAGAAGCCTCATCTGCAATCCCAATGTGAAAGCCCAAGTGCTTTAAGGCTACTTTCACACTGGATCGGTGGGGGCGCTGGCGGTAAAGCGGCGCTATATTTAGCGCCGCTTTATCATCGTTTTAGCAGCGCATTTCGGCCGCTAGCGGGGTGGTTCTACCCCCCGCGAGCGGCCGAAAAAGGGTTAATACCGCCCGCAAACCGCCGCTGCAGCGGCGTTTTGCGGGCGGGTTCGGGTTCGGCGTGCTGCCCCATTGTTTTCAATGGGACCGGGCGCTATAGGAGCGGTAAATATACCGCTCCTATAGCGAGCCAAAGATGCGGCTTGCAGGACATTTTCCAGCGTCCTGCAAGCGCACCGCTTCAGTGTGAAAGCCCTCTGGCTTTCACACTGAAGACACAGCAACAGCTGTTTCGGGTCGGTTTGCAGGCGCTATTTTTAGCGCAATAACGCCTGCAAACCGCCCCAGTGTGAAAGGGGCCTTAGAGCCCTTTCACACTGCCAGCGCCCGAAAAACGCTCGTAAAATCGCCGCTTAAACTAGCAGCGCTTTACCAGCGTTTTTCGAGCGCTAGTGGGGCGCTTTTAACCCCTGCTAGTGGCCAAATAAAGGGTTAAAAGTGCCCACAAAGCGCTGCTGCCAAAGGCACTTTTCGGGCGTTTTTCAGGCACTTCCTATTGATTTCAATGGGAAGGGGCGCTTTAGGATCGGTGTATTCACCGCTCCAAAAGCGCTGCAAAGAAGCTGCTTGCAGGACTTTTTTTGATGCCCTGCCAGCGCAGCGTCTCAGTGTGAAAGCACTCGGGCTTTCACATTGGGATTTCAGTTGCGGCTTCTTTCAGGCACTTTACAGGCGCTTATTTTAATGCTAAAGCGCCTGAAAAATGACAAAGTGTTAAAGGGGTCTCAGTGTGAAAGCACTCGGGCTATAGCACTCGGGATATAAAAAAAAACAAATTTCTTCCACAGTTTAGGCCGATATGTATTCTTCTACATATTTTTGGTAAAAAAAAAACAAAAAACGCATTGATTGGTATATTGGTATATTGATTGGTTTGCACAAAAGTTATAACGTCTACAAAAATAGGGGATAGATTTATGGCATTTTTATTATGCTTCCTGGAGGCACAGGAGCAAGGAGAGGACAGCAGGAGCAGGTCAGCGCGTCTTGGAGATCTCCTGAGAGCAGAGGCGGCTCTAGGCTTTGTGAGGCCTTAGGCGAAACTTACACATGAGGCCCCACTCACTCCCATAATAGGAAAAAAAAATACGAGCACAGAAAAGAGGGTGAGATAGAGAGGGGGGAGAGAGAGAATCAGTGTTTGAGCACAGGCAAATTAGGAGGCCGCGAGGCCCCTGTGAGTGCGAGGCCTTAGGCGACCGCCTAATTTGCCTAATTAGAGAGCCGCCTCTGCCTGAGAGTCAGCCGGGTGGGCTGGTGAGTGTCAGTCTGGAGAAGTTAGCCTGGAGTGCTAGTGAAAGGGGCAGCTGCAGCCAGGTAGGTTGGCAGTGCCTGAAGAGGTGGTGCTGGCATCACTAGCCACAGGAGGAAGAATACAAGCTGGACACTAATTTTTGCTACACAACCAAGGGGCCTCGGGACATTGCCTGAATGGTGACTGTCAGACCTTCACACAGCAATCCAGTTTGGTTCTGCAAACAAATGAGTGCTGGAGGAAGAAGAGGAGCTGTATATAGGAAGAATGTCCCTGAAGTTCTGCTAAAGTTGAGTGGGCATCCCATAACTATCCAAATCTCTATCCAAATTATTACCCTCAATAAATAAAAAAATAAATAAAAAACAAAGACGTGGACTGTTTGCTGTTTTCAGAGTCAGTGGCGGCTGGTGCTCCAAGTTTTTGGGGGGGAAGCAAAAAAAATTTGAAAAAAAAATCTATTTCAGCCACTGTGCCATCAAACACTGCCACTGTGCTATCAAACGCTGCCACTGTGCCATCAAACGCTGCCACTGTGCCATCAAACGCTGCCACTGTGCCACCAAACGCTGCCATTGTGCCCTCAAATGCAGACACTGTGCCCATCAAACGCTGCCACTGTGCCATCAAACGTTGCCACTATGCCCATCAAACGCTGCCACTGTGCCCTCAAATATTGCCACTGTGAGCTCAAATGCAGACACTGTGCCCAGCAAACGCTGCCACTGTGCCCAGCAAACGCTGCCACTGTACCATATGCCGCCAGTGTGCCCATCAAATGCTGCCAGTGTGCCCATTAAATGTTGCCAGTGTGCCCTTGAATGCCCCCAGTGTGACCCCCGCCCGCCGTCTGCCCAGCACTTACCCTGTCTTGGTGGGGCAGCGGGTGGCGGAGACGAGCGGGGCCCTCCATGCGTCTCCTGCCGTCCTCATCTCCCATCCTCTCCTCCTGCTGGGCGCCCAATAGCGGCACCTGTCATTTCAGCCAATCAGGGGACAGGTAACAGATCCGAGCACCTGATTGGCAGAGAGTCGGGTTTAGTGTTAGGAAAGCGAATATTCATTTGATTTTCTAACACAGCTGAGTGACCTGTGAGCGCCCAGCATGGCGCTCGCAGGTCACCTTTTTTTACGCCTATTAGAGCCTATGTTTAACGTTTAGAGCCTATGTTTAATGTTTTAGAGCCTTATGCTCTAATCAGGTGCTTTAAAAACACCCCCCGCCGCTGTAATTTAGGTGTGCCTGGCTGTGCAGGGTGGGGAATCCCAGTTTAACTGCAGCTCCTTAGGGGGTGCGCTACATTTTTAGCCATGGAATTTTTTTTACCAATGGAGACCTGCTCATGGGTGGTGGGAGAGGTCAATACAAACCATTTTATTTGCAGCTCTTTTACCGGCACCAGAGGCTCTTTGAAATACTTGGGTACCATGAACCCTCGACCTTTTGAGGTCTTCTTCCCACCCCACTTTTGATTCTCTTTACTCCCCAGCCCCCAGTTTTACATCTACTGTATGGCTTCCTTGGCAAAAATAGAGATTACAAAGTAAAATTCAATACACCCGACTAAAATCCATTTATAGGACTGCCGTAGAACCAAAATCATTTTTAAATGGCGGTATAAATCCTCGCTATTATTTGTAAGTCTTTTTATGTTCTGTCGCCTCAGTTTTGTTTTAACGGGAAAGATAAACGCTAGTAGAGATGTAGAAATCAAAGTCTGGCCACTGTTACAAGGAAAAAAATTGGCATCGGGAGAGGTGAAGTTAATTATTGTTATACTATTGCTGATGTTGGCAGTTACCCTACCTGCTATTCCACTATTTACAACTTATGGGACTTGCAAGTCCCTTATCTTATTTGTCCAGTGACCTAATGTCATTGTGTCCTAAATGAGTATTATAAAGCTTGGGCCATTATACTTCAACCCGGGGAACGCAATCTGTTTTATCTGCCATTTTGTGTAGCGGGGGGTTCAGGCTAAAGTCCTTCTTTTTTTTATGTCTCCAAATTTTTATAAGAGCTGGATTAGTGAAGGGGGGCCGTCTTCACGCAGCCTGGAATTAAGTGGGCAGAGTGGCGGTTAAATTTGAAGAGCACCTGTTGCATTTTTTCAAGTGTCAGTTTTTTGTTGTGTCCTTTTCTCAAAAATGACAGGTTCTCTATAACCACTTAAAGCGGGACTGTACTGAAAAAAATAAAAATTAAAAGCCAGCAGCTACAAATACTGCAGCTGCTGACTTTTAAAAAATGGACACTTACCTGTCCCTGGTTCCAGCGGTGTCGGCAGCAGAGGCCGATCGCTCGCTCGGCTCTCTGCTGTAGCCGGCGCCATTCTCGTGAGGGAATCGGGAAGTGGCTTCACTTCCCGATTCCCTACTGCGCATGCGCGAGTCGCAATGAGAATCTTCAGCGATGTCTGCCGGGACACGTGTGTGTCCCGGCAGACAGCGCGCCGGGACAGGAACTAGCGTAAACTCCCACGGGAGTTTATGCCGGAAGTGGGTGCAGATACCTGTCTTAGACAGGTATCTGCACCCCCCTCCCCCCTGAAAGGTGCCAAATGTGACACCGGAGGGGGGGAGGGTTCCGAAAAGCGGGAGTTCCACTTTAGGGTGGAATCCCGCTTTAAGCCCCGGAGCAATTTGCAGCAAAAGGACCAGGCCCCTTTTTGTGATTCGGCACTGCGTCGCTTTAAATGACAATTGCGCGGTCTTGCGACGTGGCTCCCAAACAAAATCGGTGTCCTTTTTTTCCCACAAATAGAGCTTTCTTTTGGTGGTATTTGATCACCTCTGCGGGTTTTTATTTTTTGCGCTATAAACAAAAATAGAGCGACAATTTTTTAAAAAATGCAATATTTTTAAAATTTTGCTATAATAAATATCCCCCAAAAAATATATAAAAAACATTTTTTTTTCCTCAGTTTAGGCCGATACGAATTCTTCTACAAATTTTTGGTAAATTAGCGATTATTGATTGGTTTGCGCAAAAGTTATAGCGTTTACAAAATAGGGGATAGTTTTATAGCATTTTTATTAATATTTTTTTTTTACTAATAATGGCGGCGATCAGCGATTTTTATTGTGACTGCGACATTATAGCGGACACATCGGACATTTTTGACACATTTTTGGGACCATTGTCATTTATACAGCAATCAGTGCTATTTAAATGCACTGATTCCTGTGTAAATGACACTGGCAGTGAAGGAGTTAACCACTAGGAGGCGGGGCGGGGTTAAGTGTGTGTGTGTGTGTTTTTTTTTTTAACTGTAGGGGGTGTGGCTTGGTGTCTGACGTCACTGATCGTCTGTCCCAATGACAGGGAACAGACGATCAGTGTCAGTCGCACTAGGAAGCACGGGGAGAGGTTTGTTTACACAGACCTCTACTCGTTCTTCAGCTCTGTGACCCGATCGCGGGACCCTAGACATGGGAACTGTCAAAAAATTAGTTTTGTTTCGTTCCGTTTCGTATATTCGTGTACGAAATTCCGTTCATATTCGTACGTAATACGAATTTCGTACGAATCGTAATTTTTTTTCGATTTGTTACGGATCATTACGAATCGTTACGAAACGTTAACGCGACTAATGAATTGTCGGTTCCCGTAACACAGAGAACAATTCAAATCCAACTACAAATATCAAATTTCAACTAATACGAAAGAAATTATTATAGCGGATATAACGAATGCTTCGAATGATTCGAATGAATTCGAGATTCAGTATATCTAATATAGAGAACTGTTCCTGCACAAAGTGTAATTTTTGCAGGAAAAAAGCTATTTAAAATCACTCGCGGCTAATGAATTGTCGGCTCTGTAACACAGAGAACAGTCATTCATTGATAAAAAAAAAAAAAAGCGTGGGGGTCCCCCCAAATTCAATAACCAGGCCCTTCAGGTCTGGTATGGATATTAATGGGAACCCCAGCCCAAAAAAATGGCGTGGGGTCCCCCCTAAATATCCATACCAGACCCTTCAGGTCTGGGATGGATTTTAAGGGGAACCCCGGCCAAAAAAAAAAAAAAATGGCGTGGGGTCCCCCTCAAAATCCATACCAGACCCTTTATTCGAGCACGCAACCTGGCAGGCCGCAGTAAAAGAGGGGGGACGAGAGTGCCCCCCCCTCCTGAACCGTACCAGGCCACATGGCCTCAACATTGGTGTTGATGAGGACAAGGGCCTCATCCCCACAACCCTGGCCATTGGTTGTGGGGGTCTGCGGGCGGGGGGCTTATTGGAATCTGGAAGCCCCCTTTAACAAGGGGACCCCCAGATCCCACCCCCCCCTCTGTGTGAAATGGTAAGGGGGTACAAATTACCCCTACCATTTCACCAAAAAAGGTGACAAAAATGGTAAAAATTACAGGAGACGGTCTTTGACAATTCCTTTATTAAAATCTTCTTTCTTCTGCTCTTCCTTCTTCATCCTTCGGTTTCTTCATCTTCTCCTTCCGGCATCTTCTTCCATCTTCTTCTTCCATCCTCTTCTTCCTCCGATCCGCTTCTTCTTCCTCCGGTCTTCTCGTCCTTCTTGTCCGGCATCTTCTTCCATGGCGACGGCGTCCCAGACCCTTTCCAAAAACGCAGAGGCACAAAAATGCATTGATCTCTTTTTTTTTGGCTGGGGTTCCCCTTAATATCCATAGCAGACCTGAAGGGCCTGGTTACTGAATTTTGGGGGACCCCCACGCTTTTTTTTTATCAATGAATGACTGTTCTCTGTGTTTTTACTGCAAAAATTACACTTTGTCATTCGAATCATTCGAATTCATTCGAATCATTCGTTATATCCGCTATAATAATTTCTTTCCAATTAGTTGAAATTCTATATTGGTAGTTTGATTCGAATAATTTGGAGCTGAAATTCGTAAACGGAATTTTTCCTGCAAAAATGACACTTTGTCATTCGAATTCATTCGAATCATTCGTTATATCCGCTATAATAATTTCTTTCATATTAGTTGAAATTCGATATTTGGTAGTCGGATTCGAATAATTTGGCGACGGAATTCGTAAACGGAATTTCGTATTCCGTACGGAATTCGTATTCGAAAAAATTCGTACTACGGATTCGTCAAATTCGTACGAATTACGAAAAAATTCGTACGAATTATGAATTTGTGCGAAACTAATCGCACATGTCTACTGGTCCCACGGGCGTGGTCACGGAGCTCAGGACCGGGTCGCGAGCACGCCCCGCCATCGGCACTCTTAAAGAGACACGTACAGGTACGTGATTGTGCCCAGCCGTGCCATTCTGCCGAAGTATATCGGAGTGAGGCGGTCCTTAAGCGGTTAAAGGAGACAATTTTGGCATAGAAAGTTTTTTTTTTTTACCTTTTAAGCCTGCTAAGCACTAGGTTCATCAAAATGGGTGATGTAATAAAAGAAAACCAATAACAATGTGCCATTTCATTTTTTTTCTTTATGTCTGAGGGTCTGCAGCCACTTTAATCACCTCCCACCCACCGTATAGACCAGGGGTCTTCAAACTACGGCCCTCCAGTTGTTCAGGAACTACAATTCCCATCATACCTAGTCATGTCTGTGAATGTCAGAGTTTTACAATGCCTCATGGGATGTGTAGTTCTGCAACAGCTGGAGGGCCGTAGTTTGAGGATCCCTGGTATAGACAATTGACAGTGGCGGGGTGGTTCCCTTGTTCTGGGATGATGTCATATGACAAGGGAGCGCAGTGCAGTGATTGGTGGCACGCTGTGTCTGTGGTACACGGCGCATCCCCGGTCTCGGTAAAGAGCCAATGACTCAGCTCTTTACCCATATGATCAGCTGTGTTCACAGCTGTAAACAAGGAAATGCCGGTTATCCACATTCCTCTCCTAACACTGAAAAAGTGTGAGGAGAGGAGAGCTGATCAGCGGCATTTACTCTCAGGGGAGACCTGTACAGATAATCAGGGCACTGATTATCAGTGCAGCCCCAACAGTGCCTAGCAGTGATGACAATCAGTGCCTGCCCATCAGTGTCGCCTATCAGTGCCTCCTCATCAGTGACCCTCAGTGCTGCCTCATCAGTGCCCATTAGTGCAGCCTATCAGTGCCCATCAGTGCAGCCCCATTAGCGCACATCAGTGAAAGAGAAAAACTACTTATTTACAAAATTCTAACAGAAACTAAGAAAAACTAATTTTTTTTCCAAATTTTTGGTCGTTTTTCATTTTTTTTTTTCCAAAAATCCAAAAACCCAGCAGCGATTAACCGCTTGCCAACCAGTGCACGATGATATATGTCGGCACAGTGGCACGGCTGCACAAATGGGCGTACTGTAACGTCCCCTTTAAGAAGCGGCATTATGTGCACGCACGCACCCACCGCATGCTCAGTGACCGTGCCCGCGGACTCGATGTCCGCCGGTGTCCCGCGATCGTGTCACGGAGCGACAGAACGGGGAGATACCTACAGTGATGTAATAAAGTGTTTGCCCCCTTCCTCATTTCCTGTTCCTTTGCATGTTTGTCACACTTAAGTGTTTCGGAACATCAAACCAATTTAAACAAATAGTCAAGGACAACACAAGTAAACACAAAATGCAATTTGTAAATGAAGGTGTTTATTATTAAAGGTGAAAAAAAATCCAAACCATCATGGCCCTGTGTGAAAAAGTGATTGCCCCCCTTGTTAAAACATACTATAACTGTGGTTGTCCACACCTGAGTTCAATTTCTCTAGCCACACCCAGGCCTGATTATTGCCACACCTGTTCACAATCAAGGCATCACTTAAATAGGAGCTGCTTGACACAGTAAGGTCCACCAGAAGATCCTTAAAAGCTACACATCATGCCGAGACCCAAAGAAATTCAGGAACAATTGAGAAAGAAAGTAATTGAGATCTATCAGTCTGGAAAGGGTTATAAAGCCATTTCCAAAGCTTTGGGAATCCAGCGAACCACAGTGAGAGCCATTATCCACAAATGGCGAAGACATGGAACAGTGGTGAACCTTCCCAGGAGTGGCCGGCCACCCAAAATTACCCCAAGAGCGCAGCGACGACTCATCCAAGAGGTCACAAAAGACCCCACAAAAACGTCCAAGGAACTGCAGGCCTCACTTGCCTCAGTTAAGGTCAGCGTTCATGCCTCCACCATCAGGAAAAGACTGGGCAAAAATGGCCTGCATGGCAGAGTTCCAAGGAGAAAACCACTGCTGAGCAAAAAGAACATCAAAGCTCGTCTCAATTTTTCCACAACACATCTTGATGATCCCCAAGACTTTTGGGACAACATTCTGTGGACCGATGAGACAAAAGTGGAACTCTTTGGAAGGTGTGTGTCCAAGTATATCTGGCGTAGAAGGAACACTGCATTTCAGAAAAAGAACATTATACCAACAGTAAAATATGGTGGTGGTAGTGTGATGGTCTGGGGCTGTTTTGCTGCTTCAGGACCTGGAAGACTTGCCGTGATAAAAGGAACTATGAATTCTGCTGTCTACCAAGAGATCCTGAAGGAGAATGTCCGACCATCTGTTCGTGTACTCAAGCTCAAACGAACTTGGGTTCTGCAGCAGGACAATGATCCTAAACACACCAGCAAGTCCACCACCGAATGGCTGAAGAAAAACAAAATGAAGACTTTGGAGTGGCCTAGCCAAAGTCCTGACCTGAGTCCTATTGAGATGTTGTGGTATGACCTTAAAAAGGCCGTTCATGCTCGAAAACCCTCTAATGTAACTGAATTAGGACAATTCTGCAAAGATGAGTGGGCCAAAATTCCTCCAGGACGCTGTAAAAGCCTCATTGCACGTTATCGCAAACGCTTGGTTGCAGTTGTTGCTGCTAAGGGTGGCCCAACCAGTTATTAGGTTTAGGGGCAATCACTTTTTCACACAGGGCCATGATGGTTTGGATTTTTTTTCACCTTTAATAATAAACACCTTCATTTACAAATTGCATTTTGTGTTTACTTGTGTTGTCCTTGACTATTGTTTAAATTGGTTTGATGTTCCGAAACACTTAAGTGTGACAAACATGCAAAGGAACAGGAAATGAGGAAGGGGGCAAACACTTTTTCACACCACTGTATGTAAACAAGGCAAGTGACAAGACAGAGATCTACTGCTCCCTGTCATCGGGAGCAGTGATCACTGTCATGTCCTAGGTAGCTCATCCCCCCTACAGTTAGAATCACTCCCTAGGACACACGTAACCCCTTGACCGCCCCCTAGTGTTTAACCCCTTCTATGCCACTGTTATTTATACAGTAATCAGTGCATTTTTATAGCATTGATCGCTGTATAAATGACAATGATCCCAAAATAGTGTCAAAAGTGTCTGATGTGTCCGCCATAATGTCGCAGTCACGATAAAGATCACAGATCGCCGCCATTACTAATAAAAAATTAATTAATAATAAAAATGCTATAAATCTATCCCCTATTTTGTAGACGCTATAACCTTTGCGCAAACCAATCAATATACGCTTATTGCGATTTTCTTTTTACCAAAAATTTGTAGAATATATATCGCCCTAAACTGAGGAAAAAACTTTTTTTTTATATTTTTTTTTGGGATATTTATTATAGCAAAAAAGTAAAAAATATAGCTTTTCTTTCAAAAGTTTCGCTCTTTTTTTGTTTATAGCGCAAAAAATATATATAAATATATATATTATATATAATATATATAAAATAATATGGATATAAGTTGCGCAGCGGCACGGTGAGTGACAGGCAGCGGTGAGTGACAGGTGAGGTGAGAGGAGGGGGAGGGTGTTCGCCGCTCTCCGCGGCTCTGATCTGTCTCGGCTGTGTCATACAGCCGAGCAGAGTGAAGCCGCCGGCTCCGCCTCCCCCTCCTCCTTATAGTCTACACGTGTGCTGCTGTGTGTCCCGCGCTGACACTCAGGTACATTATGGGTCGTAGGGGGGGTCTGCATTGTAATAGGGGGGGTCTGTACTGAAGGGGGGGTCACTCTGTACTGAAGGGGGGGTCTGCATTGTAGGGGGGTCTCCACTGTAGGGGGGTCTGTACTGAAGGGGGGTCTGTACTGTAGGGGGGGACTCTACATTGTAGGGGGGGTCTGCACTGTAGGGGGGTCTGTACTGAAGGGGGGGTCTGCACTGTAGGGGGTCTTTATTGTAGGCGGGTCTGTGTAACATGCAGGGGGCCCAGAGCTGTTAGGGGGGGTGTCTGTGTAACATACAGGTGTCCAGAGATGCAGGGTGCTGTGTAATGTAAAGGGGTCCAGAGGTGGAGGGTGCTGTGTAATGTAAAGGGGTCTAGAGGTGCAGGGTGCTGTGTAATGTAAAGGGGTCTAGAGGTGCAGGGTGCTGTGTAATGTAAAGGGGTCCAGAGGTGCAGGGTGCTGTGTAATGTAAAGGGGTCTAGAGGTACAGGGTGCTGTGTAATGTAAAGGGGTCCAGAGGTGCAGGGTGCTGTGTAATGTAAAGGGGTCCAGAGGTGCAAGGGCTGTGTAATGTAAAGGGGTCCAGAGGTGCAGGGTGCTGTGTAATGTAAAGGGGTGCAGGGTGCTGTGTAATGTAAAGGGGTCCAGAGTGCTGTTTAATGTAAAGGGGTCCAGAGGTGCAGGGTGCTGTGTAATGTAAAGGGGTCCAGAGTGCTGTGTAATGTAAAGGGTCCAGAGGTGCAGGGTGCTGTGTAATGTAAAGGGGTCCAGAGGTGCAGGGGTGTGTGTAATGTACACAGTAGTGACAAAGAGATATTTAAGGATGCAGAGGTATGCAGGGAGCACAGTGGGGTGTTTTTACGTTTTAAGGTGGGGGGTGCCAGATATAGGATCCGCTCCGGGTGCCAAATGCACTAGGAACGCCCCTGCTCTAATGCCAACCCAGAGAGTAGCCACTCACAGCTGGGCGCTTCAAAGCTGAACAAATCTTTAGCCAGAGATTATGGCAGTCAGCACTTGGATTGGAAATTTGCAAAGTCTCTAACTTTGAGTTAAAGTAGAATTCAGAAGTAAACAGGAACCTTTCCTCAGTACTTGGAACCTTATCCGTCTCCTTGGCAGTACTAGGAAACATGGATTCTCTAGTGTCTTTGACAACCCAGCAACCAGGCACTTCTCATGATGCCAGCATGTTGGCCCTCCTCTGAAGAGTCCTCCCCCGGTCGCTTACATGAGCTGCCCCTCCAAGATGAGAGCACACCCAGACACCTTGAATCTTCCCTCGGTTACTGCGCCTCGCACCAGCCAGTTCCGAGACTCGGGAACAGATGGATCCTTGCCCCAGACCAAGCGGGTCTGTGGGGCTAGTCAGACTAACCATGTCGCGGGGTGGCACACACTCCCGTGACCGGGATCCCTTTGCGGGGCTACCCTGGTCTGGATCCAGGAACAGGCACACGGGCCACAAAAAACTAACCCCGAACACGTGACCCCAGCATCTTAAGTACCCCTCCCCAAACTCCTCAGCGGGGCCAAACGCACCCACTGATTGGCTCCGGGGAATGTTGATACCCAAAGCGTCCAACCAGGCCTGGTTCTAAACCTGTCATGTGCACCTAACTGTACACATGACCAGGTAGAACCCTAACACAACCCAGCCAGACTGATTCCAAGGCCAACCTACACAATTAATGCCGCATACACACGAGCGGACTTTTCAACGGACTAGGTCCGACGGTCTTTCCGACGGACTTTCGAAGGAGTTCCGACGAATATTTTGAATGAACGGACTTGGCCACACACAATCACACTAAATTCTGACGGATTCGAACGTGATGATGTACGACCGGACTAGAATAAGGAAGTTCGTAGCCAATAGCTGCCCTAGCGTTGTTGTTTGTCCGTCGGATTAGCACACAGACGAGCAGATTTTTTGATAGGAACTGGGTCCAGCGGAGTTCCGTCGAGAAAATTTAAGACATGTTCTATTTCTAAAGTCTGTCGGATTTTTCGACAGCAAAAGTCCGATGGAGCCCACACACAATCGAATTGTCCGACGGATTTGTTCCGTCGGACCTTTGCTGTCAAAAAGTCCTCTCGTGTGTACGCGGCATTACTCTTAGAACCATTTTACTGTTCTAGAGAGAAAAATAACCAAATTTACACATAGCTGACACCTTGCAAAAGTGTCACCACTACATATACATACGCTTGTACTTGTTCATTGACTTGTCTTCATTGGTCTTTTCATGGACGCTCCAATAAAGGCAAACCCTGAATCTCCAGCCATGTGTAATTTTACTCCTGATTACTGAAGAGAAGGTAAAATTGCATCAGCTTCTCCACCTGTGGCTTCTTATTTTGTACTGATGGGGGTCACTTAAAAGACATTTTCAGAAAAAAAGCTTTTGTTATACCTTCATTACAAATTCATCCCTTAAACATCTTGACCTCTAATGAAATTAATTTTAAATAACATTAAATCTCTACAACATTGCCCCAAATGCTATAAAAATGAGATTGATCAGATAAATGTCTGCCCTATTCATTGATCGCAGACCCAGATCCATGGGCGTTATTAATCACCTGGCAGTGCTTGTATAAAAGATCTTGTTGGCTTTTGAGGGATCTGTTTTAGATGAGTTTTGGTATGTGAGCCTTCCCGTGCATCTGGACTCAATAAGCTGCATTAAGTGAAAATAAATGAACTTCTAGCCTTCTATAATGAACATGTCGCTGTCAATCACGCAGTCACTGGCAGGTTTCTCCAAAGGTATAGAACACTGAATGCAGTGATAGCTCATGCAATCTTGTTATTCCTTTGGGGGATTATACAACTTCGCCTTTCCAAGCCGCCAGAGCTGGTGGAGTCTTTATTGTCAACAGCCGCTCAGTCAGGCAGTACCTTTATTTTCCTTTCCACTGAAAGGATCCATAGTAGGGGGAATAACTACAGACTATAGGGCCCAACAGAAAAATTATGATGGGGTTCCTGGTGATGGGGCTCCCCACAGTCTTTGACCTTAACATAAAGAATTTCTATATTAGGAAGCCATAGAAAAAGAGTTCTCAGCATAGTCAGTACACTACTAGGGACCAGAGCTGTGGATAGACGTTGTCAGGAAAGGAAGGGAGGGGGGTAATCAGTTAATGCAACTAAAGGGCCGTACACACGATCAGACTTTTTGACAACAAACATGCAAATTAGCTGTTTTGGACCAACATCCGAGCGTGTGTACGCTCCATCGGACCAACTTTTTCAGTTTTCATCTGACTTTTGTTGGCTGTGCGAACGGACCAACTTTCTGCCAACAAAAGTCCGATGGAGCAAAATCCGACCATGTGTACACAAAACCATCGGACTTTTGTACAAAGTACAAACACGCATGCTCAGAACCAATGCAAAAGATCAGACAACAATATAGAAGTTGACCACAGGTGGCGCTGGAGTATTGAACGTCCGCTTTTGAAGCGTCGTCAGTACGTTGAAACGTCACTACGTTCGCGTTTGTTGCCTAAAAAGTCAGATCGTGTGTATGCAATACAAACTTGGGGCCAACACCCTTTGTACAAAAATCCACGGGAAAGTTGGTACAAAGTTCAAACGTGTGTATGAGGCTTAACTTTTCCATCTCAATAATCTTTTCCAGCATCTCAGATCTCAGGACCCCTGTGTAAAGTCTAATGCCCCGTACACACGGTCGGATTTTCCGATGGATCATGTTGTCGGAAAATCCGACCGTGTGTGGGCTACATCTGACTTTTTCCGTCTGAATTTCCGACGCACAATGTTTGGATCTAAAAATTTTCGACAACAAAATCCGATAGTTTCAATTCCGATCGTGTGTAGACAATTCCAACAGACAAAGTGCCAAGCATGCTCAGAAGAAATTAAGAGACGAAAGCTATTGGCTACTGGCCCATTTATAGTCCCGACGTACATTTTGTACGTCACCTCGTTAAGAATGATCGGATTATCCGACAACTTTGTGCGACCGTGTGTATGCAGGACAAGTTTGGCACAAAATCCGTCGGAAAAAATCTGAATGTCCGACCGTGTGTACGGGGGCTAAGCCCTACCACCCCTTCCACCACCATAGCAAGCAAGTGCTGAAAGAGGTGGTCTAGTAATAAGGTAAAAAAAACAAAAATATATTTGGAAAGCACAACCTAATGCGTTTAGATTCAAGATGGTGCTGCTATAAGACCAAACAATAGCGAACATATTACAGCGCACATATTCAAGAATGACATTTCCTGCAGGGCTAGTTAAAAACACCTGAACATATTCAAAAAATACGGGAGCTTGGTCACACTATATGGTTATATAGTGCTAAGCCCACTTAGACCCCTTTCACACTGGGGCGGTTTTCAGGCGTTTTTCAAGCGCATTAGCGTTAAAAAAAAAGTGCTTGTAAAGCGCTTGAAAGAAGCCTCATCTGCAATCCCAATGTGAAAGCCCGAGTTCTTTAGGGGCCCTTTCACATTGCCAGTGCCCGCTAGTTTAAGCGGTGTTTTACCGGCGTATTCCAAGCGCTAGTGGGGCGCTTTTAACCCCTGCTATTGGCCAAATAAAGGGTTAAAAGCGCCCACAAAGCGCCGCTGTCAAAAGCGTTTTTCAGGCGTTTTGCAGGCGCTTCCCATTGATTTCAATGGGAAGGGGCGCTTTAGGAGCGGTGTATTCACCGCTCCATAAGCGCTGCAAAGAAGCTGCTTGCAGGACTTTTTTTGATGCCCTGCCAGCGCAGCGCCTCAGTGTGAAAGCACTCAGGTTTTCACATTGGGATTGCAGTTGCGGCTTCTTTCAGGCACTTTACAGGCACCTGAAAAACGGGGGTCTTACTGCGACAAGGGTCCTACCCTAGTAATAGAATGAAAGATCCTGCGTCTCAACTATGGGAGCCAAACTCCTCTATGTGGGAGAACTGAAGGGATTCCTCCTATACCCTGGTGGCCACTAAATAAGAGGTAATGAAGAGGGGGAGGGGTGCTCTAACCCAAAAAAACCTGGTCAGGGTTTATTACAACATATCTTTCATTCTATTACTAGGGTAGGACCCACTAATTCGGGGTACTTTGTCGCAGTAAGTGGGCTTAACACTATATAACCATATAGTTTGACCAAACCCCACTATTTTTTGAATATGTTCAGGTGTTTTTTACTAGCCCTGCAGGAAACGTCATTCTTGAATGCGTGCGCTGTAATATGTTCGCTATAGTAATAAGGTGAAACCCCCCAAAAAAAGTTTCAGTATTGTTACATATGTAAAACATATGATTACTGTCAAGTTTCAGCATATTTTTGTACTCTTTTTGTACCACCTTTTGCACTCAATAAAATAGTTTGTAAACAAAAAAAAAAAAAGTTTCAGTAGCAATAATGGCCATCACAAAATGTTAAAGTATGTCATAATTGTTAATGCTTTTGCACACAAGTAAGCTGTAACCCTAAAATATATTTAAAACATCATTAATCTGTTGCCTTTCAACACTTACAGATACAGTCCTTGAAAAAGTATTCACACCCCTTGACATTTTCCACATTTTCATGTTACAACCAAAAGCTTATTTTATTGGGATTGTATGTGATAGACCAACACAAAGTGGCACATAATTGTGAAGTGGAAGGAAAATGATAAATGGTTTTCACATTTTTTTACAAATAAATATGTGAAAAGTGTGGCGTGAATTTGTATGGCGCCCCCCCTGAGTCAATACTTTGTAGAACCACCTTTCGCTGCAATTATAGCTGCAAATCTTTTTGGGGATGTCTCTACCAGCTTTGCACATCTAGAGAGGGACATTTTTGCCCATTCTTCTTTGCAAAGTAGCTCAAGCTCTATCAGATTGGATGGAGAGCGTCTGTGAACAGCAATTTTCAAGTCTTGCCACAGATTCTGAATTATATTTAGGTCTGGACTTTGACTGGGCCATTCTAAAGGCCCATACACACGATCAGACTTTTTGACAACAAACATGCAAATTAGCTGTTTTGGACCAATATCCGAGCGTGTGTACGCTCCATCGGACCAACTTTTTCAGTTTTTATCAGACTTTTGTTGGCTGTGCGAATGGACCAACTTTCTGCCAACAAAAGTCTGATGGAGCAAAGTCCGATCGTGTGTACAGAAAACCAGAGGACTTTTGTACAAAGTACAAACACGCATGCTCAGAACCAATGCAAAAGATCAGACAACAATACAGAAGTTGACCAAAGGTGGCGGTAAAGAGCAGAAAAACCACGTGACTTGGTGAAAGTTGGCTGAAAAAGTCCTGCTGTGTGTATGCAATACAAGTTCTGGGCCAACGCCCTTTGTACAAAAATCCACGGGAAAGTTTGTACAAAGTCCTATCGTGTGTATGAGGCTTAACACATGACTATGGTTTGATCTAAACCATTCCATTGTAGCTATGGCTGTATGTTTAGGGTCGTTGTCCTGATGGAAGGTGAACCTCCGCCCCAGGCTCAAGTCTTTTGCAGACTCTAACAGGTTTTCTTCTAAGATTGCCCTGTATTTGGCTCCATCCATCTACCCATCAACTCTGACCAGCTTCCCTGTCCCTGCTGAAGGAAAGCAACCCCACAACATGATGCTGCCACCACCATGTTTCACGGTGGGGATGGTGTGTTCAGGGTGATGTGCAGTTTTAGTTTTCCACCACACACAGCGATTTGCTTTTTAAAATTTTCATCTCATCTGACCAGAGCACCTTCTTCCATATGTTCTGCATGGCTTCTCGAAAACTGAAAACGGGACTTTTTTTCAGCCACTCTTCCATAAAGGCAGATTTGTGGAGTGTACAACTAATAGTTGTCCTGTGGACAGATTCTTCCACCTGAGCTGTGGATCTCTGCAGCTCCTCAAGAGTTACCATGGGCCTCTTGGCTGCTTCTCTGATGAATGCTCTCCTTGCCTGGCCTGTCAGTTTAGGTGGACGGCCATGTCTTGGTAGGTTTGCAGTTGTGCCATACTCTTTCCATTTTCAGAGATGTTCAAAGCTTGGGATATTTTTTATAACCTAACCCTGCTTTTAACTTCTCCAGAACTTTATCTCTGGCCTATCTGGTGTGTTCCTTGGCCTTCATGATGCTGTTTTCTCACTAAGGTTCTCTAACAAACCTCTGAGGGCTTCACAGAACAGAGGTATTTATATTGAGATTAAATTACACACAGTTGGACTCTATTTACTAATAAGGTGACTTCTGAAGGCAATTGGTTCCACTAGATTTTAGTTAGGGGTATCTGAGTAAAGGGGGCTGAATACAAATGCACCCCACACTTTTCAGATATTTATTTGTAAGAAATTTTGATAACCATTTATCATTTTCCTTCCACTTCACAATTATGTGCCGATTTGTGTTTGTCTATCACATAAAATCCCAATAAAATACATTTACATTTTTGATTTTAACTTCGCAAAATGTGGAAAATTTCAAGGGGTATGAATACTTTTTTCAAAGCACTGTAGCCATCGTCTCAGTTTTTACATGAAGACTGCATTAACCATACAGAGTTCATTTCAGTGCTGGGTGGGGTGACTCTCTGAGGACAATACTTCTACACTGCTAAAACAGAGAAACAGATTCCTCATACTGCACAGCCCGCAAAGTGGATCTGTGACTAGCGACAAGAATTCTGATTTCTGAAGTCTCTTCCACTGTGTCTGACGTCAGCTCTTCTTGATTGGAAATGTCGCAGGGGGTCTAGGGTCAGTGTCAACAGCAACTTCTGCATTCCTTAATGATTCAGTGATGGATGTGTGTTATTTACATTTAATGAATAAGATACTCTTCTATCACCAGGTCCTATAGCAAGGCCGTCTTAATAGCTTCATGGGCCCCTGGGCAAAGTAATGCTCTGGGGCCCCTAGAATGGAGACAGCACAGGTAAACAGACATCAAGTAGGTAGGAGGCAGACAAGCAGAGCTTCCCCTTTTGGTTGGAGCTCCGCATTAACTACATGATCAATCATTCTGTACATAAAAGAAACAGTGGGAAAATACTACATACATAAAGTAACAAAGCTGTCCTGTGCATATAATATATCTGCTAGAATGATGATCAGGACAGTTACAACAAGTATAGACATGGCCGCCAATAAAAATCATGAGGCACCATCCAGCCTTACAGGGCCTCAGATACCCCCCAACATTGTAACCCCTCTACATCTTACATACATCCAGCACTCCTAACTACAACCAACCAACCCCCCATACACACACCAGATTTTCCCCTACCATTGTTATCCTGTTACCACCTCCACACCCCTGGATTCTCAACCCCAAATAAATAACTCCCCAGCACTCTGACTATGGTTGCCACCTCATCCCCTTTAAACCCGAACACATGTTAATTATACAGGTTCTGTGGCTGATTAAGGTGGTAATTAAACTCACTTGGTGCCTTATCTGCATTTAATTAGCCTCAAAACCTGTGTATTTCATATGTGTTCGGGTTTAAAGGGATGAGGTGGCAACTCTAACTCTGACCCCTCTACATCCCAGATATCTCCCTCAGCACTCTGACCCCTCTACACCCCAGCACTCTGACCCCTCTGTATCCCAGATATCTCCCTCAGCACTCCGACCCCTCTACACCCCAGATATCCCCCTCAGCACTCTGACCCCTCTACACCCCAGATATGCCCCCAGATATCCCCCTCAGCACTCTGACCACTCTACACCCTAGATATCCCCCCAGCACTCTGACCCCTCTACATCCCAGATATCACCCAGCACTCTGACCCCTCTACATCCCAGCACTCTGACTCTCTACACCCCAGATATCCCCAGCACTCTGACCCCTCTACACCCTAGACCCCTGCACTCTGATCCCTCTACACCCCAGATATCCCCCCAGCACTCTGACCCCTCTACACCCCAGCACTCTGACCCCTCTACACCCCAGATATCCCCCCAGCACTCTGACCCCTCTACACCCCAGATATGCCCCCATAACTCTGACCACTCTACACCCCAGATATACCACCAGCACTCTGACCCCTCTACATCCCAGATATCCCCCCACCCACACTCCTGACCCCTCCGACCCCTGTACATCCCAGATATTCCCCCCCCCAGCACTCTGACCCCTCTACATCCCAGATATCCCCCCAGCACTCTGACCCCTCCCCACCCTAGATATCCCCCCCCCACTCTGACCCCTCTACATCTCATATATCCCCCCAGCACTCTGACCCCACTCTACACCCCAGATATACCACCAGCACTCTGACCCCTCTACATCCCATATATCCCCCTCAGCACTCCGACCCCTCTACATCCCAAATATCCCCCCAGCACTCTGACCCCTTTACACCCCAGATATCCCCCTGAGCACTCTGACCCCTTTACACCCCAGATATCCCCCTCAGCACTCTGACCCCTCTACATTCCAGACATACCCCTCAGTACTCTGACCCCTCTACATCCCCGATATCCCCCTCAGCACTCTGACCCCTCTACACCCCAGATATCCCCCCAGCACTCTGACCCCTCTACACTTCAGATATCCCCCCAGCACTCTGACCCCTCTACACCCTAGATATTGCCCCAGCACTCTGACCCCTCTACCCCCCAGATATCCCCCTATCACTCTGACCACTCTACACCCTAGATATTCCCCCAGCACTCTGATCCCTCTCTGCACCCTAGATATTCCCCCAGCACTCTGATCCCTCTCTGCACCCCACATATCCCCCGACACTCTGACCCCTCTACACCCCAAATATCCCCCCCAGCACTCTGATGCCTCTCTGCACCCTAGATATTCCCCAGCACTGTTACCATATACTATAAGATACCCCTTGTATTGTGACCCCACTAAATCCCTGATACTCCCTACACTGGGACCTCTCTACATCCCTGATACCTTTAACACTATAACCCCCTACACTGGGGCCTCTAAATCCCTGATACCTCTAGCACTATAGCCACCCAAGATATCCCAAGCATTGCTACCCCCTATACACCCCAGATCCCCCCTCAGCATTGTTTTCCCCCCATACACCCTTGATATCCCCCAGCACCATTATTCAATCCATGTAGTACCCCCTTTTGCAGTGGAGATACAGTGCATGTGAACTTTTGCCCACCTCCAGCACTGTGACAAGGACTCACCTATACTAATCAAGTCATGCAGGCAGAAGGAGGGGTGGAGGAGGGAGCATCCCTCCGGGAATTCCAAACTCTTCGGTGCAAACAGTGCTGGACAGCTGGGCTCACCATGACACCATCCACAATGCCACTTCCACAGGTGGGCTCTCAGTGCTGCCGACTCAGCAGCTCCCACTCCAGCTCCTACCCGCAGTCTTCGAGTCCTGAGCATTCAAGCTGCATGGTGTGGGGTCAGAGCATCACTGGCGTTCCGTCCCTGCCCCTCCCTGCTGGCTGTGAAATAGGTATCGTTCTGCACAGCATGGCGCATCGCTGCCAGCCTGCCTCCCCTGTGTATCCATCACTCTCAGTGTCATCATGGGGCCCCCAATTTCTGGGCAGCGTGGGCTCAAGGAGCAGATTCTTTGGGAAAAGTGTAGGGGCCCCCCATGCAGCTGGTCCCCCCATGCAGCTGGTGCCCCTGGGCAATACCCAGGTGTACCCTCTCATTAAAGCGAAGTTCCACCCAAAAATGGAACTTCCGCATTTCGGAACCACCCCCCCCCCCCCCGGTGTCACATTTGGCACCTTTCAGGGGGGAGGGGGGAAGCAGATACCTGTCTAATACAGGTATTTGCTCCCACATCCGGGCATAGATACCCGCGCCCCCCGCGGGTATCTACGCCACTTAGCACCCCCCCCCCCCCGCTGTCTTCTGGGAGACACACGGGTCCCAGGAGACAGTAGGGACCAGTAAGAACGTGCATCGCGAGATGCGCATGTGCAGTAGGGAACCAGGAAGTGGAGCCGCAAGGCTTCACTTCCTGATTCCCTTACTTAAGATGGCAGTGGCAGTGGCAGTGGCAGCGGCAGCGGCAGCAACCAAGAGCAGAGGGACAGATTGGCTTCGGGTGCCGACATTGCGGGAGCCCTGGACAGTTATGTGTCCTTATTTTAAAAGTCAGCAGCTGCAGTATTTGTAGCTGCTGACTTTAAAAAAATAAAAAATAAGTCGGCGGAACTCCGCTGTAAGACGGCCCTGTCCTATAGTAGTTACTTTGGCTGCTTTGGCTATTGTGATGCCCCTTGTCCATAGACTTTCCATATGGGACAGTCCTGAGAGAAGGTTAAGAGGTTCTAAATCTGATTTAAAATGTTACTTTAGATTTTCTACCTTTTACACAACATTTGCCTGAGACGAGTCAGATGCAGCCAAAGCATTACAGCAGTGACTCCCACTCGACAGAGATTGACATTTAGCATATATCTGAACTAATACACAGTTTTGCTTAAAATGGTTGTAAACATATATCCACTAAAGTGACTGGCCTCAGGTGATACACAAAGCTAAAACAAAGAGTAGAGCTGAGTGTAATCTGATACCTGAGTGGAGGAAATGGACACACCCCCTCACGCAATCTCAGGAGAGTCACACAGGACCCCTTCATCGGTCATGTGATATCACACTCCTGATGAAGGGGCCCTGTGTGACTCCGAAATGTTGCATTCTCCTGTATGTGATGTGATCATATTTCAATAAAAAATGTTTGGACTCAACTTTACGATTGCTGGTGTGCTGGCAAATATCTACACTGAATTAGGTAAGTATTTACACATTATTCACGCATGCCTAGAGATAGCCTAGCGAGATACGCATGCCTAGAGATAGATGAGCATGTAACCCTTGCAGTGAGGGTACACAGTGATCAGTGCATTTTTATAGCACTGATCGCTGTATAAATGACAATGGTCCCAAAATAGTGTCAAAAGTGTTCGACATGTCTGCCATAATGTCCGAATCACGATAGAAATTGCAGATCGCCGCCATTACTAATAAAACATTTTTTTATAATTTAAATGCCATAAAACTACCCCCTTTTTTGTAGACGCTATAACTTTTACGCAAACCAATTAATATACGCTTATTGCAATTTTTTTTTTTACCAAAAATATGTAGAAGAATACATATTAGCCTAAACTGAAGAAAAAAAAGTTTTTTATATATTTTTGGGGGATATTTATTATAGCAAATAGTACAAAATATTGCGGGTTTTTTCAAAATTGTTTATAGCACAAAAACAAAAACCGCAGAGGTGATCAAATACCATCAAAAGAAAGCTCTGTTTGTGGGGAAAAAAAGGACATAAATTTTGCGCAATTGTCAGTTAAAGTGATGCAGTGCCAAATCGCAAAAAGTTCTCTGGTCAGGAAGGGAGTAAAATCTTCCGGGGCTGAAGCTGTTAAAGTAACGCAGTGCCGTATCGCAAACATGGCCTGGTCATGAGGGGGGGTAAACCCTCCATAGCTGAAGTGGTTAAAGGAACAGGATCCTTTTTTTTTTTTTTAGGGTTACAAACACTTTAAGTGGTTAAAGTCCCACAACGTTCAGGTGTGAAAAATTAAGGTCATGAAGGAGCTGAAACCTTCCGGTGGTTAAGGTGAGCCGCCATATCTGTATTGCCGCGTACACACGACCGGACTTTCCGGCAGACTAGGTCCGACGGAATTAGTTCGTCGGACAATCCGATTGTGTGTAGGCTAATCCGATGGTTTTTTGTAAAAAAAATCAGACGGACCTAGAAATAGAACATGTTTCAAATCTATCTGACGGACTCAATTCCTATCGGGAAAACCGTTCGTCTGTATGCTGGTCCGAAGGACCAAATACAACGCAAGGGAAGCTATTGGCTACTGGCTGTTGAACTTCCTTTTATAGTCCCGTTTACATCATCACGTTCAAAACGAACAGACTTTCGAACTGACTGATACCCCGTAAATACGGTCGGATATTCCGATGGAAAAAGTCAGATCGGATTATGTTGTCGGAAAATCCGATCGTGTGTGGGCTCTAGCGGGCTTTTTCTGTCAAAAATTTGAGAGCAGGATCTCAAATTTTCCGACAACAAAATCCGATAGGACTTTTTCCGATCGTGTGTAGGGAATTCCGACGGACAAAGTGCCACGCATGCTCATATCAAATTATGAGACCAAAGCTATTGGCTACTAGCCTCTACGTAGTTCCGTCGTACGCAACGAACATCACCAAGTTCGGAAGGATCGTATTTTCCGACAATTTTGTCCGACCGTGTGTATGCAACACCAGTTTCGGACAAAATCTGTCGGAAAAAATCGGACGGATTTTGTGGTCAGAATTTCCGACCGTGTGTACGGGGTCTTAGTCCGTTCGTGTGTGGCCAAGTCCGTTCGCCGAAAGTCTGTCGGGAAGACCGTTGGACCTAGTCTGCTGGAAAGTCCGGTCGTGTGTACGCGGCATCAGACTCTGACGATGATGGCAAAACCCTACTGATACTACTAATATTACTATCATGCTGAAAATATTTTGCCTAAAATCTGTACCTCAAGATATGAAGGACAAAAATGTAGATGCTGAAGCACAGTGTGCCAAGTTATCTGTGCTGAAAATGTCTAAGCTAATAATAGTAATACTAATAAGAGTAGATAAATAAAACATAAGGATACCCTGAGGATCTATCTCGAAAAACATTTGCAAACATGCATTCCAGTTATAATTAAAACGCAATGTCTTAAGCAAGCCAGAATCATTTTTAGGAGAACGTTGGTGGCACCTGTACCTCGAGCGAAGCACGCTGTCAATCCAAGAGCACATCAGCTATTTTGCTTTTAGAAACAGCTTGCACTGAGCAAATCTGTGCCACTTGACTAAAACAAAGACAAATCAGCAGCATATACAGTACACTCATAATAATATAAAAAAAAAATAAAAAGGAACATCTAATGATACCAAATACGCCTAACATAAGGCATTTGAACCAAACGTGATTCTTTTCTTCCCCCGCTAACCGCTTGGCACATATCGTGCCTTTGAACTAGACAGATCGCTGTGTATCAAAGCACACAGATTTCACTAGATAAAAAGTCACATCAGCAAAATTAAATAACTCGAGAGCAGAAAGTAAACTCTGGCAGTAATATAGCATTTCAAATCATCGTTGCAGCCTTGTGCTTGAACTATAAAATCAAGCAAGGAGACACAGTTGTCCTAATCATGTTAATCAGGCTGTTTCTATGCTCCATTTATGCTAAAAGCAGCCAATGCAATCAAAACATTCTACTCGCTGCAGTCAGGCTTAATCTAGATCGCCCTCATTCTTTCAATTGCGTTATATTGACTGCTGCTTTTCACTTTTTTTTGGAGATATCTTTGAAATAATGTGTTATTATCTTACTTGGAAAGGCTCTTTGCATAACTTTGTAGTTTACGGTACATTGTGAATGCTGTATATTAGTCTCCTGTGACCAGTTACCTGTTTGACAAACATACCGTGCAGTGATCATTGCTGAAGTTTTTTTTTTTTTTAAATGTGGTGCCCAAAAACAAAACCCCTGTAAGTTAATAAAATAAGTGCATGTAAAAAAGAAAAACACACACATACACAAAAAAAGTACACATAAAGTGGAGCTTCACCCAAAATGGGAAGCTCCACTTGTCTGCCTCCTCCCCCCCCCCACTCCCTCCGCTGCCACATTTGGCACCTTTTGGGGAAGAGCGTGCACCTGGTTTTGACAGGTACCCGTTCCCACTGCCGGCTCAGTTCACTGCAGTTTGCCCTCTACTCCTTCCCTCGCAGGCTTCTGGGACACATCACAGGTCACAGAAGACTGCCGCCCATTCACAAAGCACAGCGCAGTAGGAAACCCGCTGTGAAGCCACAAGGTTTCACTGTCAGTTTCCCTTAGTCAAGTTGGCAGGTCCAGCACCCGATAGCCGATTGAAGAATTGGCTCGGGTGAGGACACCACTGGATGCCTGGACAGGTAAGTGCCCTAAGGCCCCTTTCTAAACAGGTAACCGTTAAAAAAATTTAAAGCGTCGCATATGGAGATTATTAAGTACAACGCACCTAAAGTCTGTCTGCTACAGGAGCTCAAGGTTCGGGCATTCCCTGGACGGGTAGGACAAGACTTCAAAGAGGGACCTGCCTGGCCACAATAAAGGCACGATCTCTCCCTACTCCTAAAGGTTCTCTCATCCGCAGAGAGACGTGTGAAGCCCAAGTTCATGGGTTCATCTTCACTGACCGAGTCGGTACCAGGAGGAATGGGAGGTGAGGGAGGCATGGGTGGGACCGCAAAGCTCAGAGACAAATGTACAGGAGGGTTCCTGCAAGCGCTCCTTAAAAGAGAGTCTTTCTCTGAGTCTTGAGTCAATGAGCATGACAAACGTGATCAACTTCTCCAGCTCAGTGGGTATATCTTGGGCTGCTATCTCATCCTTGATGGTATCCGAGAGACCATGAGAAAAAGCAGCCACAAGGGCCTCATTGTTCCAAGCAACCTCTGCTGCCAGAGTACGGAACTCAATGGCAACAGTTCCCGTACTCTGATGGACATGAGGCACTTGGCAGCAGAAGCAGAGCGTGCGGGAATGTCAAATACCCAATTAATGGAGGCCACAAACTCGGGGTAACTCAAGACAACAGGTTTTTGCATCTCCCATAGAGGGTTTGCTCAGGCCAAGGCTCTCTCTCTGAAAGCAAAGCGATCACAAAACCTACTTTGCTTCTGTCCGTGGGAAACGCCTGGGGCAGCATCTCAAAGTATATCTCAACCTGGTTGAGAAACCCTCTGCATTGGGCTGGAACGCCCCGAAATCGATGGGGAAGCAGAGCGGAACCAGCCATACCTCTTATAGAGGTAATACTCAAGGCGGGTGCCTGCACAGAGACTGGAGCAGCAGCAGGGACGGCCTGCAACACAGGTTGTACCGGAGCAGCCACAGTGGAAGATTCCAGGTGAGCCGTGCGACCAAGGAGCGTTTGTAACGCCATGGCAAACTGATCCATGCGTAGATCCTGCTCATCCAAACTGGAAAAAATATTACCAATAAATGTTTGACTATCTTCTGAATTCATGGCCTTTGCCTACTGTCAGAAACCATGACATCAGACAGAGACAGAAGTACAGTTAAATCACACTTGTTTAATAATAAAAGTAAATAGAATAAACATAGTCAAAACATAGCCAAAGTTCGGTAACCGGAACGGATAGTCAGCCAAGCCAGAATGTCAGGGATCAGTGTAGTGGAACAGCAAGCAGGATCTGGAGCCAGAAGGGATGTCAGCCAAGCAAGTCTTTAAACAGGAACGCAGGAGATAGTCTCTGTGATGTTGACCAGACAAAGGCAGAGATCCTCTGGGCTGGACGGCTTAAATAGGCAGGACTGATGAGCAGGATATCATCAACAGGTGAGTAGCTGTGGAGAGATAGGAGATGGCAATTAGCCAACGGCTGAGCGGCCAGCTCAGAGAAGGAAGGGCCGAGCCCAGCTCTGATATATCTCCTGTATCATGTCCACAGCCTCTGACATCTCCTGTATCATATGCGCAGCCTCAGACCATCTCTTGTACCATGTCCACAGCTTCTGACCATCTCCTCTACCATGTCCCTAAATCCTCTGACCACCTCTCGTACCATATCCGCACAGCTTCTGGCCACCTCCTGCACCATGTCCGCAGCCTCTAACATCTCCTGTATCATGTCTGCAGCCTCTGAGATCTCCTGTACCATGTCTGCACAGCCTCTGACCACCTCCTGTACCATGTCCGCAGCCTCTGACATCTCCTATACTATGTCCGCACAGTCTCTGACATCTACTGTACCATCTCCAGAGCCTCCGACATCTCCTTTATCATGTCCGCAGCCTCTGACATCTCCTGTTCCATGTCTGCAGCCTCTGAAATCTCCTATACCATGTCTGCAGCCTCTGACATCTCCTATACCATGTTCAAACAGTCTTTGACCACTTCCTGTACCATGTCCACACAGCCTCTGACCACCTCCTGTACCATGTCCGCAGCCTCTGACATCTCCTGTATCATGTGCGCAGCCTCTGACCATCTCCTGTACCATGTACGCAGCTTCTGACCATTTCCTCTACCATGTCCACACAGCCTCTGACCACCTCCTGTACCATGTCATCAGCATCTGACATCTCCTGTATTATGTCTATGGCCTCTGACATCTCCTGTACATGTGCGCAGCCTCTGACATCTATTGTACAATGTCCGCAGCCTCTGATATCTCCTGTACCATGTCTGCACAGCTTCTGACACGGGAACCATGTACGCAGCCTCTGACATCTCCTATACCATGTCCGCACATTCTCTGACATCTCCTGTACCATGTCCGCAGCCTCTGACATCTCCTGTATCATGTCCGCAGCCTCTGACATCTCCTGTACCATGTCCGCAGCCTCTGACATCACTTGTACCATGTCTACAGCCTCTGACATCTCCTGTACCATGTCTGCAGCCTCTGACATCTCCTGTACCATGTCCGCAGCCTCTGACATCACCTGTATCATGTCTGCAGCCTCTGACATCCTCTATAGCATGTCCCCAACCTCTGACCATCTCTTGTCTTTTATCATGTCTGCAGTCTGAGGGGGAGTCTGGAGAGACGTTTGCTCTTAAATATGTAAAGCCCTATGTGCTTTCATATCTGTCTTATATATGTATAATACACTCTTAAAATGTGCTTTAAACTGCATGGTTATTCCTTTTATGAATAAAAAAATAAAGACGTTATGCTGTTGGGCTGTTATAATAATGCTATGGGGCTAGTATAAAATTATTTCCAGGGCTTTTACTCCCAGTCCGGCCCTGCTCTGGACTGTGAATGGACAGTGAAAGGAGAAGCAGCAAACTAATGGGCTCATTTCTCTGTCACTCTACTCTCTTCTCTTATCAGCATGCTTCTTGTTAGCACATAAGTACTGCAGCACAATTGATTGACTCCTTGTGCTGCTTCTCCCTTTCCCAGTCTGAGCCTGGTTATACAGGGACAGCATTGGGCTGATATCAGGTACTTGCACTTCTTGATTTAAAAAAAATAAATGAACTTATGTATTAATAATTCCATAGCGTCATTCATTTATGTCTTTTATATCTGCCTGGGGGGGTAACTTTAAATAAAAAATAATGGCTTTTATCTAAAAAGAAAGTATGCCATTTTATCCATAAAACATGCAATGGCAACAAACGAGTTAGGGCTGATAAAACATACTATAAGTCTTTGTTCAGTTCTTCTGTTTTCTATACCATATTGATCCTATTCCAACAGTCCACAGGCTAGAAAGAGTCCCCTATCAGTTATAGCCAGAGACCCCTATTACCGGCACCAGCACATACACTTTAAATGCCATTTGTGTAAACATTGTAGCTCACTGCTCCGCCAATAATTATCATAATGATCTGCTTTTCCCCCTGTAGGCCCTCATTGATTCCTTGGAATAACGTGGTGCATGCTAACGTGATTTTCTACCAAATGGAAAATGCCAAGGGATCTATACAACTCATGAATTAATTAAAAAATTAAGTAAAAAGGTGGAAAAAAAACATTTTCTAAGGTCTGTGGGATTCATACCCAGAGTTCATTAAAACCACATGAAAAATAAAACAAAGGCTTTCTATAGTGCAGTTTGTACTTTTCTTTCCCATTAGCAATCCATAGGAGGACGTATACATTCTGCCAATGGTCTATTTATTTTATATATCTTAATGTATATATTCAAATGTGGCCAAATGGGCGGTGGGAACCAGTCTTAACATTTCATATTTAAACCACCAGCTGGATCCTCCAAACATAAAATTTTAATTTATTTCACTGTATACGCCGTGTCTAGGGATTTCACTGTTTTCTGCAGACTTTACTTCATAATCCATTTAATTGGTTTCTTGGCGATCCTATATACTCCTTTGTATCTGGACTTGTCTTTCATTTTGAAAATAAAATGAATAAATCTGTATATATACGTACAGTATTTATGTGTAGCTAAACTCCAGGCAAATAGCTACATAATGTACTGTAGAATATATTATTAATAATATATTATATAATAAAACACATTTCTAACATATATATATATATACATACACATATATATATATATATATATACATATATACATACACACACACACACACACACACACACACACACACATATATATATATATATATATATATATACATACACACACACACACACACACACACACACATATATATATATACACACACACACACACACATATATATATATATATACACACATATATATATATATATATATATATATATACACACACACACTTACTTATATATATATATATATATATATATATGGACATGATTTACATAATTACATGCCTTTGTATAAGGCCAGCACACTACAGGGGGTCCAGGACTTACGAACGCCCGGCCTACAAACATCCCCTACTTACGAACCGGGCGCTGCGGGGACCCTCCACCATTTTCCGCCGTCCTTCAGCCGTTCTGCGCATGCGCGGCCAGAGGGAGCCTCGGAAAATGACAGCAAACATCGGAAATGTCCGTAATTTGGCGTGCATGCGCAGAGCGGCATTCGACGGAACATCGGAAATGTCCGTAATTGTCTGTAATTGTCGGTCTGCGCATGCGCGGCCGACTTACGAACATTTCCGAGTTAAGAACAGGCGTGCAGTCCCTAACAAGTTCGTAACTCGGGGACCCCCTGTATATATACACACATACACATATATATATATATATATATATACACTATATTACAAAAAGTATTGGGACGCCTGCCTTTACACGCACATGAAGTTTAATGGCATCCCCATCTTAGTCTGTAGGGTTCAGTAATGAGTTGGCCCGCCCTTTGCAGCTATAAAAGCTTCAACTCTTCTGGGAAGGCTGGCCACAAGGTTTAGGAGTGTGTCTATGGGAATGTTTGACCATTCTTCAAGAAGCACATTTGTGAGGTCAGGCACTGATGTGGACAAGAAGGCCTGGCTTGCAATCTCCGCTCTAACGGACCAGTATGCTTGTAGGCAGGTGCCTACTGTTGGGGTGTATACTGCCTCATGGGTTTGGTTTGCATTAAAATAAAGTGAGATTTTGTGTAACAGGCTGTCCAGAGAGTTAGCAAGGGGTTAATTCTGCTCACTCCCAGGGGTTTTTAGCCCTGCCTCTTTGTGGAGGGCTAAAAATACAAGAAGAGGCAATCTCTCAGGGTCTCCCCTTCCACATGGGAATAGAGAGGAAGGAACTAAAACTGTGCTGAGCACGTGGCCTCCCTATTGGGTTACCCAATCGGGGTATCGGATATGGAGTCTGATGAAAGGACTCTTCTTACCTATAAGGTATGATTTGGCCATGTGCAGAGACTCACCCAAGCTCTACCGTGCAATGGATTGAATATGGAGCTGAGTGTCGGAGCTCAGGCTTAAAATTCCAAAACACTTCCAAATGTCAAAAAAAGCTGGCACAAGAATGCTTCTTCATAATGCAATTTTAATCCAGCACTTCCAGCAGTTACAACCTGACAAATTCTAATGTGTTTCAGCCGTATCCTTACTCATAGCATGATTTGGCCAGCCTAAGTTAGGAAGAACTTAGCTATGTATGGAAGAACTTTGTGAGAGACTGTGTCACATCAACTTTGTAAGTTGCAAGAGTTTCAAGTAAAAGTATCAAATGCCCGGTCTGAAGTTTATACAAAGGGGTGCATGTAAGGTGTATAAAAAAAAAAAGGACTTGTACAACACAGGATGGAAAGGATTTGCAGGAGGGTCACCATGAAAGAATTATTCATGCTGAGGAGTTGGCAGGAGAGGTGGCCCAGTGTCGTTACCATGGGTAACCAGTGAAGTGGTGAAGAATGTTATAGCAGCCAGCCAGCGGGAAGTAGTGCCATGGCATGGGTGCCATGCTGGTGCCTTGAAATGCCTTAATGGAACAAGGCATGTATATCAGTAAAGCTTCTGTTTCTCATCCAAGCACAAGCGTAGCTCTCCAGGCTTCATCTTACTCCTTTTGTGAGAATACCTGATGCCTAGTTGTATGAATGTGCGAGATGAGTTCCTGACTCTGCCCACTCCTGACTATGTCCCAGAGATAGAGATAGATTTGTACCGGTCGTCCCCAAGTCCCGGTACAAATCAAGGGGAGAACGAAGATTTGCAGTCCAAGGACCACGGCTATGGAACGCTCTACCTACGAACATCCGCTTGGAAAAAAACCATCGGGCCTACAGGAAAAAACTCAAGACCCACCTCTTCTAAGAAGGAATCAACGCAGGTCGGATCAAGCGCCTCGAGGCGATTCAGTTCGCAGTTGTAGCGCTATACAAATCATTCATTCATTCAGGAAGCTATACAACATGGAATGATATGGAAAAAAAGGCAGCAGTCCTATCCAAATCCCTAGGTTGAAGCCTCCTGGCCATAATTAATTTCATAAAATGATTAGCATAATTATATCATTTAATTGGACAACGCTGGAAATTCAGCGTGTGATTGCACTTGCTTGGAGCTGCTGTTTGAGCCATAAGAATAACAAAAGCAGGTTTTCAGATTTTACAGAAAGAAAACAACTTTTTTATTTTCTATTATTAGTCGAAATTTGGCCAGTTAAGCAGGGACTGCCCAAGTTTGGATCCATGTATGAGCAGGCTAGTTGTACAGAAGTCGATCTATTGATTTACCTGTGTACAACCAGCCCACCGGGTTGATGGACAACACCTTCAACTCTTGCTTAAAGTGTACGAGCTTGCCTACCCCATCCTGTTTCATGGTTATTCCATAATAGCGGTGGACTAGAAGTACAAAATGCTGCTCCTGGCTCTCTCCAGTGCAGGTCACATGACTGAAAGCCTAGGCACTGCGCATGTTTTTTTTTTTATTCAGAGTTGTGGGACTAAAAAAATAAGTGGACCTTGCTTTTTTTGCAAGCTCCACTTTAAGATGAATTCCCTTTTAATAACCACAGAACAGCAAAAAAGTAGAGCCAAATCCGAGAGATGAATAACCAAAACTGTGTTTTCCAGAATCATGCTTGCGTCTTATCTTATCTGTCCAAAAAAGTACATGACCCAGATGACCTGCCATATAAAAGTGAACAGAAGAGAATGACCTCAGCCACTCGTAGCTATGTGGGCCATCACATTGGCCCTATGTGTAGCTCTGGCTGCTGGTAAGTTTAACTGTTTATTACATTAAAGTAAGACAATCTAAATGCAACATAAAAACACTTCTTTTTTTGGACTTACAGTCTAAATGTTTATTTTTTATTATTATTATTATTATTATTATTACTTAATTAATGTATTTATTTATTTTAGGAAGTCAAGGTCTCCAATATGGTAAGTGAATCCATCCATATTCTTCTCTTATTTGCTTTTAATGATTATCATATTCTGGTATTTATTTTTATGTTCTCCATTTTCCAGTTGACTATTTTTTTAAATATTTTTTTATTTTATCATTATCAATAATACCGTATTTCCTATAATTTCTATTTTGTTTTGGTCCAGATTCTGTCTGATGGCATAGATTTGTGCTCACAGAGATAATCTATGAAAATTCCAATGAATATGTAGATAGAAAATGTATATTAAGTGTGCTCACTGTACTATAATATTATTTATTAAAAAGATTTCTATTAATAATAATAATATTAATAATAAATAAGAGTCATATTAATATTGTTTATAATTTCAAACCTCATAGAGCTTAACCACTTAATCCCCGGACCATTTGGCTGTCAAAAGACCAGAGCACTTTTTGCGATTTGGCACTGCGTCACTTTAACTGACAATTGCGCGGTTGTGCCACGTGGATCCCAAACAAAATTGAGGTTCTTTTTTTCCCACAAATAGAGCTTTCTTTTTGGTGGTATTTTATCACCTCTGCGGTTTTTATTTTTTATGCTATAAACAAAAAAATTGCAACAATTTTGAAAAAAACGCATTATTTTTTACTTTTTGATATAATAAATATCCCCCAAAAAATATCAAAAAAAATGTTTTTCCCTCAGTTTAGGCCGATACGTATTCTACATATTTTTGGTAAAAAAAAATAAGCGTTTATTGATTGGTTTGCGCAAAAGTTATAGTGTCTACAAAATAGGGGATAGTTTTATGAGATTTTTATTAATAATTTTTTTTTAGTAATGGCGGCAATCAGTGTTTTTTTTTTTTGGACTGCAACATTATGGCGGACACGTCGGACAATTTTGGTGCGATTTTGGGACCATTCACATTTATACAGCGATCAGTGCAATTAAAAATGCATTGATTACTGTGTAAATGTGACTGGCAGTAAGGGGGTTAACCACTAAGTAGCGCTGTAGGGCAGGGGTCAAGTCCTGGGGAAAAAAGTGTGGGAACTCCCACCCAAGATCCACTCGCCCACCAAAAAAAAAAAAAATGATACGCTCATATGCACGAACGCTTCAAAACTTGGATTTTTCATCCAGTTTTCGTATTGTGTGTATGAAGCTTAAATGTTAGTACATAAAAAACAATCCTCAATAAACATAAATACGGTAATTCTCTGAATAATCAGCATTCATACAATTCTGCTTCCATGCAAATGTGAACATCATGTTCTGATTTTTATTGGGGAATGTTATTTTGTATATAGAGTGTTTATGTGGTGAGTTTACACTTTTCATTGAACAGAGTTTGGATAACACAGGGTTAAACGGAAAGGTCATAAATAAACTGCACATTATCTGGACAGAATGCTTGGGGAGATAGTGATGTGTTCCTGCTTAGGAGATGTATGTTAGCTTGGGGGGGCTGCAAACTCTGCAGGGCTCCAACACACACTCGCTGCTATTCCAACCCTTCACATAGTTCCACATAAACTTCCCTCCTGGCATTAAACTTTGCCAGGTATTGTGCTCAGCTTACCACCCCAAACCGATGTTCCTCCCTCAGCTTACCTCTCTCCCTGCATGTCATGTGAGCAGAATAGCTGTGCTCCTCCTCTGGGTTCTCATCATATGACACTGAAGATAGAGGAGGGAGGGATTCAGCAGGACACACAGAGCAAGTATGCAGGAGACTGGGGGGGGGGGGTGAGGAGACAGGGGGAGGAGCGCATCACGAGAGGTCTGACTAAATACAATCTCTTAGCAGCAGGGACCTGATCTACCCGTCAGCTAGCTGTGATTGACAGGTAGATCGAATCGGAAGCTGTCATGGGGCCCCCTACTGGCAATGCCTGAATGGTCAGTCCACCCCTGGTGTGCGTCACTTACTATTGCGAGCTGTGTCGGCGGCTGCTGGTGTAGCACCTGCCACACAGCTCGCATACTTCAAAGTCTTGCAGGACACGGCTGCTAAAGGGAACTGAGTTCCTGTTGTGGAAAAAGTACAGGAACTCCGTTCCCATGCGTTCCTGCAGGACTTGAGCCCTGCTGTAGGGGTTAAGTGTGTCCTGGGGAGTGATTCTAACTGTAGGGGGGTGGGCTATGTGTGACATGACACTGATCACCGCTCCCGATCACAGGGAGCATTTCCCTATTCTTCCTCTAAGTGAGACGATCGCGGGTGTCCCCGCGGACATCGAGTCCGCGGGACCCGCAATCACACTCATGGAGGTCGCGGCGGGCCCGCGCCCGCAAACCACTTCTTAAAGGGCAACGTACAGGTACGTTATTCTGCCTATACATGCCCTTTAGCCAACATATATCGGTGTGAGCAGGTCGGCAAGCAATTTTGGAGTTACTTTAGTGTTAGAAGTTAGCATAAGGGTTAAGGTATCATAGCTCCCGACTATCCCTGATTCGGAGCAATGTCCCTCTGTCCCTCTTTCCTCCTTATTTGTCCCTCATTTTGGTCTGATCTATATAGTTGTATATAAAATATATTATTTATCTCTCAAAAAAGTGTTTCCCAGCGCTAAACCTTCCATCCAATTTCTAAATGGCTGAATATGTAAATTTAAAGAATAGTAGTGGTAAAAAAAAAGCACTTGTGGGCTTAAAAAAATATTTTTTTTTGTATAATTTCCCCTTTAAATGGGGGGGGGGGGGGGGGGGGGGGTGCGTGACAGGGTTAATTTTTTTTTATTTTTATTTTTTTTAGCATTGCATTGAATGGATAAAACCTTTTTTTTTTTTTTTTTTTTCGTGATATCCTTCACTTCCTGTTTCGTAGACACACCAGGAAATGGGCAATGTTTGCTAGGTAAAAATAAATCCTCTTTCAGACAAGTGTTCCCAGTGGAAGATTTCTGCTCACCTCTATTCCTGTTGTGACAGCCCAAATTTTTGGCTTTTCCCATAACTTTCAGCCCCACCAGGACAAACAGAGATAGTAGATCTCCCTGGTAGAAACACAGACAGCTAAATAAAAGTCTGTGCACCCCCCCCCCCCCCCCATTGATATAAACTAGCCAACAAACTCCCTCACTAGGTGTATACTTACCTTGATCCGAAGTCCACGGCCTCCTGTCTACATCCTGTGTAGGGATGAGCCGAACACCCCCGGGTTCGGTTCGCACCAGAACCTGCGAACGGACCGAAAGTTTGCGCGAACGTTAGAACCCTATTAGTTACAATGGACGCGAACGTTTGAAATCTAAAGTGCTATTTATAATGGCCAATATGCATGTTATTGTAATAAAACAGGTTTGGGGGCCCGGGTCCTGCCCCAGGGGACATGTATCAATGCAAAAAGAAGTTTTAAAAACTGACGTTTTTTCGGGAGCAGTCATTTTAATGATGCATGAAGTGAAAAAAAAAAAAAAGTGAAATATTCCTTTAAATATTGTACCTGGGGGGTGTCTAGAGTATGCCTGTGAAGTGGCATGTGTTTCCCATGTTTAGAACTGTCCCTGCAAAAAATGACATTTGTAAAGGAAAAAAATAAGCCATTTAAAACTGCTTGCGGCTTTAATGTCATGTTTTGTCCTGGCAATATGGATGAAAATATTTGAGAAAAATGGCATGGCTACCCCATCACCCCCCCCCCCCCCCCCAGCCCATTACCAGCCCCATTGGGTCTTGTATGGATATTAAGGGGAACCCCGCACTCAAAATAAAACCCTATACCTAAAACCCTATATACTCTGAACAGCAGTATGCTAGACTGCTAGACTCACACAGCACACACACACTAACTAGGCTGTTATTGGTAAGACTGCGGGGGCCCATCTTAGATATGGTGTCCTCCAGGTGAGATTAGATGCCTGATGATCTAGACAGGTGCGCCTCCGCACGCAGTCAATAATAGAAGAAATGGCCGTACTCCCTACTGGATCAAAATTATTTTTTATTCAGAACATCCCAAGTGTTGACAAAAGACAGAAAGCTGGTAGATGCATTTCACACACTCCAAGTGTGCTTAATCATTAAGGCGGAGCACCTGTCTAGATCATCAGGCATCTAATCTCACCTGGAGGACACCATATCTAAGATGGGCCCCCGCCGTCTTACCAATAACACCAGGTTTAGACCCACGTCAAGGCCCCCAAACTGCCAAAGAACAACAAAAGAAGTATCACACTACTACCCTAAAAAATAGGGTGGGAGGTGCCCATGGTCCCACCAGGGCCATCTTTAATATTGATTGGACCCTGCCAGTGTCTAAACTGAGGAAAAAAAGTGTTTTTTTATATATTTTTGGGGATATTTATTATAGCAAAGAGTAAAAAATAATGCGTTTTTTTCAAAATTGTCGCTCTTTTTTGGTTTATAGCGCAAAAAATAAAAACTACAGGGGTGATCAAATACCACCAAAAGAAAGCTCTATTTGTGGGAAAAAAATCACATCAATTTTGTTTGGGAGCCACGTCACACGACCGCACAATTGTCAGTTAAAGCGACGCAGAGCTGAATCGCAAAAGGTGGTCTGGTCTTTGGCCAGCAAAATGGTCCGGTCTGAAAGTGGTTAAACATTTTATTTTTCATAGTAAAAGTGGAGTTCCTCTTAGTGGATGTCTATGGAGTATTTTTGATTAACAAGGATATCATTTCGTGTCACGTCAACACTGGCTTAATATAAATGGCACATTACTGAGACCTAAAGTCTTCTTTAAAAAGGAAAACTACCCAGTAGACATGTGCACTGCCGAAAGATTTGTTTGTGGTCGTTTTTTTTTTTTTTTCGTTATGATCCAAATTTTTTAATTCTAATCTGTTAAAATTCGTAAATTCGAAAATTCTAAAATTTGTAAATTCGTACGTTCGAAAATCCCCAAATTTAAAAATTCAAAGATTCGAAAATAAGAAAGAGAAAATCCTAAAATTCAAAAGAACAAAAATTCTAAATGATAACTAACTAACTAACTAACTAACTAATAACTAACTTCGGAACAAAATTAACTATTAAATAATAGGTATTGGAATTTTCTTTCAAATTTGTCTGTTAGTGAATGTAACTAATACGAATATATCCAAAGTCACAAATTATCTGAAATAACGAATGCCGCATCTAAACAAATGGAATGGAACAAATTAATAATACATAATATAATAAAACGTTTGTATTATTATTATTATTGTTATTTATTATTATTAATTCATTACGCTCCATTCGTTATTTCGGATAATTCGTAACTTTGGATAAATTTGTATTCGTTATGTTCACTAACAGCCAAATTTGAAAGGAAATTCCAATACCAATAATTTAATAGTTGGTAATAGTTAAGTTATTATTAGTTAGTTATTTTTTTCCGATTTTAGAGTTTTCAAATTTTCGAATTTCTGAATTTTCAAATTTTACGAATTTTCCCATATTCAAATTTCTGAATATTCGGAAAAATTTGTTAAACAGGTTTTCGTTAATTCAGATAATTACGAATTAATGAATTTGGTGAAATTCGCTAAAAAAAAACGAATTCGGAGCAAAACGAATTGCACATGTCTACTAGCCAGTGGATAATGAGTTCTATAAATACAGCGAATCTTCAAATACACGTTCAGTGGTTAATAAAAGCGGCAAGGTGTTGATTTTATAAATACGCAATAAAAAGTGAAGCACATTTTCTAAATCTGTTGTTTCAAAAAAATCCTTTTTAGAGCTAGAGTTTCCCAGCAACAAGATTTTTACCTATGCCTATGAGGGCCAAGTGGTGACCGGTCTGCCAGAAGACGTCTTTGCGAAGTCAGGCATCAAGGTGAAGTGCAGGGCCCAGATCGGCACCGAATCTCCCAGAATCCTCTTCCTGAAGGTAAGAGAAGAACACAAGTTTCTCATTGTATTCAACTATGTGGGAAGAGAAAACTTTAATTTTCTGCTTTGCTTGCTGAGCATGATGCAATTACATCTATTATTTTAGGAAGTGCTCTTGATGCAATTTCTAACATATGCCAGATAATATCCACCAGCCACCGACTTAAAGGATTTGTTCTGCTTTCTGCTCGGGAACACAAAGGAAAATGATTTGAACTGAACAACAAACCTTTATTGGATCAATGTGATTGCTGCGAAACTGAACACTGGGCTATTATTTAATCATCTATTATTCAATCATCAGCTGTCAGGTGCTGCAGACTAGGACCGGACTGATAAGCCGACAGCGTGCACACATACCGTGCCCGTGTGCGTTTTCAGAATCCATTCAATAGCACAATTTTATTAAAGATACATGCCAGTTTTAGTAATAAAAGGCATATGGCACGTATAATTGTATGCAAAAAAAAATTATTTAAAGGCATAGTTCACATGTACCAACAAAAAACAGCCTGTGCAGGTAAGGGGTGTCTGTAGATAAAAACAAGCTGTGCAGCATTGAATAAAGTTGAATAATGCCCTTGATATAGATGTAGGCCATTTACTATACATACCTCTTGAAGCCTTACTGAAAAACTCCCAGAGATCATATCCCTGCCTGCTAGGACATTGCAAAGAGACTCCCAGCTGCAAAGAACGTTTGCACTACAAGCTTCCCCCTGCAGTCCAAAGCACAAAACAGGTGCCGGAGATCAAATAAGCTTATCCAAGCTAGCAGAAGCAAATTAGATGTACGAAGATGGAAACAGCGCACACTGATGCCCAGCCACTATACAGACAGGTGAAGATATGGAATCAGCCTAAGCTCCTCCTAAATACACTCCACTGACATGTTTCGCCCCACCCATGGGGCTTAATCATCTTTATGCTTAAAGAGGAGGGCCCACAAAAAAAAAAAGTCAGCAGCTACAAATACTACAGCTGCTGCCTTTTAATAATCGGACACTTACCTGTGCCAGGGTCCAGCGATGCGAGGGAACGAGGCCCCCCCTCGATCCCCGCTCCGCTCGCGACGCCGGCATTCTTAATGTGGGCACCCGGGTGTGGCTTCACAGCCGGGCACCCACTGCGCATGCACGAGCGGCGCCGTGCGCCGTGATTCAACGCTCACTCATCTGGGACACGTGACAGGTCCCAGATGACTGTGCGGCGCCTAGGGGAAGTGACGTCAGTTGCTGGGCACTGAAGGTGGCAGACTACGAGGGACCCCTAGCAACAGGCATTTAGAGGTGAGTAAAAACATTTATTTTTCCAATTTTTTTTTTTTTTTTTTTTTTTTTTATGATTTTTAAGCCAATTTTTTTTTTTTTGGGTGGCAACACCACTTTAAAGTGATCCTGTCTTCTCTGATCCTCACACTCTTCCACAGTCCCCAACTCATCTCTGGATAGTACGGCGGGTAGGGGACAAGCTGCACATGCTTAGTTTGGTGTGCATTGCTAGAGAGGTTTTTTTTTTTCTTGGGGGGAGAGCATGTGAACACCACATGGCCAATCAGCACTGTCCAGACAGAGGGTTTAGGGGTCCTGCAGTCTTATAGGACAGTGAGAGCAGTATGAAAACTCCACCTACAAACTTTAACCAGACACTGATAGAAGTCACAAGACTGTTCTAACTGCTGATGAGAAAAGGTATTTAGCAGTTTATATTTACAAAAACTATTACATTCCCAAGTTCTGTGTACTTTTTTACAAAGTTACATAGTTACAAAAGTCTAGTTTAACCATAAAAAAAAAAAAAAAAAAAAACAACTTAAAAATATAAAAATATACCCAATCCTATACAATCCCATATACCCAATCCTATACCCACAGTTTATCCAGAGTTACATAGTTACAAAAGTCTAGTTTAACCATAAAAAAAAAAAAAAAAAAAAAAACAACCCCCCCCCCCACAAAAGGAAAAACCCCCCCCCCCCCCAGAGGATGATCCAATTTGCTACAGCTGGGGAAAAAATTCCTTCCTGATCCAAGAGAGGTAATCGGATTTTCCCTGGGTCAACTGTACCTATGAATGTTAGTATCCAGTTATATTATGTACATTTAGGAAAGTATCCAGGCCTTTCTTAAAGCAATCTACTGAGCTGGCCAGAACCACCTCTGGAGGAAGTCTATTCCACATTTTCACAACTCTTACTGTGAAGAAACCTTTCTGTATTTGAAGATGAAATCTCTTTTCCTCCAGACGTAAAGAGTGCCCTCTTGTCCTCAGTGTTGACCGTAAAGTGAATAACTCAACACCAAGTTCACTACTGTAGGAGACTAGATATAGTGAATGCAGGGTCCTGGGTTTAGTAACACTTTAAGCCACAAGGCTGGGGCGAAACATGTCAGAGGAGCATAGTTAGGAGGAGCTAATCCCATATCTTCGCCTGTCTCTATAGTGCAGGGGTCTCAAACTGGCGGCCCTCCAGCTGCTGCGAATCTACAAGTCCCACCATGCCTCAGCCTGTGGGAGTCATGTTTGTAACTGTCAGCCTTGCAATGCCTCATGGGACTTGTATTTTGACAACAGCTGGAGGGCAGCCAGTTTAAAACCCCTGGTATAGTGACTGGGCTCTGGTTCAGGCTTCGTTCTTCTGATAGGACTCCCAGCTGTTACTGTTCACCTCCACCATCAAAGGAGCTAGCTCTGAAACGCTGAGCTCAGAGCTATTACATCAGGGGAGGAAAACTGCATATGAGGAGGAAGGAATCAGAGAAAGAGCTCGCTCCTGCACTGGTGGAAGTGGACAGTAACAGCTGGGAGTCTCTTAGCAACATCCTAACAACAAGGCAGGACTTATGTCTGGGAGTTTGTTGGCCTGGCTTCAGGGGGTACTGTGTGTGAATGGCCTACACCTATAGCAAGGGCATTATTCAACTTTATTCAAAGCTGTACAGTTTATTTTTTTCTACAGACACCCCTTAGCTACATAGGCATTTTGGTAAAGGTGGTTGGTAAAGGTGTACTATGCCTTTTAAAGTGGTTCTAAAAGTGGTTCTAAAGGCAGAAGGGCATTTTATGCATGAAGGTAAAAAAAAAAAACCTTCTGCATGCAGCTTTCAGGCCAACCCCCCCCCCCCCCCCAATACTCACTTAAGCACAATCATGATTTAACGATGTGCATGAGAGCCATTGCTCTCTGGGGTATCTGCCTCCTCATTGGCTGAGGGACATTGATTTGCGCTACTGTCAATGACAGTCAGGGAGAAGGAAGTGGAGTGGGGGGGTAGGATTGAGCCATGCTCTGGCAGCTAGGAAGTGAGCACACTCAAGTACCCCCATATCAAGCAGCTTCAATGGGTGCACTTAGTGGCTGGGGGGAGGAGCCCAGATTGCCGACAGGGGACCCCAGAAGAGGAGGACCGAGGCTGCTCTGTGCAAAACCATTGCACAGAGCAGGTAAATATAACATGTTTATTTTTATTTTTTTTAATTCATTTGTAGATTTAATATCACTTAGTATAACTAAAGGCAAAACTTTTTATTTTGTTTTGGATATAGTGGAGAGGGATCAGAATACCTGTCAGTTTTTCTTGCTGTCCCCGTTAGGGAGATTCCACCTCTCGCTATAAACCTTCCTTACTCTATACAAAATGTAAACAAAAATGCCTTTAGTTCTAATTATAATGACGTAAAACCTGACATGATATTCTTCTATCTATATGCAACATTTTTATTTTATTTTGAAGCATACATAGTAGCATGTTCAGCTTGCAAAAGAGTTTTAAAATAGCCATTACCGACCTCTGTAACTTCATGTATTGTAGAATATTTAGACCTCAAACTCTAAACATTGACTCTTAGTTCAGGTTTCAGACCATTTCTAACAGCTTACAAGTAGCAGTCAGACTGCTACTTTTCGGTTGCTATGGAAAATAAAGGGATAAGAAGCTGAGATTTAGGATTTTAACTTTGAAGATTAATTTCTCCACAATGGTTACAGATACAGAGGTGAATTAGGTGCTTTTATTGCTTTAGGTACTGAGCAGGAAGCTTCTGCTATGAATCTCTTAACTGGAGTGCACATTACAAAAGTACAAACCATGATAGATAGATAGATAGACAGATAAGTAGATAGACAGATAGATAGATAGATAGATAGATAGATAGATAGATAGATAGATAGATAGATAGATAGATAGATAGATAGATAGATAGATAGATAGATAGAGTTTTGTATTTTTTTTTTTTTAAACAAGCCCTGCAACCCCAGTTTATCCATCTCATGATGAGGGATGGATAAAGGAAAATGGGGCCCTAGGCAAGATAGCATCTTTACTACCTAACCCCCCCCCCCCCAGTTCATTCCATCAGTTGACATTTATGAGCATTGCAATGCTCACAGAGAAGTCAGCCTTTGCATTGCCCGTAATGGCATTGCATATACCATCACACGTCAACTGCCTACAAGTCTTCACATGTACCCTCCCTTTTAACGCAACAGGTTTACTGCTTTGACCAACTGTTTCTGGTTTACTGTAGGATAATGAAGGTTGTAAGTGGAGCTCTGGACATCCACCAGGCCTTGGCTCCTGCCTAGATTGCTTTGTGGATGATCTGGTTCTGGTCCTGGCACATGTCTGTATACCAACTTTGTTGAAGGTTCTTGCTACTACTATAGGACAAAGTGTACATTCTATGAGCCATCACTAGGGATCAGTAAAGTTTTCTTACCCCCCAGGGATACCCCAGTGGGCAGCACTACTATGACATGGCAGCCTTTGCTAAGGCAGGGCAATAATTTCCTTCCCTAGCATCCTGACTGAGCCTACATACCTTACCCACAAATGACCCAGGTTAAAAGAAAACTGAAACAGACCATGCCATTAATTTGAAATGTGGCACACAGGAGCTACATACAAAAACCACTGCACCATATTGTGCTGTATGAAGCCAGCATCCACTTGTCGGTACGCCATTGTTGTCAATAAGAAACACATGTCGACCCAATGACAGAAAAACACGTGCAAACAAAAGTTCCTTTGTGTAATTGTCACAGGCACATTCGTTTAAGATCGGTTCAAGAATACAAAGACTGATACAAATGTCTTCAGAATCCCCACAAACCTCATTGAATGGAAATGTGTAAAGTATTAAGATGGAATGACTGCACTTTCATTGGCAGCGAGTTTTAATGGTAGAGTGCAGCGCTCGGCTGCTTCCCATCTATGGGACGTACATGTTCTACTGTTCCAATTATTGAGCAGTGTCGTTTTTTTTCCTGGTGCCCAGGGGTACAGCATGATATATGGCGATGTGTATCAAACTTTACTAGGTGGAAAGCACTTCCAGATTTCTCGAAGAAAATTTCTTCTCAGGGAATACATTTCAACCTCAAGTTGGATTTAAAGCAATTTCCACAGTTTTTTTTGTGTGCTTTGTACTTAAAGGGGCCACTATGAATACATCACATACAGCTTAGATAGTTTTCATTAAATGTTTGCTTAAAATAATTTTTTGATAGCTATATGAGCATTTCCGGAAGTTTTCAGAGCAGAAGAAAGTAAAGGAATTCCCATTAAAGTAAATTGATTATAAACCCGGGCAATGCAAACTGAACCAGGATTAAAAAACACATAGGAGGTTACCTTCAAGCAACATTCTAGCCTCACCAGAGATCTACGATGTGGTGGTCCAAGAGGGTCAGAGGGATTCAACCGCAAAGGATTTGGTATCAGCCCAAGGGCAGCTCAGGGAGATGTAGCCAATGGAAAACAAAATAGGTAGGCTGGAGAGCCCACTGCCCTTATAGTGTGGTAGGTGACTCAAATCATGGCCATTAACTCAAAGAGTTTAACAGCAGGAGAAAATAGAAAATGATTTCTGTTTAGGCTGTGGTCACCCTATGGAGGGTAGAAAAATGCAACCTTCTTAAAGTGGATGTAAACCCAGGTGATTTACATATCTCATGCACTAGCCTGAGACAGGCACAGACCACAGATCCACAGACCAGAGTGAAAAGAAATTTATTCTCGAGTGAACAGCAATGCCCCATACACACGGTCGGAAAATCCGACCACAAAATCCATCTGATTTTGTCCGACGGATTTAGTCCGACACTGGTGTTGCATACACACGGTCGGACTTTGTTGTCGAAAAATCCGATCATTCTGAACGTGGTAATGTTTGTTGCCTACGACGGGACTACGTAGAGGCTAGTAGCCAATAGCTTTGGTCTTGTAATGTGATCTGAGCATGCGTGGCACTTTGTCCGTCGGAATTCGATACACACGATCAGAATTGGGGAAAGTCCGCTCGTGTGTACGCGGCCTCAGGATATGAAAATTAAGGCTGTTAACACAAACTCTATCTATTATCTGTTACTGTAGCTTCAATTGTGCTTTGGATTAACAATTTATATGTATTTGTTTTTTTCCTTCTAGATTCATGACATAGAGGTGCTAGAATTTAATGGCATCCAGACAACCGATAAGTTTACAAGTTCCCCCAAATTCACTAACTTATTAGAGAAAGATCTTGCCGTACCAATCAGTTTTGACTACACCCGCGGTCAAGTTGGAGAGCTGCACATACCAAAAGGCCTGTCACAGACTACAGTTAATCTGCTTAGAGGTATTCTGAATATTCTTCAGCTTACTATCAAAAAGACTCAGAATGCATATAATATGCAGGAGGTAAGAAGTTACAAATTTTTTTTTTTTTTTGTGTTTTCATGTTGGGGCTCATTCACATTGCAGTCCATTTAAATGTAGGCAAAATTTCCAGACAAGAAAAACACATTACATTCCTTTTGATTCGTGAGCGAAATGCGTTGCAGCATCCTGAGAAAAGGCACATTTCGCATTTGACAAGTAATCTGAGTCTCTATTGGAATTAAAAGACGTGTATGGGAACCTTATACATACATTTTTAGGTGTCTTCAAAACATAGGTGACATAGAAGAAAATATAAAAAAATAAATAAAATACAGTTGAAAACACACATAGGAGTTAATTTTTTAAAAAGATTTGCTAGGCGAATGTGAAAAGCATTTGCGCATTCTTGATGAGATCTCCTTCCTTTAGATTGTAAGCTCCATGAGCAGGGCCCTCCTATTTCTTCTGTATTGAACTGTGTTATAACTGCAATGTTTCCTTTTAACTTTTAAAGCACTGTGCAAGCTGTTGGCTCTATATAATTCTTGAATAATAATATTAATAATTCGGACTGTATTTTACTTAGAGGAATGTAGAGGAAAAGCCTAACACTGTCCTTAAAAATATTCCCTTCCCCTGCCCGTCCTGCAAAAGAAAGGTCTGTGTACTTACCTACACTGCTAAAAAAAAACTAAAGGAACCCTTTTTTAATCAAGATTATAGCATCAAGTCAAATAAACTCCTGGGATATTGATCTGGTCAGTTAAGAGCAGAGGGGGTGACTAATCAGTTTCCGCTGCTTTGGTATTAACGAATATAACAACAGGTGCCCTAGATGGGCAACAATGAGACAACCTCCAAAACATGCATGGTTTTACAGGTGGAGGCCATTGACTTTTTTTCCCCTACTCATCTTTTCTGACTGTGTTTTTCACTAGTTTTGCCTTTGGCTAGAGTCAGTGTCACTACTGGCAGCATGAGGCGATACCTGGACCCCATAGAGGTTGCACAGGCAGTCCAACTCCTCCAGGATGGCACATCAATACATGCCATTGCCAGAAGGTTTTTTTTTTTAATCAAGAAAAAGTTTTTATTTTTCGTTTTGCACAATTTACATGGTAACAATCACATTGTACAGTTATAATTTCAACATAACAGAGACTATGCAGTCTAAAATTAAGCTTTACAAGGCTCCTGAAACTATATAACAAAAACTAAGTCTTGTCTTTATTAAATACTGTGCAAAACTTTCTTCCCATGACCTTGTCATGCTTTAGTGCACTATTGGTATACCTGTGTTACTATGTGTAAGCATTCACAACAACCATCTTGTGGACCCTGTCTCTGTATTAGTATACTCTGTCTTTTTAAGTTAGCCAGCTCCTCCCCTTCTTTATGTTGGATGAAAGGTGTGTGTCTGTCCTCCATTGTTTTCCCCCCCTAAAATCATCCTGCTAACAACCTATCCTGAATTAGCTGGTGTGGGGCTAGCCCAGGGGTGTCTAGCCATGGTGACCACATTGCCTGAAACTTTCGTGGAGCATTTCTATGTTGGTAGGTTATTTTTTCCCTGATCAGTAGTTTGTTTACGTTCTCTACCCATTTCTTCCTGGAGGGAATTCTTGGAGTGATCCAGACTTGGGCTATCATTTTTCGTGCTATGTATAAGAGGCGTAGTATTGCCGTATAAGTGGGTGTACCCAGTGTTTCCTCATCTAGCGCCCCTAGTAGGCATATAGTCAAGTTTTGAGGTATTGTTACATTGAAGATTGATGATATCGTATCCGTTATTTCCTTTCAGTACCCGAAAAGCTTCGGGCACCTCCAGAGCATATGGAGAAGATCTCCGTTGTCCCTTTCACATTTTGGACATATGGGCGAGTCCCTGAGGCCCCACTTGTGCAGTTGTACCGGTGTTCTGTATGCTCTATGTAGTAAATACAAATGCGATAGTTTCTGTGAGGCTGAAACTGACACAAGTGGTGCAGCAGAAAGGCACATATTCCACATTTCCCCGTCTATAAGTCCTATATCTTCCTCCCAGCCTTTCCTACATGGTAGGTTGGAAGAGTCTTGGATTTTACCCAGGAGGATGCCATAACATCTGGATATCATACCCTTTTTTTCCCCCTCCATAAGGATATTTTGAATGATTGTGTGGTCTGTTTTTCGTAGTGTATTTGTTCTAGCTTGGGTTTGTATTGCATGCCTCAACTGCAGGTATTTATAAAAGTTGGTGCGTGGGATTTGAAATTCCTCCTGAAGTTCCATAAAGGATTTGAAAGTAGGGCCATTGAAAAGTTGAGCCATATAGATTATGCCTGCCTCCCCCCATTTCCTGAATCCTTTCAATTTCTGGATTTCTCTATATTGTCTATTCTGCCATATGGGTGTATGTGCCAGAAATCCCTGTATTCCTAGCAATCTCTTAATATATGCCCATAATGTATTTAAAAGTTTCACCGTCGGTGCTTTGGGATTCAGATGACAGTATCCCGCCTCTAGCCTGGTAAGCGCTGGTGCAATTTCGCCTGGCACACTGAGTAGCTTGCGGATAGGGTCTTCGGTGTCTGGTATTCCCCAGCCTCCCAGCTGTTGCAGCTGTGACGCCAGGTAATACGTTCTGGGGTGTGGGACTGCCAGCCCCCCTTCTTCCTTACTATACTGTAACGTGGATAATTTTATTCTGGCATTCTTTTTCCGCCATATAAGCTCCCGGAATTGAGTCTCTATTTTATCGAACCATTTCCTGTGTATCCATATTGGGGAGTTGTTAAATACATAGAGCAGCTGTGGTGCCCAAACCATTTTTATCAGATTTACCCTCCCCACCACCGATAGAGGAAGTTTGCACCAAGCTGTGCACTTTTCCCGGAATTTGTTCAGTAAGGGGACAAGGTTTTGTTCTATGTATTCCGAGGTGTCTGATGTCACCTGGATTCCCAGATATCGAAATGACTGGACTATCTGGACCATCTCTGCCTCTGCTGGGAGTGGTGTCTTTATCGGGTCTATGGGTAGGAGCACCGATTTGCTCCAGTTAATGGAGAAGCCGGATAGTTGTCCGAATTCTTTAATAAGTGACATCTGTAGAGCCGTCTGTAGTGTGCCATGTGTGTCCCCTAGATACAGGAGAGTGTCTGCCAGAAGGTTTGCTGTGTTTCCCAGCACAGTCTCAAGAGCATGGAGGAGATTCCAGGAGACAGGCAGTTACTCTAGGAGAGCTGGGCAGGTGGGTAGAAGGTCCTTAACCCATCAGCAGGACCGGTATCTGCTCCTTTGTGCAAGGAGGAACAGAATGAGCACTGCCAGAGCCCTTCACAATTACCTCCAGCAGGCCACTGGTGTAGATGTCTGTAACCAAACAATCAGAAACAGATTTCATGAGGGTGGCCTGTTGGCTCAACGTCCTCTAGTGGACCCTGTGCTCACTGCCGGGCACCGTGAAGCTCGATTAGCATTTGCAATTGAACACCAGAAGTGCTTTTCACAGATGAGAGCAGGTTGACCCTGAGCACATGTGACAGAAGTGAAAGGGTCTGAAGAAGCCATGGAGAACGTTATGCTGCCTGTAACATCGTTCAGCATGACCGCTTTGGTGGTGGGTCAGCAGGGGCAGACTGACAACTCATGGGGCCCCCGGGCAATAGAAGATCATGGGGCCCCCTTGGTCCCCGCACTCAAGGGGACCAAGCGCACACACAGGGGGGGGGACACGCACACACAGGGGGACACTGGAGGGAGAGCGCACACACAGGGGGACACGCACACAGGGGGATACTGGAGGGAGAGCGCACACACAGGGGGACACTGGAGGGAGAGCACACACACAGGGGGGGACACGCACACAGGGGGACACTGAAGGGAGAGCGCACACAGGGGGACACTGGAGGGAGAGCGCACACACAGGGGGGCGCACACACACAGGGGGACACTGGAGGGAGAGCGCACACACGGGGGGGACACACACACAGGGGGACACTGGAGGGAGAGCTCACACGCAGGGGGGGGCATGCACACACAGGGGGACACTGGAGGGAGAGCGCACACGCAAGGGGGGCACGCGCACACAGGGGGACACTGGAGGGAGAGCGCACACACAGGGGGACACTGGAGGGAGAGCACACACACGGGGGGGACACGCACACAGGGGGACACTGGAGGGAGAGCGCACACACAGGGGGACACTGGAGGGAGAGCGCACACACAGGGGGGACACTGGAGGGAGAGCTCACACGCAGGGGGGGCACGCACACACAGGGGGACACTGGAGGGAGAGCGCACACGCAGGGAGGCACACACACACACAGGGGGACACTGGAGGGAGAGCGCACACACAGGGGGGCACACACACACACAGGGGGACACTGGAGGGAGAGCGCACACACAGGGGGGCACACACACACAGGGGGACACTGGAGGGAGAGCGCACACACAGGGGGGCACACACACACACACACACACACACAGGGGGACACTGGAGGGAGAGCGCACACACAGGGGGGCACACACACACAGGGGGACACTGGAGGGAGAGCGCACACACAGGGGGGCACACACACACACAGGGGGACACTGGAGGGAGAGCGCACACACAGGGGGACACTGGAGGGAGAGCGCACACACAGGGGGGACACGCACACACAGGGGGGACACTGGAGGGAGAGCGCACACACAGGGGGGGACACGCACACACAGGGGGACACTGGAGGGAGAGCACACACACAGGGGGGGACACGCACACACAGGGGGACACTGGAGGGAGAGCGCACACACAGGGGGGGACATGCACACAGGGGGACACTGTGGGGTGGGGGGGACACTGTGGGCTAGGGGGACACTGTGGGCTGGGGGGACACTTTGGGCTGGGGGTGACACTGCGGGCTGGGGGTGACACTGCGGGCTGGGGGTGACACTGTGGGGTAGGGGTGACACTGTGGGCTGGGGGGACACTGTGGGCTGGGGGTGACACTGTCGGCTGGGGGGGGGACACTGTACCACCCCCCCATCACTTGTGGCGGTCCTGGTAAATTAACTCACCGATGCCGATGCCAATGCTCCCCGCCGGCCCCTCCACTCTTCTCTTCCATTAGGGGCCCGGACTCGGCAGCTTGAAGCGGCTGTATTACATGCCGCGAATACTGCTAAAGGCACGCGGCTCCCCGCCGGCCCCTCCTTCCCTCCCGTCCGTCCCAGGTGACGTTACGACGCATACAGTAGAAGCACCTGGGAAGGACGGGAGGGAAGAAGGGGCCGGCGGGGAGCCGCACGCCGTTAGCAGTATTGTTAGCGGCATCGCGGCATGTAATACAGCCGTTTCAAGTGGCCCCTCATGTGGCCGAGTCCGGGCCCCTAATGGCCCGGGCCCTCGGGCGGCGCCCGAGTTACCGACCTGTCAGTCCGCCCCTGTGGGTCAGTGATGGGAGGCATATCCATGGAGGGATGCACAGACCTCTACAGGCTAGATAATGGCGCCCTGACCACCATTAGGTATCGGTATGAAATACTTGGACCCATTGTCAGACCCTATGCTGGTGCAGTGGGTCCTGGGTTCCTCCTGGTGCACAACAATGCCCGGTCTCATGTGGCAAATTGATACCACTGAATGGCCCCCATGCTCTCCTGACCTAAATCCAATAGAACACCTCTGGGACATTATGTTTCAGTCCATCTGACGCTGCCGGGTTGCACCTCAGTCTGTTCAGGAGCTCAGTGATGCCCTGGTCCAGATCTGGGAGGAAATACCCCAGGACACCATCCGTTGTCTCATTAGGAGCATGTCCCGATGTTGGCAGGCATGCATACAATAATGTGGGGGCCATACAAACTACCGAGGACCATTTTGAGTTGCTGCAATGAAATTTCAGCAAAATGGACTAGCCTGCTGTATAATTTTTTCACTTTGATTTTCGGAGTGTCTTTGAATTCAGCCCTCTGTAGGTTGATAATTTTCATTTCCATCAAACGATGTGGCATCCTTTCATTCCTAACACATTACCCAGTCCAAATCAGTATAGATATCCAGCATAATATTTTTCCACATTGAGATCAGATGTGTTTTCAAAGTGTTCCTTACATTTTTTGTTCATAGATTATGGGTAGCATAAAACAAGATAGCAGAATTATAATGCTCTCTATTTTCCACTTTCTTTGCACTCAAAAGGGATATAAAACTTACAAAATATAAAAAAACAGGCTCTTACTATCTGCAATGATCACTGCTCACCACATGGGCTTCCAGGCCTTCTGAGGAAGCCCAATTAGAGGGTGCAATGTGTATAGGAGGGAGGAGCCGAGCCTGTGACTTCACCCTGCAGGCTTTTTCTGGAAGTCCATGTGGTGAGCCGTGATCATCGTAATAAGAGCCTGGTTGTTTTAATATTCTGTACGGTTTTATAATCCTTTTGAGCGCAAGTAAATTGGAAAATAGAGAGAACCATGGTTCTGCTTTCTTCTTCTTACAATCTGCAATGATCATGGTCACCACATTAACTTCCAAGGAGGCTCTAGGGTAACGTCAAGGGCTCAGCTCCTCCCTCCTATACGTGTTACTCCCTGTGACTGGGCTTCCTCAGTAGGCCTTCTTGAAAAGCCAATGTAGTGGATCATTGCAGATAGTTAGAGCCTGGTTGTTTTGTAAGTCTGTAAGTTTTGATAATTATTTTGATCGCAAATAGAGTGTGAATCTGGACCATGAGGAGTGGCAGAGTTAACATATACATTTGGGATATTTGTGAGTGTAATAAGAAAGTTTTGACCCATGTATGAGGTCTAATAAGGACCTATGGCACCTATGGCGTGGAGTCACATATGGCACATGATGAAGAGTGAAGGTTTCCGGGGGGAACCTTTAACACAGAAGTGTTTTAGTTGTGTCACAGCTATTGATGACTGATTTCACATTTTCCTGGACTGTTTTGTGTGCACTATATGTTTCTAGTCTATTATATATTGTTGTGCCACACAATTTTTGTGTTATATCAGATTTGTAATAGGTGGTGTATCACCTGTACAGTGTTTGAGCAGCAACAAAAATATTATTTTATTTGTATTAATATCTTTCATTATTGGGTTTTCAATAATATTATACGTTTAGATTGTGCTGATTGCATTTTGGTTAAAAAGAAAGAAGCGTCTACCTATTGGTACATGAAGGCTGTAATACATGAGTGTAGTAGAATAGCTTGTGACCAGTCAAAACATTGCCCCATGTTATAAATATGGATATGTAGCGGCCATAACCCCTTGAGGGGCGGTCTTGAATTTTGGGCTTGCCAGTTACCTTTGCTTGGCTTGTTAATCCATGTCCAGGGGTTCCCAGGGTTAGTACCCAACGACTTTGGATGCTGACACCATAAAAGTCCTTTAAAAGGTTTTTATTTTCAGGGGAAACATCCAACAAACATAGTCTCGAATAGGAACAGAGGGCAGGGTGAAGAAACTCGGGCACCTTGAACTGCTGACAATTGAAAAGTCTCTTATATAAACCCAGAGAGTAGCCACTCGCAGCTGGGTACTTCAATGCTGAACAAATCTCTAGCCAGAGATTTGGCAGTCGACACTTTGATCCGGAAACTTGTAAAGTCTCTATCACAGCATAAACTTTCAACCGAAAGTGGATAGGAACCTTTTCTCAGTACCTGGAACTTTCTCTGTCTCCTTGGCAGTACTGCGAAACTGTGGATTCGTTAGTGTCCATAACAACCCAGCAACCAGGCTCTTCTTGGGATGCCAGCTTGTTGGCCCTCCTCCGAAGAGTCCTCCCCCGGTCGCCTGCACGAGCTGCGGTGCCCCTCCAAGATTGAGAGCATACCCGGACGCCTTGAATCCTCCCTCAGTTACTGCTCCTCGGACCAGCAGGTTCCGAGACTCGGGAACAGATGGATCCTTGCCCTAGACCATGCGGGTCTGTGAGGCTAGTCAAACTGACCATGTTGCGGGACAGCAAACACTCCCAGGCCCGGGACCCCTCACGGGGCTACCCCGGTCCAGATTCAGGAACAGGCAGCTCCAGCTGAACCCCGAACACGTGACTCCAGCACCTTAAAGCGGAGCAACACCCGTTTTTAAAACCTATAATAAAAAAAAAAATACTCACCTTCCTCGATCCGAAACTGCAGTTTTTTTTTTTTTTTACTTACCTTTAGTTGTTCTTCTTCTTTGCATCCATCGCTTCCTGGTTCTTGGTCCCTCCGATGTGGGCGGGGATATTACGGCTATTACGTAATATCCCCTAGCCCGCACTGTCTCCTGGGAGCTTGTGTCATAGCTCCCAGGAGTCAGTGCGGCTGCCTGGCCCGAGATCGCGCAAGACTTCGAACCGAACGTGACGTCATCACGACGCTGCTGACGGCGCTCCTATGAACGTTGTACTGCGCATGCGCGAGATTATAAAGAGAGGCGTGAATGAAATCCAGGAAGACAATGCCCTGGAGTATTCAAATGCCCACACGCAAGCTGGGGATGAACCCGGAAATTTATATAAAGTGTTTTTTAGACACAAAATCCGAACGGCAAAAGTGAGACAGACAGGACAGGTGAGCTAATGCTTTACAAATCATTTTATTAATCAATCCCCATTGAAAAAAAAAATGTCAGGGGCAGTGTAGCTCCGCTTTAAGTACCCTTCCCCAGATTGCACAGTGGGGCAAGACTGATTGGCTCCGGGGAAGACCGATACCCAGACCGTCCAACCAGCCCTGGTTCTAGGCCTGTCATGTGTACCTCACTGTACCCATGACCAGGCAGAACCCTAACACAGCCCAGCCAAACTGATGCCAAAATAAACCTGCACAATTAACCCTCAGAACCCCACTACTGTTCTGAGGAAAAACTAAATTTCCACACATAGCGGACACTTTGTGAAAGTGTCCCCGCTACAGATATATATATATATATATATTTTTATATTTCTTTCTTTCTTTTTCTTTTCTTTTTTTCTTTCTTTCTTTCTTTCTTTCTTTCTTTCTTAAATAGAAATAGGCTCAGTGTCATATTATAGTTAGTAAAATCAGTACATATCATTAAATTTAAAAAAATGAAGAGCAAGCAGGGAACTTTGAGATGGATCACTCAATGACAAGTTCAGGAGGCCATCCATGGAATTATGGGCTATGAGCTTTCATCTAGGAAAAAAGAAAGTATTATTGGCAAGAAGAGGGTCAGCCGAGGGTACAGGTGCCCAGAGAGAGAACGCTCTAAGTGAGAAATGTTCTTTATGGAACGTGGATTCATTTATTGTACGGCACTGAGACATGTAAGTATGATAAGATACACATTAAGAGAACATTGTTATTCTGAGGAGGCCTGTGTCAAGAACACACTGCTGCCTCTTTATATGACTAAAGCCATCGAGGTAATCAAAGGAGACACAGGCAAGGCTCGGAGGCAGAACGGTGTATGTTTAAAAGTAAAATGATTTGCCTTGCTTTAAGGGGAGATGTGGATTATATATATTTTCAGCTAATGAATAGCATAGTTATTTTTGAAAGGTTTAACTAGAAGTAAGTTTTAAAGCGACTCTGAACTCAATGCAAACTAAATAATGAAATGGCTACAAAGTATATTAAGGTGGTTGTAATCCTCAGACAAGAAATATGAACAAAACATTTCCCTTTATGGTGTGTACTTGTCTCAGTCCAGAGCACTGAGTGTCATTTCTGTCTGCTGCTTCCTTACTCTGCTATCAGTATGAATCACTTATGATGAGTTTTCCTGACACCAAGAGATGGGTGAGAGCCTTAGCTCTGTTCCTGTGTGCTGCGTACAGGTAGGTGTGTCCCCTTCCTCCAATCAGCTTTCAGAGCTCTCCTTACTGATGAAACTACAACTCCCCACCCCCTGCTTTTGAGGGCTTTGAGATCCTGTGTAAATTCTGCACTTCGAATGGATGTAGGGGGACAGACGGTTGTAGATAAACAGGTACAGCTTAGGTAGGAGGATTTGATTTATTTCTGAAAATAACCAGTCACTGCACTGGGTATATATAAGGGTTTACAACCACTTTAAAGAAGAGTTATTTTTCAAAAGCAGCTTTATGCATTGACATACCTCCATAGACCCAGTATGTCCAGACAGTATTGGTCAATAGGACAAAGAGGTGGAATCCAACATCATTTTACTGCAGCCAATTGCAGTACAGAGGATGTTTTTCCTGTCTTTCGAAGTGTAAGAAGACCATTATTCCCAAACCCTGTTTCTGCAAAGTACTAACACTGACTAAAAGAACATTGAAGAAACAGGCCAGGTCTAGCTAGGACTAAACCAACTAGCACTAAACAGGAGGAGAGGAGATACCAAACTACATAAGTAAATGAGTTGTAGTGGTTTAATATGTCAGCACACTACTGAAAAAAACATCCTGAAGTGGTTCAAAATAACACAGAAAAAATAGATCTACGTGGGACAGAATAAGTGGTATTAATCACTTCACCCTCTGAAGCATTTACCCCCTTAATGACTAGGTCATTTTTTGCGATTCCGCACTGCGTCGTTTTAAAGGGGTTTTAGAGGTTCAGGTTTTTTTACCTTAGTGCATCCTATGCATTAAGGTGAAAAAACATCTCATAAATACCGCTCCCCAGCCCCCCCGGTTTACTTACCTGAGCCCTCGAAAGTCCAGCGTTCGATCCTGCGCTCGATCGTTGCCTGGGCTTCTCCGGTCTTCTCGGCTCTTGATTGGAATGATTTATAGCAGCGCAGCCATTGGCACAATCACATCCAATGATGCGGCCCGACAGGGGGGGCGGGACCGAGTCATACACGCTGTGTCCATGGACGCAGCGTGTATGACAGGGAGCGCGCCCGTAAGCTAACTCCCCTCGGGATAGAGCTTCCCAGAGGGAGGTTAGCTATTGCGGGGAGGACCTGAGACAGCCGCCGAGGGACCCCAGAACAGGAGGATCGGGGCCACTCTGTGCAAAACGAACTGCACAGTGGAGGTAAGTATAACATGTTTGTTATTTTTATTTTATTTTTTTAAATGAACCCATACATCCCATTTAACTTACAATTGCACGATCATGCAAAGTTGAACACAAACAAAATGTATGTCCTTTTTTTCACACAAATAGAGGTTTTGTTTGGTGGTATTTGATCACTTTTTTTTGGCGCTATAGACAAAAGAAGAGGGACAATTTTGAAAAAAATATATATTTTTTTACTTTTTGCTCTAATAAATATCCCCCAAAAAATAAAAAAAACACATTTCTTCATCAGTTTAGGCCAATATGTATATGTATATATGTATAATTTTTGGTAAAAAAAAAATCGCAATAAGCATATATCGATTGGTTTGCGCAAAATTTATAACGTCTACAAAATAGGGAATATATTTATGGCATTATTATATTTTTTTTTTACTAGTAATGGCAGTGATCAGCGATTTTTAGTAGGACTGCGAGATTGTGGCGGACAGATCAGACACTTTTGACTTTTTTGGGATCAAAATGTTACTGGCGGGGAAGGGGTTAACACTAGCTGGCTAGAAAGGGGTTAAGTGTGTCCTAGGGAGTGATTCTAACTGTTAGGGGGCGTGGCTACGTTCTTCCTCTCCGTGAGACAATAGCGGGTATCCCAGGGACATCGAGTCTGTGGGACCCGCAATCGTTGGAGCTTGCGACCACATGGTGGCAATCAAGGGGTTAAATGTTCCCTAGGGAGGTGTTTCTAACTGTGGGGGAGTGTACTGACTGGGAGTACAGAGAGATCGGTGTTCCTGATTACTATGAACAGCAGATCTCTCTCTACTTCCCTGACAGAATGGGGATCTGTCTGTTTACATTGACAGATCCCGTTCTGGCTCTCTGAGGAGCGATCGTGGGTCATCTGCAGACATCGAGACCGCGCATGCCCCCTATAGCTCTTAAAGCGGCCACCATACAGCTATGGCTATGGTCACTTCTCCTCTCAGCTAATCGGGTTAAGACCCACTCCCTGATAGATTGGCCGGAAGGAGAAGCAGGAAGACAATAGCGAATATTAGTTTGCTATTGTCACAGAACTGGGTGGGCTCAGGGTACAGTGCTCTGTGTCCAGAGCCAAACCTTTTTTAAGCCAATTAGAGCCTCAGGCTATAATCATGTGCTTCAAAGAAAAAAACCTCCATTGAAATCCATGCGTCGGGCACCCAACATGTAGATTAGGGGCCACGCGCATGGATTAGGGGGGCGCCCCTGTGCCCCTAATGGAGCGGCCGCCACTGCTGACCATACTGTATGCCTCATATAGATAATGCTGTGGTTAAATTACTGTACAATGTGTATTTAATATACACCATAATATAATATACAGTAAAACCTTCAATTGCAAATAACTTGGTCTGCAAGTTTTTTTTTTCTTGTTCAATGTTTTTATTAAAGTTTCAGTAGAGACATTACAGAAGATAAACAGTGTTAGCCATGCATATTGTAAACAGGTTCGCATGAATGTGTATTATTGGCAAAACCATAGTAGGAAACATGTGGGAACAATGTAGTCTATCCCGAGAGTTAAGCAGAAGGTGGGTTCATCATCCAGCGCCCCCAGACACCCCATTTGGGGACACGCCGCGTCATGGGGGGAGGACAACTCGCCCCAACCTGAGATGTTGGAAGTTTTGTTAGGATGACTAAGTGCATAGAAATGTGTGCGGTAAAGTGAAGACAAACAGATGTCCAAGTATGGACTAAACTTGTGTAAGAAACATTAGAATAGCCAGCATCAGCGAGCTAGGAGAAGGTTATTCAGTCTTGGGTTGAAATTCCAGAGAACCAATAAACTGATGTGTATAATACTTTTGTTAACTGTAAAGAAACCGTATAATAAAAGAAACATAAGCTTAAAGTTTAACAATGCAGTAAGCTTGACCTGGCGATAAGTTTTTAACTATAGAGATGAGTTGCCAAATACCTGCTGGAAAGGGGAGGTAGGATATTTAGAAGAGAGAATAGGGTAAAGAGGGGAGAAGGAGAAGATTGGTAGGGAGGTAGGGTGGGGGAGAGTGGAGAGGGTGAGGGAAGGTGTGAGGTCCCAGGTGTTTGTAGCTAGTATCAGACGTGTTGGTCAAGAGATATGTTGGAGAGGATGCCTCTTATGGGAGTAAAAGGGATTCATCAAAATTGAGTGGGAGAAAGTGTGTCACCCAAGGGGACCAAAGGGCTTCATATTTGGTGACATTGTCGGATATGACTGCCTCTATTTTTGCGTGGATCATCGCTTCTGTGACCTTGTTTTTGACCGCAAGGACACAGAGGCTGGAAGTTTTCCAGGATTTGGAGATGATTTGTATGGCTGCCGTTGTGACCTTCAAGAGAAGATTGAATTGACGTTGGGATAGGTTTTTAGTGGTTTGAGATTTAAAAGTGCTATAGTTGGGTCAGGTTGTAGAGTTGTATCGAAGAGGGTGGAGAGTATGTTGAACATGTTGGACCAAAAAGTTTGTGCAATTGGGCATGACCAAATATGGTGGAAGTTCCTTTGTGCGGAACAACCTCTAAAGCAGATGGAGGGGTAGTGAGGAACATATTTGGCTATCCTGGCTGGGACCAAGTACCAACGGGTCAGGACTTTGTAATTGGTTTCCAATGCCACAATGTTTTGGGAGGAGAATTTGTGGCCTTCCATATGTGGTGCCAGTCCACATCTTCTAATGTGATTTCCAAATCTCTTTCCCATTTAGAGGGAGCAAGGAACAGGAGAGGGTCCTGTGTTAAGCAATTGGGTATAGAGGGTTGAGATTATGCCTCTTCTGTGTGGGTCACTATTGCAGGCTTGTTCAAAGAAGGGGACAAGGAGAGGGAAAAAGATTCTCTGGGAATTAAGGATGTGAAGAAATGCTTTATCTGGAGGCATCGGAAGGTTGGGATATCATTTGATTCCCTGAGGGTCGGAAAGGGCTTTATGCCATTAGAAGTTATAAATGTATGTGTTTGGATGAGGTTAGTGGAAGACCATTTGTGAAAGGAGGCCGGTGAGGTCCAGGCTGGGTAGAATGAAGGGTTGCATAGGAAGGAGAGCATGGGGTTATGAGGAGATTGAAGTGAGTGCTTGGACTTAAGATGGCCCCAGAGAGAGGCGTATAATCAGGTTATGTATTGTGCAGCGATCGGAGGGGTGAAGCCAGAGGAGGTTTGCAACAGAGAGGGGGTCACATTTGACGGATTCCAGGGCCACCCAAAGGGGTATTTCAGTGGGGGAGTGGTACTTTGTGAGGTGTGGAAGGCCTGATCTTCGGTAGGTAGAGGGTAGAATGTGGAATACGGGGTATAATGGTGTGCCAGATATAGGAAGATGTCCGTCTCTGTAATATGCGGCGATAGTAGCCTGGAACCAGGATGGGTAGAACTCGGAATAGGTATAATATTTTAGGGAGAATCGTCATTTTGACTGCAGTTATCCTAGCCATCCAGGCGAGTGGGAGATTAGACCATTTGGTGAGGAGGCATTAGTGAGGTGAGAACGCATCGGGCGATAATTGGCTGAGTAAAGGTCTGCAAGTGTTTTAAAAGACGGTCAATTATTTTAAAATAAATTTTAACTTGATAAACGAGCGACGTCTTGCAACAGGAGTAGCAACTGAGAATAAAAGAAAAGAAAGGCTCCTCTAAGTCTAGTAGTAGCTGTGGTCGGAGGTAGAAGGGGAAGCTGTCGCCACTAAGGGACCATTCACCTTGTTACCGGAGACCACTGTGAGTAAGCTGGAGCCAGTACCAGAGCAGTCTTCTCAGCAGCCGGGGACGGGGAAGAAGTGGGAAAACTTCAGCAAGTGCCAAGTCAGGGACCCAGCGGGATAGCAGAGGTGATGCTTGCGGAGCATCAGTGAGTGCCAAGCCAGGGACCTAGCGGGCAGTGATGTAAGTAACTTTAAAATAAACAGAGTTACTTTAGATCGTAACGAGTAATCTAACTGATTACTTTTCCCCTCATGTTAACGCAGTTCCCATTACTTGGGCGGCATTACCCCAATTACATCTACCGCCACTAGATGGCAGTACTGTAATTCCGGTGTCCTGCTGAAAAAGTTCCCCCGCCGGATAAGGACCTCCTGTACTGCACAGGCGCATCGCTTGCGCAGTACGAAGGACTACGGAGCTTATGAAAATTGCCGAACCTAAACAGCTCTAAACCGCGCAGGCGCAGTTAACATGTAATTGTACGAGGCAATGCCCCACGCTCCCAATGCTCGTGCTACTCTGCAAGGGGCATCTATCGTCTAACTAAGGAGCGGGTCTAGTATTACTGTAACCAAGGGGCGCATTTATTATTATTGTTATATATCGAGCTCTGCCCATTAATTTAACATTCGCCCTCTTCTGTAGCCACCCTCCCCTTACACGATATAATAATAATAGACCCGCCCCTTGCTTACACGCTGTAACAGATCTGCCCCTTGGTTAGAGTAATAATAGAGCAGCCCCTTGGTTACACGATATATAACAATAATAATAAATGTGCCCCTTGGTTAAAGTAATACTAGACCCGCCCCTTAGTTACACGTATAGAATATTTTAAAAAAAGTCAGTTACTTTGCTGCGTAACTAATTACTTTTCCAATGTAGTAACTGAGTTACTAACGCAATTACTTTTTGGGAGAAGTAATTTGTAACTTAACTAATTACTTTTTTAAAGTAAGATGACCAACACTGCTAGCGGGTCAGCAGGGGTGATGCTTAAAGAGTATCTGTGAGTGCCAAGCCAAGGACCCAGCAGGGAAGCGGGGATGACGCTTGAGGAAGATACTGAGTGCTAAAAGTGGAAGAGCTCAGGGGATCCAGTGGCTATTGAATCCAAAGTCTAGTGATAGACTGGAAGTTCGTTGAAGCCTCAAGGGACCCGGGACTTTGCTACACATACTTAATAATAGTGTGTGAGTACACTATACAGGCGCTTGCAGCAGTTCCATTTATTTTTATTCGTATTATATGTTGGTTTATTTATTGGTAGCTCTAATTTATATTTCCTACATTTACCTTAATTAGCTGTAGCAGCACACAAGTTTACCTTAATATAAACTACAATGTGGCTTGTATAGCAACTGTATATGCAATATTTTTTTTTTTTGATTTGCTATATTTTGCTTCCATGAAGGTAGAGTTACCCTTTAATCAGTTTCATAGACCATAATGTTGGGGGGTGACTTAGAATCTGTAGGAATATGTTGCTGTACGCTGACATTGAACATGATCATCTAAACTATAAATGTTGTTCTACAGAGTGACTGATTAGTAAGCGGCCCAGAGCTCACACTCCATTCTGCATTCATGCTGCCGATTCAGACGGACTGAAAATTCTGTTCATTATTCGTGTGCGCCCTCCGTTGTCCTGTCCTTTATTCCTGGGAGAAGGTCCAGGCCTGACTGCCCCATTGAAATCGTTCTTGCCTGTGGCTGAAGCTACTAGACCCGAGGCTCAACACTCTGCCTCTGTGCAGATGAATGATCCATGCCATCTTATTTTTTTCAGAACAATATAAGCAGCTTCTGGAAAATTGGGATGGTCAGTTTAGGGGGGGATACTGAAGTTTTGAAAGATGTTTAACTAAATATCAGTGGCAGACAATAAAATGTCATCCCAGCTCTTTTATCAAAATGCCATTTTAAAGTCTACTGACATAAACTATTCACCTAAATGCTTATGTAGCACCCTCTACCAATAGGTAGGTGCTAATAATGTTTTTTTACTAGGAACTGTCAGCACAGGCAAATTTAGGCAGGCTTATGCTGCATGCTAGGCCTGTCTGTTCTGATCTAGGGGCTGGGAGTGGTCAGAGTAGCAGTGGGTGTGACCACCTGTGGTCCAGTTCTGAGGCGCCTCCCCTGCTTCCAGGGAGAATATTCTGGAAGAGTGGCTGGACCTAGAACTAGAGTGGCAGGCAGCTCATGTGGGAGCCCTGACCAATCCCCATCTGGTATTGGCAGGGGGCAGGCCTCCTATATAAGCTGAGGTGATATGCCACTGGGGGGGGGATGTCGGCTGAGTGAAGTGAGGAATGGAATGCTAGGCAGCAGCAAGAGGACACCCCCATCTGGGGGGGTGTACCAATCGCAGGAGGAGGCCCGAGGGGAGCTGTGAGGGAACTTTGCCTCTACACAGGGTTATTGGCAATGTCTTTATCACCACGCAGTCGGTGGTAAAGAACTCCTGGAGCAGAGGGGCAGGTGAAGCTGTCGGAACGCATGGTCCGGTAAAGTTCCTCATCAAGGACTCAGGACAGAGAGAGGTCGGTGAGTGTTACCACAGTGGAGGGCTGGATGTGCCAGGAAGTCTGTGAGGGAACATTGCTTCTACACGGTCATTAGCAGTCTTCATCAGTCACACAGTGAATGATGGGGAGTCCTGGATCAGAGAAGAGACTGTGGGGATTTGTGTCAAGGCGATGTGGCCTTTGCAAGTTGGGCTGGCTGGGACCAGTAGTCCATCCTCTAAGTCATGCTTTTAAACTACTAGGCCTCTGGGGAGAGGTACTGCAGGCCTCAGGTATAGTAGCAGCGAGCAACCAGAGCCAGACGATGGGCTTATTCAGAGTGGATCTTTATCTATCAAAAGAAGAAGATGTGACATACTTTAACTCAGTAACATTAAGTTTATGCTGGAGGAAACAAGTTTGAGCAGGAGGAGAAGGAGTTCTAAGACCATCGTTTTTACATGGTCAAAAGTGGTGTCTTCATCCCTCACATGGTGATAGAGGAATTGTCTGCGGAGATTAAGCAGAGGAGGGGCAACAGTCTGCCGGGAGATGCAGGAGGAAATTGATACTCAGTTTAAATGCACATCTTATCTTCTCGCTCTAACTTTGTGCTGTTGTGCTTAACCATTTGACATCCGCGCTATGGCCGAATGACGGCCACAGCGTGTATCTGAATATGACGGCCTCCCCTGTGCATGCTCCCTGCACGCACCCTGTGTGATCACTGATTCACAGAGACTCGGGTGATCAGCGGCCCCTTACCATGTGATCAGCTGTCAGCCAATGACAGCTGATCACATGATCAAAACAAAAGCTTGGTCAAACCCGCTCATCTTAAAGGAATATCGGTCCCGAAAAGGAAGAGGCAAGTATGCCTCATGTATGCCACCTGTCAATGCCCACAAGTGCCACCTGTCAATGCCTACAAGTGCCACCTATCAATGCCCGCCAGTGCTGCCTAAAAGTGCTGCCTATCGGTGTAACCCATCAGTGCCCATCACTGCCACCCATCAGTGCCCATCACTGTTGCCTCATCAGCGTACATCAATGACGGACAAAAATTACCCATTTTAAATTTTTATAACAAAATTTAAAAGATTTTTTTTTTTTTTAAATTCGGTCTTTTTAAATTTTTTAACAAAAAATAAAAATCGCAGAGGTGCTCAAATACCACCAAAAGAAAGCTCTATCTGGGGGAAAAAAATGATAAAAGTTTCATTTGGGTACAGTGTTGTATGACCGCGCAATTGTCATTCAAAGTGCGACAGCCCTGAAATCTGAAAATTGGTCTGGATAGGAGAGGGGTTTAAGTGCCCCATAAGCAAGTGGTTAAATATTAAATATGATGGCAATGATAGATCCTATGGGCATCCTATATCCCTTTCCCCTATCCATGTTGTACCCCCCAATAAAACAACAAAAATAAAACCAGCAAAAGACTGTTCATTGTCTCTGAAAGTGATGTATGAAGTCTGGCAGCGGGGTGAATTGGTGGATTGTTTGTTACCAGCGGCAACTACATCGCTACACTTAATTTAGATATTTCAAGTAAATCTAAACCCAGTGAGTAATATCTCATCTCTAATCTCGAAAGTGTATTTATGGAGGCAAAACTTTTTTTAGTTCTGTATAGCGTGGGGAAGGGTTAGACTAGCGTTTTTCAACCTTTTTTTTTGTTGCAGCACACTTTAAAGCTGCACTGCAGAGCATAAACATTTTTATTTAACCACTTCAGCCCTGGAAGGTTTTACCCCCCCCCCCCCCCCCATTAGTGACAAGGCCATTTTTTGCGATACGGCACTGCGTTACTTTGACTGATAATTGCGCGGTCTGGCAACGCTGTACCCAAATATAATGTAGGTCCTTTTTTTCCCCACAAATAGAGCTTTCTTTTGGTGGTATTTGACCACCTATGCGTTTTTAATTTTTTGCGCAATAAACAAAAAAAGGCCGACAATTTCGAAAAAAAAAAAAACAATATTGTTTACTTTCTGCTATAATACATATCCAATAAAAAAAATAACAAATTTCTTCATCAATTTAGGCCAATCTGTATTCTTCTTTTTGATAAACAAATCCCAATAAGCGAATATTGAAGTTATAACATCTACAAACTATGGGATAGATTTATGGACCTTGAATGTTTTTTTATTGTTTTTACTGGAAATGGTGGCGACCAATGATTTTTAGCAGGACTGCGACATTGTGGTGGACAAATCTGACTTCAAGAGATACTTTTTGGGGACCAGTGACACCAATACAGTAATTAGTGCTAAAAAAAATGCACTGATCACTGTATAAATGACACTGGCAGGGAAAAGGTTAACATCAGGGGCGGTCAAGGGGTTAAGTCAAGTGTGTTTTCTAACTGTGTGGGGGAAGTACTGACAGGAAGAACTGATTACTAGTTACAGAAGATCTCTGTATACTTCCCTGTCAGAATGGGGATCTGCCTTGTTTACATTGGCAAATCCACATTCTGCCTCTCTGTGGAGCGATCGCGAGTGGCCAGCGGAAATCGTGAAGGCTTCTGGGTTTACAAGTGACAGTAGTGAGAGGGGAGTGGAGGGCAAGGGCCGGAGTTGGCAGAATGGAGTTCTGCCATGTTCCAGCTGAAAAAAAAACCTGGATGCGAGGGCCACATGAAAGGGCCTGATGGGCCACATTCAGCCTACGGGCCTTGTGTTTGATGTGTGTCCTAGAGAAATTGTTGCATTAGTCACTTGCCAACAGCCGCATGTACATTTACGTTGGCAGAATGGCACGGCTGGGCAAATGGGCGTACAGGTACGTCCCTTCGAATTTGGCGCCATATGGTCACATGCACGCCGCCGGAGGCCCACGCGCGACCCTGCCATTAGCTCCATGAGTCGGATCGTGGGTCTCGTGGACTCGATCGCCGTGGGGATACCCGCGATCGTCTCATGGAGCTGAAGAATGGGGAGATGCTAATGTAAACATCTGTCTAGGGACACTGTCACTGATCTAGCTCTCTGTGATCGGGAGCTATGATGAGCTAGTTTTATAGCACCGATCGCTGTAAAAATAACAATGGTCCCAAAAATGTGTCAAAATTGTCCGATGTGTCCACCATAATGTCGCAGTCACGATAAAAATCGATGATCGCCGCCATTACTAGTAAAAAAAAAAAATTATTAATAAAAATGCCATAAAACTATCCCCTATTTTGCAGACACTATACATTTTGTGCAAACCAATCAATAAACGCTTATTGTGATTTTTTTTTTTTTTACCAAAAGTATGTAGAAGAATTCGTATCGGTCTAAACTGAGGAAAAAAATGTTTTTTTTATATATTTTTTGGGGGATATTTATTATAGCAAAAAGTAAAAAATAATGTTTTTTTTTCAAAATTGTCAATCTATTTTTTTTTGTCCAACATGGACGAATCAAGTAATTATTACATTGAATTCAATACACTAGTATTCAACAGCAGGTTTATCATCAAAGCAGCATTACTCAGAACGGATCTACTCAATAACATCTTTTGCTGGTGACCATTAAGTCCCCGTTCCACCCCCGAGCCCTTGACCTCTCTCATAGCTACCCAGGTCACATCCTCATCCTGTCCAGGGTTTCCATACCCTATCAAACTTTTGGGGGCAGTTCCTATTCATATATGTTAGTTTGTACAATGGGAGTACGGTGTTAATGGACTTTTCCCAGGCGCTAATTGTGGGAGGGGAGGATGCATTCCATTGCAGCACAATCTCCCTTTTGGCATAGAAGAAGAGATACGTCAATAACAATTTGGTGTATCTAGGTCTTTGATCATCATCCTGGATGCCCAGTAGCGCCAGCTCGGGAGACACCGGAAGGCTCATTTGAAGGCGACCATTGACAGAACCCACCACCTCCCTCCAGTAGACCACTATTTTAGGGCAGCTCCAGAACATGTGGATATACGTTCCTTCATTACCCAAGCAGCGGGGGCAGTTAGGCGACCGCTGCGGATAAACCCTGTGGAGCCTCTGGGGGGTGTAGTATACCCTATGCAGAAACTTGACCTGAATAAGGCGCTCTCTGGAGGATATTAGTAATGCAGCACTGTCGGCCAGACAATCAGTCCAATCCTCCAGGTCTAGATCTGGAATATCTGTCTTCCATTGGTCATATAGTCTATCTGTCTTAGTTGAGTCAGTCTTCAGGAGGTTGATGTATAGGGCCGAGAGGGGTTTTTCAAGTTCGTCCTGTGCTACCACTTTCTCAATGGGGTCCATCTCCATCCTAATGGGGGCAGGGAATTGGGCTCTGGTGGCATGATTCAGCTGCATGTATCGAAAGTGCATCCAGCCTGGCAGTTGATGTTTCTCCTGGAGGATCGGGAACGGAGCCAACCTTCCAGCCACCATAATGTCACTAACGGTCTTTACCCCAAATCTGGCCCAGATCACCGGATCCGGTACAGTCCTGATGTGGGGGAGGTTGGGATTTCCCCATAGTGGACATCGGGGAGACCAACATCGTGTTCCCTGGAGTCCCTTCCTTGAGGCGGTCCATACCCTAAGGGTAGTTCGAGTGGGTAGCGGGAGATCTGAATAGGCCCTGCCACCCCTATACACTAAGTTACCTAGCTCTTGTAATGATCCTAAGATCGCCGCCTCCAGGCACACCGCTGCGTTACCCCTGGAGAGGACATACCACCACCTGACCGTGACCAAGACCGCCGCCCAAAAATATGTCCTGTAGTCCGGCAATGCCAGGCCGCCACATTGTACCGGGAGAGTCAGGGTGGACCTTGCCAACCTCGGGGCGGCTCCCCCCCAGATAAATGAACCTATACATTTGTCGACCTCCGCAAAAAAGGATCTGGGTATCCAGGTGGGGCTATTTCGAAAAACATATAGGAACTTGGGAAGGAAAATCATCTTTAACAAATTTATGCGGCCCATAAGATTAAGGGGCAGAGATGCCCATGTGGTGCACTTATTCCGCAGTTGGGTCATAATTGGCCGAAGGTTAAGATCCTGAAAGCTTGTCAGCTCTCTCCTGACCTGGATACCCAGATACCTGAATTGATCGACCCATATGAGTGGGATTCCGGCGGTCCCCTCCCGTGCCCGTGGATCTAGGGGGAAGATGTTGGACTTGGTCCAGTTAATACGTACCCCTGAGAACTTTCCAAACGTGTTAAAAATATCCAGGGCAGCCTTCAGTGAGTTCCCTGGGTCCTGAAGGTAAAGTAGCGCGTCGTCCGCGTATAATGAGATTTTTTCAACCAGTGCTCCCACCTTTAGACCCTCCACTCTATCCGAGTTCCTAATTAGGGTTGCCAGGGGTTCAAGCGCAAGGGCAAATAGGGCTGGGGACAGCGGGCACCCCTGACGCGTACCCCTCTGTAGGGGAAATGAGGCCGATATCCTGTCATTCGTCCTAATGCGGGCCCTGGGCGTCTGGTAGAGCATATGAATCCATTTAATGAACCTGGGCCCGAACCCAAACCGACCCAAGGTCTCCCACAGGAATACCCACTCCACCGAGTCAAATGCCTTCTCAGCGTCCAGGGAGGCTATGACTCTCTCCTACCACTGTTGGTATGCGTGGTGGACATGTTAAGAAAGAGGCGGCGGAGGTTGATGTCAGTACCCTTCCCAGGCATAAACCCGGTTTGGTCCGGATGGACTACCTCCCCCAGGACCGACGACACCCTGTTGGCCAGGATTTTTGCCAATACCTTGGCATCAACATTGAGGAGGGATATCGGTCGGTAGGAGGCGCAGTCCTCCGGATCCTTGCCGGGCTTGGGTATCAGGATCACCACCGCCTCAGACATTGACTCGGGGAGGGCCCCCCTCTGAAAGAACTGGGCAAACAGGGACACGAGCCGGGGCGCCAGCAGGTCTAAATGTTGTGAGTAAAACTCCCTGGGTAGGCCGTCCGCCCCGGGGGTCTTCCCTGCCTGAAGCTGGGAAATTCTGAACCTCCTCCAGGGTGATGTCTGCCTCCAGGGCCTCGCAAGTCTGGTCACTAATAGTCGGTAGGGGGATCCCTGCCAAGTAGTCGGTCAGTTCCCGGGGGGAGTACTCCACCCTGGTGGAGTATAGTTGTTTGTAATATTGGGCAAATCTATTATTAATGTCCTGTGGGGCCCTCAATAGCGACCCGTCTGAGTCTCTGACCGCGGCAATATAGGTGGTAGCGAACTGCCCCTTTGCGAGCCACGCCAATAGGCGACCGCTCTTATTGCCGTACTCGAAGACCCTGTGTGCCGTACCGAGAAGGGACTTATGCATACCATCTATCCTGCAAAGGGACAGTTGGTGTAAGGCAAACTGCCATTCTCCGTACGCCTCCCGGGTCGGATTAGCCACATACGCCTCCTCTCCCCTCCCGGCCTTCTCCTCTAGATCCTCCAAAGAGCGCCTGGCCTTCCTTCGAGCATTCGCTATTCTGGCAATGTATTCACCCCTGGTCCAGGCCTTAAATGCGTCCCAAGCAATCAGGGGATCTGTGCCTTCAGTGTTCTCCAACCAAAAGTGGCAAACCCCCTCTTGCACTAACTCCTGAATCTCTTCATCCTCCACCCAGTACCTAGACAGCCTCCACAGCCTCTCCCCCGGCATTCCAAAGGACAACTTCAGGAGAAGCGGTGTATGGTCAGATATACCCCGGGGAAGAATGCTACTATCCACAGTTTTAGTAAGCATGGAGCGGGATGCGAACATCAAATCAATGCGACATAGGGTTTTGAATGTCGTGGAGTGACACGTGTATTGTTTATTCAGAGGGTTAGAGTTACGCCATACATCTGTGAGAGCAAAATCGTTAGCCCATTCAGTCAGCCCCGGAACCCACCTGGAGGTGGAGTGTAGTCTATCCAGGCCTGAGGTGGGGGTCAAATTAAAATCTCCCATTACCAGGACATCATCCACCCCATACTCAACCACCGTCTGCATAATCTTGTAAAGTAGGGAAACATCCGCCGGGGGAGGGAGGTACAGGCCCACCAACACACATGGGTTATTTGCGATCAATGCGTGGATAATCACATACCTACCCCCGGATCATTTTCACCCCTATAAGCTGGAATGGTAGCTGTTTGTGGACGAGAATGCTGACCCCCCTGGAGTAGGTGGAATACGTTGTATGGTAGTGGCTGCCCACCCACGCCTTTTTAAGACCCAAAATACGGGAGCCGACCAAATGTGTCTCCTGAAAGACACAGATGTGCGGTGCGTATTTTTTCAAAAAATTGAACACCAACGATCTTTTGTGCGCTGAGTTAAGCCCGCGCACATTCCAGGAGATTACAGAGACTTGAGCCATGGGATTTGGTAGATAATGATTGGTACCAGGGCATACACTATGGATGTGACCTCCCCGCTACCCCAGGCGACCTGCCGGCCCAACCAGTGTCCCAATACCTTTCCCACCGTTTCAGTAAATATGGTACATCTTAGCACATGCAATATATTATTCATTAGACAGGTGTAATCTTGACTCTTTTTAAAAAAAAAAACATTTTGAACCATGACCGAACTAATGGTCAGAACTCTATCGGCAACGGCCGATTCCTTCCCCACCCCGCATGTCCCACCCAAAGTAAGACAGCATCAATCCCAAAAACTCGCCCGAAGGCAACCAACGTCTGGGGGACGTGTATACCAACAAGAACGGCAGTTCACTGTGTCAGGACCATCCGGTCACTCACAGTAGTTAACACAATCGGTCTTTTTCATCTGAACGTGCTCTATTTTTTTTTTCCTGGGAAGAAGGGGGACAGAGAGCGTTATGTCCAGTCTTCCTAAGCCGCCGCCCCCCCCTTACCTCCATCCAGCAGGTCATCCGCGTATGAGTGGGCTCGGCCGAACCCACCCCAGACAAGTCAGAGGTAAACAGTTAGATGAACCGGGGCTCCAGGCCTACAAACAAGCCCAACCGCGCAGTCCTCTCAGCGCAAAAAACAGTATCGAAAAATAAAAACCGCAGAGGTGATCAAATACCACCAAAAGAAAGCTCTATTTGTGGGAAAAAAGGGCGCCAATTTTGTTTGGGAGCCACGTCACACGACCGCGCAATTGTCAGTTAAAGCGACGCAGTGCTGAATGACAAAAAGTGCTCTGGTCTTTGGTCAGCAAAATGGTCCGGGGCTTAAGTGGTTAAATTAACAGAGCCTTTATGCTTGGTTGTAAGTTGTTAATCGGCATGAGATTGCACGATATGACTGCGCCCTCCTGGTCTCTGTAATTGCTCTTTCCTCACCACCCTTCAAGTAAGTATCTCGCTTTGGTCAGGCATTCTAAAGTCCGGCCAACTGCTTTTCTTTTTGTCTTAAGTTGTATCTACAGATGTGGCAATGAAGTGATTTTGCAATTATCTTGTGATTAATGATAAGGAAAATGATGACCATGATCGTGATGATGATGGAACTGTCTCCTTTATCTGGTAGAATGGGATTAGTGGACTTTGCCAAACCAGCTACCTGATTCAAGAAAAACCTAAAGTGAACCAACTGCTTATTACCAAATCTATAAACCTAAATGACTGTGAAGAACGTGAGAGGATGGTCACTGGAAATGCCTATTTCTACACATGCCCCGTGTGCAAACAGGTATGAAAACATGCTAAAAACTGATTGCAATTTTGTATATTCGCAGGTACAGCTCCTTTGTCAATTTTTCTGAAGTAGATTTTTTATTCCCCTATCTCATGGAAAAACATAATAATTTGTTGATGGTCTTTTCTCTTGAGAGAAACAATAATTTCCGAGCAGCTGCGACCTACAGCTATAACGTGAAAGGAACAAATACTGGTGGTCGTCTCCTGGGGGCGGAAGTGCAAGAAGTTCACCAGTTCACGCCGTTCAATGAAATCGATGGAGCGGTGGTGGTAGAGGCAAGGTACATTTCTTTATCTTGTCACTTGAAAAGCAAAAATGTTTCAAAGTTGAAGTTATGCTCTAAGGTCAAGCTGTAATGGTTTTGTTCAATAGGGCTTTGTAACAATCATTAGCTATGGGTACAATGCAGTCACCAATAGCAGCTGAACAAAATCCATGCTTATATAGAGCTTGCTACAGTACACTGAGCTCTAATTAGTCGCTGCCCTTTGAACTGCATTGCTGAAAAAGCTCATAGATACTTGTGCAATGCAGATCTATTGCTGTACGGTAAACACATTGAATGTGATAGAAACTAGGGTGTGGTTTGTGGTCAAATGTGGCCTGAAGGGTTCAGTCTTGAAGAGCTGGCCAGTTGGCTCTGGTGTAGACCAGGGCAGAGGCATAACTAGTACATTCTGGGCCCCGGTGCAAGAAACCAGGAAGGACCCCCCTGGACACATCCCAGGACCCTTTCTAATGGTCCAGGAGCTCTTGCACCTGGTCCTGGGGCCCTTACCACTGGTCCCAGGTCCCTTCCTGCTGTTCCAAGGGCCCTTTCCATCGGTCCTGGGGCCCTTCCTACTGATCCTGGGGCCCTTTACTTTTGCTGTGGGGCTCTTTATTACAGGCTCACAGTGGGACCCTTCCTGCTGTCTTGAGGCCCTCCAGGGCAGAGGAACACCAGGGCCGGTCACAAGTGCAACCTTTGGGACCCTGGTAGTTCCACCACTGACATCTTATTCTTACTAGGGGGGTATTTTGGAGGATGTAAGGGGGCACACTGGAGGATAAAAGGAGGTACTAAAAAAGTACTAAAATAGTGCCCCTTTACATCCTCCAGAGTGTCCCCGTAGTGCCCCCTTGGTGCCTCCAGAGTGCTCCTTACATCCTTTACCATGTCATCCTTCAGAGCTCAAAAATAGAATCTGGAATTTGCATTGTCAATATATGAAATTTAGCCAAAAGTCTGGGCACTCACAAGTTTCATTGTGGGCTTTCAGGAAGTGCTGAAATTCTGTATAGCGTGCCACCCGCAACTCGCAAGCACGCCGGGCTGGCTGTAGAACACTTTAAAATGTATTGTCAGCAATTTGGAACTGCGCATGTGCAGTTCTGATTTCAGCCAATTAGTGTACTGCTGAGCTCGGTTTCTTCTTGTGCAGCGTGTGAATATAAGCCACATCCCGCTGCCCAATCTGAGGTTGAACCCAGTACTTCTCTAGTCGGCTGCTTCCAGTACTGCGCATGCGCAGTTATAAAGTGCTGACAACATTTTTAAAGTCACTTTCATCCTGTTTACGGAGAGGAGAAAAGTGCTTGTTAACACTGCCCCAGGCACGTGGCCGTTTTGGGCCCCCCCCCCCACAGTGGCGGAACGCCAGGGCCCAGTTGCAATTGCGACCTTTGCAATCCTGGTAGTTCTGCCACTGGCTCTGGGTTTCCACCAGAAAAGAAAAGGAGGCAGGAAAGTTCTTATACTATAGTAAATTGCTTCAAAAAGGATAAGAGACTTGAAAAGTGGTTCAACAGTAAGCAAAGAGAGAATAAAAAATCACTTACATCTGTTGAAGGTGCGGTCACCCGAAAGGGGTGGGAACACACAACCTTCCCACTATGTGGGAGGAGAAAACCTGTCTCCACGCAGGATAAAGGTGGTCGCTCTCTATGCCTCAGGAGTTCCTATCCTGGGTCCTCTCCGGGGGTTCTTACGCAGGTATATGGAATTGGTAAGTACAAGATGAGTCTTCAACAATAACTCTTTGGTGGTCCAATTGGCAGAGGCACTCACCTTGGACACTTTTGCTGATCAGACCACTAATTGTTGTGCAGATTTATCTTGTACTTACCGATTACATTGAATTTGATGGCCAACTTTACCATAGAAGAGGTGTATATGAAAGGGTGACTACCCAGATAGCAAGGATAACTTTCCACAAATCTGTGGCAGTGTTGAATTGTAAGTCTATTGAGTTGCTGCACATATTCACTGGTAAGTTGTGCCCTTGCAGAGCACTTAAAATTCTAGTTGACACTTTGCCAATTTGTAGCAAATTTGCGTGGCAAGTCTCTAGCAAGAGCAAAGTTGCAATGGTGAGTCTACAGCAAGAGCTCTGCAAGTCTACAGCATGCAAATTCTGCCACAGTGACCCCCTGTGGTGGGATGACTATTGCACTGAACCAGAACTTGTAGCAGACTTGCAGAATGTTTGCAAAGTTGATCTGGATTCATGCAATGCGGACTTGTGAAGCCTGGCAAGTCTATCAATAGCTTAGCAAGTAATTGTCAAACATCCAGCACAATTGCTCGCTATCTGGGTATGAAAGGGTGATATTTGTTCTGAAGAAGCTGGCCAAATCATGCCCAATTATGCTACTGCTGTGTTTATCCTTTAGAGAGGAAGCAACTGTCTTTCTTTACAAGGTGTGTTTGTAGGCCTGCAGAGAGAGACATGTGGTGGCAACCTTGTAAGTTGTTTTGGAAATGCTGCCTATGATCATATGCGCCCCATTCATACTTGCGAATGGGGCCATTTGCAATTAGATGTAGGAGATCCAGCAGGGGTGCTGAAGGTACAATTGAAATCAATGGGAGGCTGACAGCTCCTGCAGCTATTTACGGGAACTCACATGTTATTACTCAAGCTGCGATTACCTGCTGGACAGTCTGCGTCTAGGACCGATCATTTACAGGTAATCGTTCAATGTGCAATTACATGCCAGCGGCCACGGAAAGTCACAGGAGAACCCATTGTTTTCAAATGGCAAGTAAAAACAGGATTTAACCGCTTCCCGACCAGCGCACGACAATGTACGTCGACAGGCATAAGGGCGTACAGGTATGTCCCCTTTAAGATGCCGCCATGCCATCGAGCGCGCACCGCCGGCGGTGCGCGCTCGCGCCCGTCGGGACCCCCTTGAGTCTGGTCGCGGGTCCCGCGGACTCGATCGCCTCGGGGATACCCGCGATCGTTTCACGGGAAGGCTGAACGGGGAGATGTGGAAATAAACAGCATCTCCCCGTTCTGCCTAGCAACTAGTGACACCGATCTCTGCGCCCTGTGATTGGAGCAGAGATCAGAATTCACTAGCTCACAGCCACGCCCCCCCCCACAGTTAGAAACACACCTCTAGGAACACTTAACCCCTACACTGCCACCTAGTGGTTAACTCATTCACTGCCAGTGTCATTTACACAGGAATCGGTGCATTTAAATAGCACTGATTGCTGTATAAATGACAATGGTCCCAAAAATGTGTCAAAAAATGTCCGATGTGTCCGCCATAATGTCGCAGTCACAATAAAAATCGCTGATCGCCGCCATTACTAGTAAAAAAAAAAAAAATATTAATAAAAATGCTATAAAACTATCCCCTATTTTGTAAACGCTATAACTTTTGCGCAAGCCAATCAATAATAGCTAATTTTTTTATTCTTTTTACTAAAAATATGTAGAAGAATACGTATAGGCCTAAACTGAGGAAAACAAATTTTTTTTTATATATTTTTGGGGGATATTTATTATAGCAAAAAGTTAAAAATAATGCGTTTTTTTCAAAATTGTCACTCCTTTTTTGTTTATAGCGCAAAAAATAAAAACCACAGGGGCGATCAAATACCACCAAAAGAAAGCTCTATTTGTGGGAAAAAAAGGACGTCAATTTTTTTTGGGAGCCAAGTTGCTTGACCGCGCAATTGTCAGTTAAAGCGACGCAATGCCGAATCGCAAAAAGTGGTCTGGTCTTAAGCCAGTAAAATGGTCCGGTCTGAAAGTGGTCAACACCCCAACCCCCCCCCCCCCCCCCCCCGACAGCCCACCTGAACTATAACAATATAGCTGGAAAGGGCTGTACACATGCTGCGGTGATGTTTTGCTTCCTAGCAGTGGCATTTTTACTCCGACTGCAGGGTTTAACACTTAAAGTGGAAGTAAACCCATCGATTTAACAGTTTTAAAAAAAAAGGCATGACGTGAATGCTAACTGCACATTGGTTGTGCTCTCAACCAAAAAACAGTCAAACCATCCAATGGCTGGTGGTATAACGGATCACATGTGCAGCACCGTGGCAGTTGAAGATTAAACAGAGGCAAAGATGGCAGCTTCCTTGGCTGAAAACGATAGGAGGGTTTACTTCCACTTTAATCAAGAAGTACAGAGCCCCATTGGGGGGAATTTACTAAGACTAGAGCAGACAAAATCTGGAGCAACTGTGCATTGCAGTCGCCGCTGACATCCGTCCCTCTATAGGGGTCTATGGAGCGTCCGTTCAGGTCCGCCTAAAAAAACTGACAGGCGGACCTGAACGGATCGTCCGTGTGAAAGGGGCCTAAGACTGGGATGCCATTAAAGTTCATGTGTGTGTAAAGGCAGGCGTCCCAATACTTTTAGTAATATATTTGATTTCTAGGTCTAAAATAAGGTACATAGTGAAATTAAAAAAGTTTTATTTAAAAATATCATTAGCATGTTAACAATGAGAGGAGTAACGAACTAGAGAAGGCAAAATATTATCAGACTAAACATCAAATTTAACATTTGAGTATAGATCCCCTTTAATTTGTGTAGATGTCTATAAGACCATTTAAAGGTATATAAGGTGAACAAGTTGCTTAGTGCATTGCATACCTCTATTCAAGTTGAATAACTTGTGGCCTAGATAGAATCGCTGGAAAATAAAAAAACCCGCAAACCTATTTTAGCAGTTCCCATTTGAATAGAAAATATAGAGTATATAACAAAGAAAAAAAAAAAAAAAAAAGAAAAAAAAACCTCTGCTGTGCAGCAAGAGGAGCTTGTTTTATTCAAGGTGTACAAATTCCCCTCTAATACTGCACGAGATTCATATCATTGTTACCCTTCACAGGCAGAGACTTGTATTAGCTACAGTTCAAGAGCAGATTCATTCGACCCCAGAGAATAATGACTATATTACCAAAGAGTCGCTACGGTATCACTTTGAGAGGAAACTGATTCAAACTCCTATTCAGTTGTTAAGAACAAAAAATGCAGAGAACCAGGTACGTGACGGCTAAGAATATCCTGTCGGCTTTTTGTATTCCAGTTTGCTATGCATTTTGGAGATGTAGGGGAACAAAAAATTATAATTGGTGTCTGCATAAAGTCTCCTCTTGGCGTGACAAGCAGGGCCAAGTTTTCACACGTTGCCGCTCTAAGATGCAAGTAATTGTATAAAATGGTTCAAGATTAAAGGAGAACTCTGCTCGGTACAATTTCTATTGATAGTATTTAAAATGGCTATGTAGCATAATACCAAACGTACAATCCTTTTTATTGGTAAACAAAGTTATGTTTTATGGTGTGTCTGTGGCTTAGATATATGCTCCAGTATAAGCCGACCCGAATATAAGCCGAGGCACCTAATTTTACCACAAAAAACTGGGAAAACGTATTGACTCGAGTATAAGCCTAGGGTGAGAAATGCGCAGCTACTGTAAGTGGAAAAGACGGTCAAAAATGCCCATTTGCAGCCTCACTGTGCCCATTTGCAGCCATAGGTCCCCCGAACTTCAAACTCTGTAGTTAAGGGTTCCTAGATGCCCCCTAGCTGCAGCCAACATTTGGGGTCTCTGGACCCAAAGGGTCCCGAAATGACATTGCTGCAGATGGACACAGTTGACCAATTCCCCCCCCCCCCCTGTATAGGAACCTCAAATTTGGTGTGCAAACCCAGTGTAACTAGCACTACAACATATCCAAAGCTGGGGTCCCTAGCATTAAGTGGCCCGAGATACGAGCCCCAAAATCCGTTCAGAAAATGTCAAGCACTTTTCTGCAGCACAGAATGACATTTTCTGAACCAATTTCGAGGCGCCGTATCTTGGGGCCACTTAGAGCTAGGAACCCCAGCTATGGATATGTTGTAGTGCTGGTTCCACTGGGTTGGCGCACAAATTTGGGGTTCCTAGCACCAAGTGGCCTGGAGATACGGGGTCATTTTCTGCAGCAGAAAAAGTGCTTGACTCGAGTATAAGCTGAGGGGGACATTTTCAGCACAAAAAAATGTGCTGAAAAACTCGGCTTATACTCGAGTATATACGGTATATAACAACTTGAATTTTTACACCTGTGCGTGGCCACTCAACTAAGCAGGTATAAACAAGAAAAAAAAGTTAGTGTCCATAATGCAAAGTGATCCCTGTGCCCCTAAGCTGGCCATAGATGGTTCGAATCTCTGCCAGTTCAGCAGGAACCCCCCCCCCCCCCCCGGGAGATCACAATGGCCTTGCGGGAGGGATTCCCCAAATCGCTTCATTTGTAGCCAGCCTTGTATTGGAGAAAAATAGAAAGAAATAGGTCAAGGGGCAAAAAATAGGCCACCACCCCACAACTGTGTAAAGAGCAAAAAGAACCCCCTAATGGGACTTTAAAGGCCTAATAGAAAAGTTGTACCATAGTTATAAATGTAGACACGGTATTAAACAAAATATGTAAAATAGAAAATGTAAACTTTATTAAACATGGACATACAAAACATGGATAGTGTAATGGTTATTGCATTTACAACATACAAAGCAACATACCTCCTCCTTGGTGGTCCTTGTTTGATCTCCTTGAGCAGTACAACAGTTATATCATCCCTGGCATCAGGATGGACACCACTGTTTGTTTTTTACTTCTCAGCTGCTGCAAAAAGTGTGCATTTTATACAGCATAAGTGACTCAGTTCTACTTATATATACCCCTTGAAGAGAGAGAGAGAGAATATTTTTTCTGAAATGCGTCGGGTGATTCTGCTCATGTTTGGTCTCGGTATATGTATCGTGACAATCGCCAGGATCAAGTAGAACATTGGTCACATATATGTTTCTTTGTATTTTGTAAATGCAATAACCATTACATCAGCCATATTTTTTATGTCCATGTTTTTATAAAGTTTATTTTACATATTTTGTTTAATACCATGTCTACATTTACAATTACAGTATAGTACAATTTTTACATTAGGCCTTAAAAGTCCTGTTAGGTGGTCCTTTTTGCTCTTTTCTGTGGCCAGCCTTAAGAGCCTTCAAGTCTTGTCACAGATTCTCATTTGAATTTAGGTCTGGACTTTGACTGGGCCAATCTAACACATGAATATGCTTTGATCTTTGATTTAAACCATTCCATTGTAGCTCTGGATTTTTAGGGTCGTTGTCCTGCTGGAAGGTGAACCTCTGCACCAGTCTCAAGTCTTTTGCAGACACGAACAAATTTTTTTAATTCTTCTAAGATTGCCCTGTTTTTTGCTCCATCCATCTTCCCATTAACTTTGACCAGCTTCCCTGTCCGTGCTGAAGAAAAGCATCCCCACAACTATGTGGGGATGGTGTGCTCAGGGTGATGTGCAGTGTTCATTTTCCACCACACATGACGTTTTGCTTTTAGGCCAAAAGGTTCAATTTTGGTCTCATCTGACCAGAGCACCTTCTTCCACATGTTTGCTGTGTCCCCCACAGGGCTTCTCGCAAACTGCAAACGGGACTTCTTAAGGTTTTCTTTCAACAATGGCTTTTCTTCTTGCCACTCTTCCATAAAGGCCAGATATGTGGAGTGTATGACTAATAGTTGTCCTGTGGACAGATTCTCCCACATGAGCTGTGGATCTCTGCAGCTCCTCCAGAGTTACCATGGGTCTCTTGGCTGCTTCTCTGATTAATGCTCTCTTTGCCCGGCTTGTCAGTTTAGGTAAACAGCCATGTCTTGGTAGGTTAGTCAGGAATTCCACTTTAACTATTGCAATTATTTATTAATTTATTTATTTTGTATTCATTCATTCCTTTATATATTGTTTTGGCTAGAGTAGGTACTTGTTCAAACCACTGCCAAATTTTCACTTTCTGCTGTCTGCATCCTGTTGGGAAGATTTTCCTTTAGTGTCCCTAGGAACTGAGAGAAAATCTTTCCAAATTAAGGAGAAATCCCTTCTTATGCCGCATACACACGACCGGACTTTACGGCAGACTAGGTCCGACAGAATAAGTCCGTTGGCAATCCGATCGTTTTTCGTAAAAAAAAAAATCAGACGGACCTAGAAATAGAACATGTTTCAAATCTGTCCGACGGACTCAATTTCTATCGGGAAAACCGTTCGTCTGTATGCTGGTCCGATGGACCAAATACGACGCAAGGGAAGCTATTGCCTACTGGCTATTGAACTTCCTTTTCTAGTCCCGTTTACGTCATCACGTTCAAAACGAACGGATTTTCGAGCGGACTTAGTCCTGTCGTGTGTGGCCAAGTCCGTTCGTTCCGAAAGTCCGTTGGAACTCCGCCAAAAGTCAGTCGGGAAGACTGTCGGACCTAGTCTGCTGGAAAGTCCGGTCGTGTGTACGCGGCATTAGACATTAATCTCAGGAAAAAGGGTCCCAACTGGAAGATTTCCACTCACCGACCCATGTGTCCCCAGTGAAAGATTTCACCCTAATGGGTATACAGGCAGCAGTAATCCTGACATGGGTTGCAACCTCTCACTAGACATGGGCTGAATGACCCCCAAGTCAGTCTGCGGCCGAACTTTCGAACATCGCAAAAGTTTGGAACCGAATAACGAGCCCTAATGAAGTCTATGGGAACTGGAAAAATCCTGGAAGGCTTATATGCAAGTAATTGGGCATACAATGGTTATGGGAGTCTGGGTACTGCTCTGGGGGACATATATCAATGAAAAAAAGTTTGTAAAAACATAATTTTTAAATGAGCTGTGATTTACTGATGTTTAAAGTGAAATAAATATTAAATATAGTGCCTGGGGATCCCCTTAGTCTACCTGTAAAGTGGCACATATGTATTGTGTATAGAACATGCCGCAGCAATAATGACATTTATAAAAAAAAAAAAAAAGTAACCTATAGAGGTACTTTTGATAAAAGCAAGAATTGGCCTTGCTGTCAAAAATTGAAATGATATGCACCTTTAAAACAGGTGCAGAAAAATTGGTCTTTGGGTGTCGGTAACCACATACACCTTTGCCTGACACTGCTGGGCCCCCTCACAGTGCCATTGGAACGTCTGCCTCTCCATGTTGGCCTCAAAGACATAATGGGGGGGGGCTCATTAACAAAATGTAATAAGAATGGGGAAATGTGGATGTGGATGCATTTTAATCAATGGAAAGTGGTGTTAGGTGCACTTTAACTTGAGTACTCACTACATAGACACACTCCACTGACACACTACAATATACTGCAGTAAAACTTCACTGACAAACTACAATATATTAAACATGCACCAACGCACTGAAATATGGTGCAGTAAACGTGCACCAATGCACTGAAATATACTGTGGTAAACATGCAATAACACACTGAAATTTACTGCGTTAAACGTGCACTAACGCACTGCAATATACTGTGGTAACTGTGCAATAACGCACTGAAATATACTGCAGTAAATGTGCAATAACACACTGAAATATACTGCGTTAAACGTGCACTAACACACGGGAAAATTCTACAGTAAATGTGCAGTAACACACTGCAAAATACTGCAGTAAACGTGCAGTAACACACTGCAATATACTGCAGTAAACATGCAATAACGCACTGAAATGTGGCAGCGCAGCTCATTGTAGTCATTCAGCGGGCCAAACAAACAGTCAAATGCTCTGATAATTCAGTTGTTCGTCAAACGGGCCAACAGCCAATGTTCGGCCTGAACTCATGCTCGAGCCCCACCGTTCGGCCCAAACTCATGCTCAATCCTAACCTTTCGCCTAACACTACCTCTCACCACTCTATCCAACTTTAAAAAAAAAGTTTGGGCTTTGAATATATTTTAAGTAAATGACAACATTATACTTTTTTGTAGTACCAAAGTTTTAACAAAAAAAAAAAAAAAACATGTCAATGGAAAGCTACTTTTATCTATCTATGACTCTTCCGAGTCTCCTGTTTTTGTAGATTACTACTCTCCTGCAACATTTGGTGGAACACAACATGGGACCACTTTCAAAGGTCTCTCCAATAAAGTTTCTGCAATTGGTACAACATTTACGGAGGGCAAGCTTGGAAGAACTTGAAGGCCTATGGGAGCGTTTTTCAGGAAGGCTGCATTACAGGTAAAGTAAACTTGAGTGAGTCAGCGAATATCTGTGTTACTCACTGGCCCACTAGGTAAATTATCCTATACCATTTCCAGATTTGTGACCTCCATAGGACACAATCCCTTAACGCTAGGCTAAACCTGAAATGTATATGTAAGGGATTGCACATCCCAAAGCAAGTTCATAGATTTACTCATTAAAAATGGGAACAAACACGACTTTGCTCCTGAATACCAGAAAATCACTGTCATCAAATAAATCTTTTGGGAACTGAAAGTGGAACTGTTTGGGTTAGATTTACTAAAGGCAAATAGACTGTACACTTTGCAAGTGCAGTTGCTCTAGAGCTTGGTTAATGAGATAAAGCTTCACTTGACAAAAAATACACAATCACATGCAAGGAAAAAAAAAACTTGCACATGTTTGGATGATGGAAGTCAGCAGAGCTTCCCCTCATTTACTAAGCTCTGAAGGCAACTGCACTTACAAAGTGCACAGTCTATTTGCCTTTAGTAAATCAACCCCATAGAAATCTGTGAACCCAGAAGAAGATCGAGGCAACCGAGCAATGAAGAGCAGTGGACCGCACACTGTTGAAGAAAGGCTCGCTAAAAGGTATGTCAAGAGCTTTGGGGGCCCCAGTCCTGCACAGTTTTATTAGAGTATTACTAGACAGTGGTTCTGAACTGGATGAGACTAGACATGCGCATGACGAATTTTTTTTTTTTTTTTTTTACTTTCATTTCGATTAGTTAAACCTAGTTATTTAGTTTTGTTAAATTTGGTTGATTCGTTCAATTCCTATTCCGGATTTGTATTCGATATTCGTTTTATGTCTTTTTCGAATTTCCTTTGAATTTACATATTTTTTGGGATTCGAAACGTTGGAATCGATAAATTTTGAATCGGTTGAATCAAAAACGTTATATATTTTTCTTTCAATTCGAATGTAGCAAAGTGAACAAACAAAAGAAAAATCTTCATCAAATGATTACAATGACTCTTTAAAGTGGAGTTCCACCCACTTTTACAACTCTTCAGCATCCCTCACTAAACTGTGCACTGTAAACAAATTGGATATTTTTTTTATTTTTTTTTCAGCACAGACTGTATATCTGCTGTATTCATTTTTCACTTCCTCCTCCCTGGCCGCGGCCCATCGCATCATTTCCTGTTTGCAATGCCTCCTGGGAAGGGGCAGCAACTTCCTCTCAAACTGCCGTTGCTATGGAAACCTGACCTGAAACCTATTACACTGCTTATGCTGCACTTAGCATGTACGAGATCTTCAAGGATGAGATCCAGGAAGAAATACAGTCTGGCTTCAGATGCCCACACTTAAGATGGCCACGGCCTGCTGCAAGTTTATAAAATAACAAACTACTGCTAAAAACTAACAAAACAGACCTTAGTTTACAGACTAACTTTACTAGAATACATTAAGCTTGTGTATTATAGGGGTATTTTTATTTAAAAAGTATAATTTCGGCCGGAACACCCCTTTAAATCACCTTTGGCTTAACAAAAACAGCATTATTTTAAAATCGTACTCTAATAACACACACAGTCTTTGATTTCAAAAAATATGTGTACAGTTAGAATTCGACTCGAGTTCGATGTAAAATTTGATGTAAAATTCAGTAACACAAGCTGCCTCCCAGAGGCCCCAGGAGAGAAAGACCTTTGATCAGAAGGACCTCTGATCAGACCTTCCCAAACATTTACCTTCTCCCCGGCCACACCTTCTGGGCACCCCCTCCCAGGGATTGGCTGAGATCAGATAAATATTCATACCCCAGTGGTTGACCCCAGGGCCGTACCTGGAGCATTTGGCATCCGGGGCGGATCCTATATCTGGCACACCCCCAGGCGGGCAGCGCACCACATGTCGACTTCAAGTGACGTTAGGGTAGTGTACTGGCAGGTTAGGTGATATAGTGCCAGGTTAGGGTGGAATATAGTGCCAGGTCAGGGTGGTATATATTGCCAGGTCAGGGTGGTAGTTAGTGCCAGTTCAGGGTGGTATATAGAGACTGGTAAGGGTGGTATATGGTGCCAGGTCAGGATGGTATATAGTTCCAGGTCAGGGTGGTACATAGTGCCAGGTCAGGGTGCTATATAGTGCCAGGTCAGGGTGGTATATAGTGCCAGGTTAGGGTGATATATAGAGACAGGTTAGGGTGTTATATAGTGCCAGGTCAGGGTGGCATATAGTGGCAGGTCAGGGTGGTATATAGTGCCAGGTTAGGGTGGTATATAGTGCCAGGTCAGGGTGGTATATAGAGCCAGGTCAGGGTGGTATATAGAGCCAGGTCAGGGTGGTATATAGTGCCAGGTCAGGTTGGTATATAGAGCCAGGTCAGGGTGGTATACAGTGCCAGGTCAGGGTGGTATATAGTGCCAGGTTAGGGTGGTATATAGAACCAGATTAGGGTGGTATATAGTGCCAGGTTAGGGTAATATATAGAGCCAGGTCAGGGTGGTATATAGTGCCAGGTTAGGGTGGTATATAGAACCAGATTAGGGTGGTATATAGTGCCAGGTTAGGGTAATATATAGAGCCAGGTCAGGGTGGTATATAGTGCCAAGTCAGGGTGGTATATAGGGTCAGGTTAGGGTGGTATTATAGAGACAGATTAGGTCTGCATGTAGTCACAGTGTGCATTGCTCAGTCACTTACAGCATGTCAGAAGATTCTCGGGCTGCTGTGGTGTGTGTGGTCTCTCCTCTCTACTCCTCTTTCTTCTTTAGCTGCAGGAGGGGATCAGCCTGAGGGGAGGAGTCTGTAGGAGGAGTGCGGGAAGCAGCCACACCCCATCCCCCACCCACCACCTCCGGCTGCTTCGGGAGATAGTGAACATCCCAGAGGGACAGCTTAACTTGATGGGATGACAGGGGAGAGTTATAGACAGCCTCCCCCACACTTCTGGACTCTCTGCTGATCTGATCAACGTTTTTACAAAGCTGCAATGACAGGAAAAGTGCAGGGGCCCCAGATGCACCTGGGGTCCATGGGCAGTGCCTGACACTCCCCCAATGTGTGTCACCAGGGGCGGTCCGCCCCCCCCCTTAGTACGCCACTGGTTAAGCCTCCTACTCTATTTTTGGAAGCTTCTTCCAGAGGCAGGCAGGAGCAATCCACCCGGCTGTGGGAGAGAACTGATCAGACCAAAACAATTAATTGCTGCTCAACCGAGTACAGCAGAGCCAAAAACTAAATTTAGCCAGGAGTGCCACACAATAAACAAAATTCTCATACTTCTCAACTTTTAAATGATGTATGTGTAAAGCTTTTCTAGTATGTTTAAAATTATACCTTACTGGAGGACAGTGGATGTCTCTTTAAAGTTAGATTTTAGGTTTACGAAAGCCCCTAAACAGGATTAAGTCCTAAAAAAATTTATAGGGACAATTAATTAACAGGAAAAATACAGGCTAAACTTCACATATACTGTACACCAGTGAGACAGTGGCTATGCTGGAGAGCTCTGGTACCCATCCAACCTGTAACAGTTAAGTTTGGTGTGGACCTCAGGCCTCAGCCAATAGTGGGAGAATTGATTTGTAAAGGGACAGCAATGGGAGTGATATCTAGCTGTCTCATAAAACATATATACGGTCTCTGTCAGTCTCCTGTAGCATTTTTGCCTTTGACTAAAGCGGTAGCATGTCACCAATCGCTGCCGATTTCCAGAAGTGTAATGCCGCGTACACACGGTCGGAACTCTCGTCGGAAAAAGCTCTGATGGTTCTCAATCCAAAGTCTGTCAGAAATTCCGACAGAAAAAGACCGATGGGCATACACACAGTCGGAAAATCCATTGAAAAGCTCCCATCGGACTGTTTCCATCGGAAATTCCGACCGTGTGTACGCGGCATAACAGTCTGTGACAATCCTCTGTAGGACAACATATACTCAAGTTTATGTATGCCCCCCTGGTTAAGGCTGGATTCACACCTATGGCATTTTTAGTGCTTTTTGCACTTTGCAGATTTGCACTACAGAATGTGTTCCATAGGAAACCATGTTAAATGGACTGTAGTGCAAATCTGCAAAAAGCACTAAAAATGCATAGGTGTGCATCCAGCCTAAGTCAGGGGCTGCAGTTGAGGCCTCCTTGATCAAAATCAAGATGACCATCATTGCTGTAGGGTGCTGGCACTGGTTGTCAATAGAAGAAGGAAGCCACTGATAGTGCCTAGCTGTCTTTTGCCAAAAGTCACCGGCCTTAGCTAATAAAGTCCCACACATTGTTACACATTCCTTTGGAAGTTCTGGATTTATATGATTTATATGATGTTTTGCTGCATGGCCTTGACCTTTGGCCTTTTTTAGACTCTTAAAGTGACTCTTAAAAGAATGGTGGCTGGCATTGCTGGGCCTCTTCTCACAATGCTATTCACTTGACTTTGTCTGGATCCAAACCTATAAGTAATGGAACCGGATCTGTTAATGAGTTCCAGCATAGTGCTCAAATTCCTTATCTCTATATTTGTTCTAGGTTAGTGACTCAAAAAAATTACACCATTACAGCCAGGCAAACAGCATCCTAAAAGGAAAGTTCAGCAATGGCAACCCCCATACATTTGGCCTAATTTTTAAGGAACCCTCAGTTTTGATCATCCCTAAAATATATATGTATTAAAAAGAAGGATACTAATAAAAAAAAAAAAATATATATATATATATATATATCGAGTATGGGGTGGAGGAACTTGACTGGCCTGCACAGAGTCCAGTCCTCAACCCGATAGAACACCTTTGGGATGAATTTGAGCGGAGAATGCGAGCCAGGCCTTCTCGCCCAACATCAGTGCCTGACCTCACAAATGTGCTTCTGGAAGAATGGTCAAACATACCCATAGACACACTCCTAAACCTTGTGGACAGACTTCCCAGAAGAGTTGAAGCTGCCATAGCTGCAATGGTTGAGCCAGCCCAATATTGAACCCTACGAACTAAGACTGGGATGCCATTAAAGTTCATGTGCGTGTAAAGGCAGGCGTCCAACGCTGTATCCTGGCCTAGGCCGACAAGGCCCAGGCCGACAAGGCCCATGCCTAGGGCAGCACTTTGCATCGGAGTCGCACAGAAAGAGTCCCCGCCGGCTTGCGCTACACTATTAGTATAGCGCCAGTATTATGGGGCAGATTGGGCTGAGAGGCAAATTAGTCTAGCGCCCCCATAAAGCGGCCGCACTGCTTCCAGTATGTGGGCGGCCGGGATTCTGTAACTGTGGGGGGGGGGGCGCCGCTTCTAATTTTGACTGTCCTATCATCCTTCCTCACTGTGCTATATGTTTTCTGCTGCACCATTGGCATGGTTATAGCTTCTTAGTCCTCTCCATAAAATTATCAGAAATTTGTGCTTAAAAGTAGAACTTTAGGCAACACTTATTTTTTTCATTTTGGATAGACTAATCCCCCGTACACACGGTCGGAAATTCCGATGGAAAATGTCCTATTGGACCATGTTGTCGGAAAATTCGACCGTGTGTGGGCTCCATCTGACTTTTTCCGTCGGAATTTCCGACGGAAAAAATTTGAGATCGTGCTCTCAAATTTTCCGACAACAAAATCCGATCGGACTTTTTCCGATCGTGTGTAGAGAATTCCGACGGACAAAGTGCCGCGCATGCTCAGATCACATTAGGAGACCAAACCTATTGGCTACTAACCTCTACGTAGTTCCGTCATACACAACAAACTTTACCACATTCAGAATGATCAGATTTTCCGTCAACTTTGTCCGACCGTGTGTATGCAACACCAGTGTCGGACAAAATCCGTCGGAAAAAGTCAGACGGATTTTGTGGTCTGAATTTCCGACCGTGTGTACGGGGCATAAGGGAGGGTTATAGCCCCTGTCAGTATATTTTTTACCATCCCTGTCCTATTGCAGAGATTTCCCTTCACTTCCTACCCAAAGCCAAACAGGAAGTGAGAGGAAATCTATGCAAATTAAGGGAATCCATTGCCCCCCCCCCCCCAGGCCCTCAGAACTAGTGTCCCCACTCGAAAATTTCAAGGCAGGTCTTAAACAACAAGGGGTGTGGCCTTGACAGGAAGGGGTGGGTCATATTTAAATTAGGGGGTACACAAGTTTAGTCAGGCCTAAGGCAGCACAAATCCTAAATACACTACTGCAGGCGTCCCAATATATATATGATTCTATATTAATAATAATAATAGTTATTATAATTATTGAATGTGTACATTTTAAGGTGATTTTTAAGTTGTTAGTTTATTTTCAACTTTTTTTCCAGGCGTTGGATATTAGATGCTATTCCAGCCATCGGAAACCATTTCTCACTAAGGTTTCTAAAACTGAAACTGAAGGAACTGTCAGAGTTTGAAGCAGCACAGGCTGTACCACTGGCCTTACATTTAATTAAAGTGGATCGTGAAGCAATAGCCGAAGCTAAGGTACGTCTTGTCTGAGTGTTATTAAAATACTTCACACATGGCAATGCAGCCTGTTCACACACGTCACACTGCCATACATTGCAATCATCACTATTTCTGCTAACGTCCTTCTGTATTTGATTTAAAGTGGACCTATTATTAAAATTCACACCTCACATGAATCAGTAGAAAACATGTCAGCTAAATAACATCACAGCTATTTAGAGTAAAACCTGTATGTCCTTTTTGCCATAAATTAAATGCTCTTCTCCTGAGCTAGTGTAACCTGAAACTTATGCCGCGTACACACGGCCGGAATTTCCGATGGGAGCTTTTCATCGGATTTTTCGACCGTGTGTATGCCCATCGGTCTTTTTCTGTCTGCATTTCCGACGGACTTTAGATTGAGAGCCTGTTCTTAATTTTTCCGTCGGAAATGCCGATGGAGTTTTGGACGGTGCAAAGTCCGGCCGTGTGTACGCGGCATAAGGTAAAAGATCATACAGTCTCTGCTGGCTACCAATTAAATGAAATGACCTCTGAGACTCCAGCTAAAGTTCTGGACTTGGGGCACTGGGCTCCAAGCTTGGTGAAGGTTCTGAATGAATAAGATTGTTAAAGTGTGGTGGTCTTAGAGGATTAGTGGAACTTTGATAGGGTCCTCGGGAAAGTCAGCTTTTGTAGAGTGAAACGATGAGAGCACCAGATTTGAATTGTTAATTGTCACAATAAAAAAGTCAAGAGTTGGCAGCCGACATATTTTGGAGGTTATACACAAACTTATCTTCACAGGGCTAAAGCTTCATACACACGATTGGATCTCCGGCAGGGAATTGTGTGATGACAGACTGTTTGCCTAAATCCCACCGTTAGTATGCTCCTTCAGACAATTGTTGTCCAACTTTATGGCAACAAATGTTGGATGGCAGGCTAGTAAATTTTCGGCACAAGTCCATCACACAAGTCCAAAGTACAAACACGCATGCTCGGAAGCAAGGACGAGCCGGAAGCGGTCGGTCTTTTGAACTAGCGTTCGTAATGGAGATTTAACATTGGTGACGCAGCAAATTATGAAATCTCCAAATGCAGCGCACAATTTTCTTCTTCTTTAATGGGATAATAATGAAGCTGCTTTGCTGGCGATACTGATGGCGTTATGGCAAACGTATTTGAAAATTCTTTTGTTTTCTAGTGATATCAAGAATAATATTATTATGCTTGTATTATTTTATTTTTTTGGCCAAGTTACCACAACACTATTATGCCCTGTACACACGGTCGGAAAATTCCGACCACAAAATCCGTCTGATTTTTTCCGACGGATTTTGTCCGACACTGGTGTTGCATACACACGGTCGGACAAAGTTGTCGGAAAATCCGATCATTCCGAAAGTGGTGACATTCGTTGCGTACGATGGAACTATGTAGAGGCTAGTAGCCAATAGCTTTGGTCTCGTAATTTGATTTGAGCATGCGTGGCACTTTGTCCGTCGGAATTCTCAACACACGATCGGAAAAAGTCTGTCGGATTTTGTTGTCGGAAAATTTGAGATCCTGCTCTCCAATTTTTTCCGTCGGAAATTCCGATGGAAAAAGCCCGCTAGAGCCCACACACGATCGGATTTTCCGACAACATAATCAGATCAGACTTTTTCCATCGGAATATCCGACCGTGTGTACGGGGCATTAGCCTGTAGTTTTTAATTTCAAAGATACAACTATGTTTGTGTCCCTTGTTCATTTTACATTGTGTTTTTGAAAATGTACTGGCCTACTCTTAAACTGTCATTTGAAGTAAAACACAAAGCCAAGTATTATTCTACACAATTTGTTTTTGTGCATTAAAAAAAGAAAACAAATAAAATTAGACATGCTATCTGCTAATAGAACTTAATGAAAAAGTGCATTTTATGCATCCAAAAATATAGAAAATATAACAAATCAAATCATTATTCAACCAAAAAATAAAATAATAATTAGTAAGTGTGGAAGGGGTGAAAATCCCCAGACCAGCGGCCTTGTTGGGGGTCTTGGGGCTGGTATTGCCATTGACCGCCATGCTGCTGTGGTGGGTGGGGTTGCTAGGGTGGGTGGGCTGGCTGTGGAGGTTGTGTACGTGGGCCCACAAAATCACATAGGTGGTTGGTGGCATAGATCTCACCCGTCGCCCCCCTGTTGAGGAGCTGCAGGATGAGCTCCTCGCACCTTCTCCTCTGGTCACCGGCCATCTCCCTTAACCTATTGGCTGTTACCACGCCAAATCCCTCACACTCATCTGGGTCAGTACAGATGGCAGTAGTGGCCTGGCTGAGGAAGGAAGCTGTGGCCTCATCAAGATTCCTGCTCTTCCTGACCCTTTTAGCAGGAGGGCACAGGTGAGCAGTGTTGGTCATCTTACTTTAAAAAAGTAATTAGTTAAGTTACAAATTACTTCTCCCAAAAAGTAATTGTGTTAGTAACTCAGTTACTACATTGGAAAAGTAATTAGTTACACAGCAAAGTAACTGACTTTTTTTTTAATTATTCTATACGTGTAACTAAGGGGCGGGTCTAGTATTACTGTAAGCAAGGGGCGCATTTATTATTATTGTTATATATCGTGTAACCAAGGGGCTGCTCTATTATTACTCTAACCAAGGGGCAGATCTGTTATAGCGTGTAAGCAAGGGGCGGGTCTATTATTATTATATCGTGTAAGTGGCGGATGGCTACAGAAGAGGGCGAATGTTAAATTAATGGGCAGAGCTCGATATATAACAATAATAATAAATGCGCCCCTTGGTTACAGTAATACTAGACCCGCCCCTTAGTTACACGATAGACGCCCCTTGCAGAGTAGCACGAACATCAGGAGCGTACGGCATCGCCTCGTACAATTACATGTTAACTGCGCCTGCGCGGTGTAGAGTTCACTCAGAGCTGTTTAGGTTCGGCAATTTTCGGAAGCTCCGTAGTCCTTCGTGCTGCGCAAGCGCTGCACCTGTGCAGTACAGGGGGGAACTTTTTCGGCAGGACACCGGAATTAGACTACTGCCATCTAGTGGCGGTAGATGTAATTGGGGTAACTCCGCCAAAGTAATGGGAACTGAGTTACCATGAGGGGAAAAGTAATCAGTTAGATTACTCGTTACCCTCTAAAGTAACTGCGTTACGTAACTCAGTTTATTTTAACTCAGTTACTTACATCACTGCAGTTGAGGGATCTGGGACTCCATCTGGCTGCTGGCCACAGGCTCCTCCTGACTGACACTTTCCTGTGTATGAGAATGGGATTTTTTTTAGAGTTTGGTCATCAATCACACACAATTTTGATCTCCTCACTTTTGCAAATTGAACGTGGACAAATAGCAAAGACTATCATTCTGACCCCATCATTTTTCATTCTCGTTTAAATCATTTTTGGGCACTACTGTCTATTGATATGGAAACCACTTTGTTAAGGCAGAATTATTTGAACAATAAAGTCTAGTTATCATTATTGTATTTTTGGATACAAATATGTTCAATAATGCTATACCTGGGTCAAGCTGGGCTCCTCCACATCTTCATCCTGTGCAGCAGGACCTGTGTGGACCTCTGGAGCTGTGGCCTCAGCAGATGACGAAGGGAGCGTAGACAGCGATGGCCTGGGTTCTGTCTGGCCGGTCAAAAACCACAGGCTGTTGTAATATCACAGCCTGGGGACATATCGGTCATCCGCTGCTGCTCCAGATCTCTCGGACTCCATGACCTTATTGTGCTCCCTTTTAAAAGTACTCCTCAGGTTCGAAATTTTGTTCTTGACATAGTGGATGTCTGCCCTGGGGTACAAAGGCTTCACCAACTCAAGCAGTTTCTCCAACACTGCCTTCCTCAAGATTTTATTGAAATCTTGACTCTTGACCTTTCAGAGACAGTGCAGCTCCCGGTACAGGTTGATGAATTATGGTAAAAAATGAGGTGCTGTAAATTTATCCACCATGATAAATTATATGATGCCTGCCAGACAGAACACAAGACAAACCATTATGTCTAGCTTAACTCATAAGCTGGTCCCAATATAGTCCTCAATCTAAGCAGCATAGGCCACTAACCACCTATGCCCCAAAATCAAATTGTCCCTTTGTTTTATGGCTCCTTTCTTGCATTTTCAAGCAAATGTCCTTCCCTCCAAGATCATATCTACGGCCGTTCCATCAACGGCAAGCTGCATCAACCGTGTGTTCTGACTTTATATAAACTGCGCATGCGTCAAACTCTGCTCTCAGTGCGTCATGATGCTGGGGCGTGACCATCTGTCTCCGGCATGTGACACACATGTGGGAGGGACAACATGGCGGAATGAGTGGATTACAAGCATCCCTGCGGTGGTGGAGCTCAGAGGAGGCACAAAGCAACCCCCATGAGCAAGGGTGAGATGGTGGAGATGGTGTGCATCCTAGAGAAGAACGACTATGACTGCAAGCTGCACAATTACAAAAGGCCCAACAGCTGAAAGGACAGCATTTTGGATAAGGTCATCGCCGTTTTGCAGGGCAAATTTTCGAGGCAACGGACAAAGGACCAAATCAGAAAACGATGGTCTGATCTCAAACACTGTGAGCAAGAGTAGATGGAGTCTATAAATAAGATCATCAAAAAAAGTATTAGTATCTAACCAATATGTATATGTGTAAATTAGCTGTCTGTATATGTGCTTTCTCCAAGTAGCTTGAGAGAATTATATATTAGACATGCGCATTTCGTTTCGTTCCGAATCGAAATTCGGACAGATTTTTCATTATTCGGACATTCAGATGCATCCGAATTACCGAATTACAATACTAACGAATTTAACCGAATCCGAATTGTTTCGAATCGAAAAATCGCAGACGAAATTCCAATCGAATTTGAAATATTTTCGAATCGAATTCGAAATATTTTCGACTCGAATTTGAAATATTTTCGACTCGAATTCGAAATCTATTCAACTCGAGTTCGAAAATAAATTTGAATTGAATTAGAAAAAATATAAATCAATTTCTAAAAAATAATACAATAAAATAGAATATAAAAATAAAAAACAATAGAATAGAAATAAAAGAATAGTAGAGAATAGAATAGAATTGAATAGAATGTAATAAAATACAATAGAATATGACCGTCTACATTTTTTTTTTTAGTCTATTCTTTTCTACTCTGTTCTAATCTTTTCTATTCAAATTTGAATTCATTCTACATGCATTTCGAATTTCAGAAGATGGTTATATATATAAATATTATAAAACCCTTTTCCGAAATTCGAATTTCATATAAAATGAAATCGAATTTGAATAGAAAAAATTAGAATAGAATAGAAAATAATAGAAAAGGATACCATAGAAAGATAGTAGAACAGATCAGAAAAAATATATATATATTATAACCATGTGTCCCGACATTCGAATTTCGTATAGAATAAATTTGAATAGAAAAGATTAGAATAGAATTAGAAAATAGACTAGAAAAACAATAGAACAGATATATGATATTTTATTCTATTCTGTTCTATTGTTTTTCTATTCTATTCTAATCTTTCTATTCAAATTTGAATTCATTCTATATGAATTTCGAATTTCAGAAAATGGTTTTATATATATATATATATATATATATATATATATATATATATATATATATATATATATATATATATATATAATATAACCATTTTCCGAAATTCGAATTTCATATAGAATGAAATCGAACTTGAATAGAAAAGATTAGAATAGAATAGAAAATAATGGAAAAGAATATCATTGAAAAACAATAGAACAGAAGAAAAAAAAAATATATATATATATATATATATATATATATATATATATAAAACCGTGTTTCGACATTCGAATTCGAATTTACATTTCCATAGTTAGTCAGGTTGAAAAAAGACACACGTCCATCCAGTTCAACCACAAAAAAAATACATACAATCCCATATACCCCATTCTATACCCACAGTATATATATATAAAACCATTTTCCGAAATTTGAATTTCATATGGAATGAAATCGAATTTGAATAGAAAACATTAGAATAGAAATAGAAAATGGACTAGAAAAACAATAGAACAGATATATTTTATTCTATTCTGTTCTATTGTTTTTCTATTCTATTCTAATCTTTTCTATTCAAATTTGAATTCATTCTATATGAATTTCAAATTTCAGAAGATGGTTATATGAATAAATATTTCGTATAGAATGAATTCGAATAGAAAAGATTAGAATAGAAAATGGACTAGAAAAACAATAGAATAGAATAGAATAAAATATAATATATATATATATATATATATATATATATATATATAATATATAATATATTATATTTTATTCTATTCTATTGTTTTTCTATTCTAATCTTTTCTATTCGAATTTGAATTCATTCTATACTAAATTCGAATTTCGGCAGATGGTTATATATATATATATATATATATATATATATATATATATATATATATATATATATATATACATACATATAAATAACCATTTTCCAAAATTCGAATTTCATATAGAATTAAGTCGAATTTGAATAAAAAATATTCTAAAATAATAGAAAACAATATCATAAAAAAAAACAATAGAACAGATCAGAAAAAATATATATATATATATAAAACCATGTTCCGACACTCGAATTTCATATAGAATGAATTTGAATTCCAATTAGAAAATATTAGAATATAAATAGAAAATAGACTAGAAAAACAATAGAACAGAATAGAATAAAATATAATATATATATTGTACTTTATTCTATTTTGTTCTATTGTTTTTCTAGTCTATTTTCTATTTATATTCTAATCTTTTCAAATCGAATTTGAATTCATTTTATACGAAATTCGAATTTCGGAAGATGGTTTTATAAATATATAGAATAATGTGTCATCACCTCCTCCATCTATAGAGAGACAAACACCTCCATACACCATCCAATCAGAGCTCAGCATCTCCATCCATCCCCCCACACTCACTAATACCCCTCACATTATTTTAGCACATCTCCTGTAGTGTATTAATAGCTTTTTCATTTTTTCTTTTTTTTGCAGATTACGATCCATTTCCTTTATTTCCAGCATATATCCTGCAGACTATTAGCATCTATTTAATTTATGAATGGAGGAATGGTTTGAGGAAGAGACAACAAGAGAGACATCATCACAGCTTATATGTCTATACACAGGGAAATGGCTGCTAATAGTTAGCAGGAGACCAGCAAATAATAAATAAATAAATAGATGCTTATAGTCTGCAGATATGATGAGAAATTTAAATAGATACGAATAGACTGCAGGAGATCTGCAAAAAAAATTATATAAATGCACACCATAATAGTTAGCTGATGAAGAGATTGTCGCCTCATGTACAGTATTTCACAAAAGTGAGTACACTCCTCATTTTTGTAAATATTTTATTATATCTTTTCATGTGACAACACTGAATAAATTACACTTTGCTACAATGTAAATTAGTGAGTGTACAGCTTGTATAACAGTGTATATTTGCTGTCCCCTCAAAATAACTCAACACACCCATTAATGTCTAAACCGCTGGCAACAAAAGTGAGTACACCCCTAAGTGAAAATGTCCAAATTGGGCACGAAGTGTCAATATTTTGTGTGGCCACCATTATTTTCCAGCACTGCCTTAACCCTCTTGGGCATGGAGTTCACCAGAGCTTCACAGGTTGCCACTGGAGTCCTCTTCCCCTCCTCCATGAGGACATCACGGAGCTGGTGGATGTTAGAGACCTTGCGCTCCTCCACCTTCTGTTTGAGGATGCCCCACAGATGCTCAATAGGGTTTAGGTCTGGAGACATGCTTGGCCAGTCCATCACCTTTACCCTCAGCTTCTTTAGCAAGGCAGTGGTCGTATTGGAGGTGTGTTTGGAGTCGCTATCTTGTTGGAATGCTGCCCTGTGGCCCAGTCTCTGAAGGGAGTGGATCATGCTCTGCTTCAGTATGTCACAGTACATGTTGGCATTCATGGTTCTCTCAATGAACAGCTACAGCTCCCCAGTGCCGGCAGCACCCATGTAGCCCCAGACCATGACACTCCCACCACCATGCTTGACTTTATTCAAGACACACTTGTCTTTGTACTCCTCATCTGGTTGCCGTCACACACGCTTGACACTTAAATATGTTTATCCACAGGACATGGTCCCAGTAATCCATGTCCTTAGTCTGCTTGTCTTCAGCAAAATGTCCGGGGGCTTGCTTGTGCATCATCTTTAGAAGATATGTGTGAAAAAACACAATCAAATAATTATCAAAATAAAGTCCAAACACAAATGTAAAAGTGACTCTAGGTGCTTCAATCCGAAGGGAAACAAACGTGCAGAAATATTGCAGATGTATTCAGGTGCAAAACACCCCCTCATGTATCCCCAATCACCAGATCGTAATGACCCCCAGCTTTTTAGTCTGTTGCTTTGCTTTGAGCTTTGTATTGGTGTCCAGGGCCAATGAAGTAGTCAAATCTTCAGATCCAATTGTTTTTAAATGAAGTTGCTCAGCAGAACGAACGGATACCCAAAAGTGAGGAAAGAAATGGAACTGATAGTGAGTTACCGTTTAAAAAAGGTTTATTGGAAAAGGGAAAGGGTACTTACAAAAAGTATGATCAAACAAGCCTCAAACAGGGAGCTGATAGTGTAAAAACGCCGTTACTGGCGTGCGTTCCACGGGACCGGAAGTGACGTTAGTAATACCGGAAATTGCTTCAACGTTTCACCCTCCCACAGGGCGTCATCAAGGTCAGGAACGGCGTTTTTACACTATTAGCTCCATGTTTAAGGTAAGGTATGGGGCAAGCTCAGCCAGAAGTGGGAGCGGATACCTGTCAAAACTAAGTAACCCCCCCAAAAAAAGTGGCAGATGTGGCAGCGGAGGAGGCAAACAAGCAAAGCTTCCCCTTTTGTGTGGAGCTCTGCTTTAAGTTTCGAATCCCAACCACGACACTACCTGCCTGGAGTTTGCATTTTCTCCCTGTGCCTGCGTGGGTTTCCTTTGGGTACTCCAGTTTCCTTCCACACTCCAAAGACATGCTGGTAGGTTAATTGGATTCTGTCTAAATTGTCCTTAGTATGTGTATGTATGAATGTGAGTTAGGGACCTTAGACTGTAAGCTCCTTGAGGGTAGGGACTGATGTGAATATACAATGTATATGTAGAGTGCTGCGTAAATTGATGGCGCCATATAAGTACCTTAAATAAATAAATAAGTGTCACATAAAATTTGTAAAATTAAATAAGGTGAGCAAAGTCGTTCATTATTATTATCATTATTATAGGTTTTAATATAGCTCCGTCATTTTATGCAACACATATTGAACATGTAGATTAGTAGGCCTAAATATTCAGCTATGTTGTGATTTTTAAATGTTTAATTAAAAGCTTCAAAAGAAATGCACTTCCCTTTTAATGTTTTCCTGACCATGTAATGCATATGCATGTAGAGTGGACCTTAATGCCCAGCTGCCACACATATGCCTCTGCGACGGTCTGAGGTTGTGTGCCGAGACCATGCCCACTGCGTTCTCCCAGCACATTGGCTGAGTTGTCAGACTGCTCTGGGTCACAGCTTCTAATCGGGAACCAGTAGGACAAGCTCTTGATCATGTGAGAGCCAATCACAGCAGTCACGTGATCGAGAAGCTTTGCCACCTCAGTGAATTAAAGCCCATTTAAGTAAGAGCCTATACGTCTGTATAAAGTTACTGCTCATACATAGGCAGCAAAAAAAATAAAATGAAAAAGCTAAGCACTACAGAAGGCAGCCACCATTGGGGAGAGGTAAGTTGGGCACAGGGGTGGATTATCTTAGCATAGGTTAGGGGTGTAGGGAGAGGGGGCTGTCAACTTTTTAAAATCTAAACATAAACGTGTCCTGTAAGTGATAATTGCTTTCAGTAATGCCATGTTGGTAAACAACAATACAGAATGATGTACTGGAGCCAGTTATGGCAATTTGAGAATTAGTGGTTTATAAATAACATACGTATTTTCCTTCTACAGGTCTTGCTTGAGGCTGTTAATGCCCACTGTGGGTCTCTAGTACGGAAAGTGGGATATCTGGCCTATGGATCGCTGGTCCACAAATTCTGCAGCCAGACACATTATTGCACAGAAGAAGCTCTGCAGGTAATCACCAGAATTGCTATTGCTTTATTAGGAATTTGTAGTATCCTTTTACAGACTGGAAACAATGACATATTCCTAAAAGTGACTATATCTCTTTAAAAAAAAAAAAAAAGTGCAGGTATAAAGTGCAGATATCTACAGAACTTTGACTGCCCCATCTATGTCTGAACATTGGGTCCTTCTCAATGGACTAAACTCCAACAGTACCTGTTAGTGTCGAAGGTTGCCAGCTCTCTTCATGTTCTTGCGTCTCTGTCACTAAACTCAAAGCTGGAGTAATGCCGCGTACACACGACCGGACTTTCCGGCAGACTGGGTCCGACGGAATTAGTCCGTCGGACAATCCGATCGTGTGTGGGCTAATCCGATAGTTTTTCATTAAAAAAATCAGACGGACCTAGAAATAGAACATGTTTCAAATCTGTCCGACGGACTCCATTCCTATCGGGAAAACCATTCGTCTGTATGCTGGTCCGACGGACCAAATATGATGCAAGAGAAGCTATTGGCTACTGGCTATTGAACTTCCTTTTTTTAGTCCCGTTTACGTCATCACATTCAAAACGAATGGACTTTCGAACAGACTTGGTCCATTCGTGTGTGGCCAAGTCCGTTCGTTTGGAAAGTCCGTCAGAACTCCACCAAAAAGTCCTTTGGGAAGACCGTCGGACCAAGTCTGCCGGGAAGTCCGGTCATGTGTACGCGGCATTAGAGTTCTCCCATATGGCCAGATGCTGCTGTAATCCAGGGAAACAATCCCCCTACAGTCTCTGCAGAAACTGACACTTCCAGTGGTGTCAATCTCCTATGTCCCACTGCACTTAAAGCGTTTGTTAACCCCAAATAAAAAAAAAAAGGATCCTGCTCCTTTAAAGCATGGTATATGACACAGTGCTTGTCCTGTGTCATTTGCCCCCCTGTAACACCTAAAAAACCTGACTGATCCTGTTAGTTTCTCCCCACCCCTCTGTAAACTGACCACGGTGTATGATGGCTGCTGAGCCTGACATTGTGGTCAGTTTACATGCCTCTGTCATCAGCAGCCTGCTATCTGCTCTCCTCTTTGCTCCTGTGTCCTCCTCCCCCTCCCCTCTCTTTCTGTGTGTGAGCCGCCCCTTCCTGCTGCTCTCATAACACTAACCTATATACACCATCAGCAATGCCATCTATTGCAGTGTCCCCCTCTGTGAATGATTTATAAATATAAATGCTGTAAATACCTCATTTAAGAGTCGAGATTGCGATCACATGACCAGCCAGCTCTCTCCTCCTTTCCTCCTCCCCTCCAGACTGACATCAGCAGGGGAATCTCAGCCCTGCCCGCTACATCTCTCAGAGGAGGAAAGGAGAAAGCTGGCCAGTCATGTGATCGCAATCTCAGCAGTAAAATTGGGTATTTGCAGCATTTATTTTTATAAATCACACACAGAGGGGGACACTGCAATAAGAGGCAGTGCTGATGGTGTATACAGGTTAGAGAGGCTTAACAACCATTTTAAGGCTTTCTTCCACTGACTGCTACATCACTACATCACTATTGTGCCTTATGGTGACATGGAGGTCAGCAGGAGACACAGATGTGTAGCACTAAGCCCCACAAGAGCCACTGTTTTGTTCCAGGCTCTTTCCCACAGTAAACATGACATTTGTAGGGACTTAGGCCCAGCGTGATGTAACCTTCCCCCATAACCAACACCCTCTCCCCACCCAGCCAATATTAACAAACGACTAGACTTGGAGTTAATGGCCACCAGGCCTTAATTTATTAACAAAATATATATTTTAATAAACTTTCCATAAATAACTTTAATACCGTAAACATTCCAACATTTGTAATGGGTCATAAGTAAATAGTATACCAAAACATACTGGTCACTGCAAACTACTTCCATAACTCTTTACCTTTTGACCTCCCCTGTCACGGAGCCTATACCCAAACCAGCGCAGTGACCTACCCCTATTAACCCTTCCAAGTTAAACCCCTCGTAACCTGGAAGTACCATCAAACCACCCCCATCCCATGGATGGGTACAACATATTTCCTACCTGAACCTCACTTCACCTCTTCTAACGACCCCAAAGACTGCCAGCCCCAATAACCTTGACCTGAAAAACCCACTATAACCAGGGAGGGTGGATGGGGATCTCTTCCTCCCCCGCTCACCGACTGTATGTTTCCCCTCGGCTTCCCGGCGTTAACCCTTGGCTCCGCCCTTTAGCCCCACCTACTACTCCCTCTTAAAGCGACCACCTAGCTATACAGCGACTGTGCAGTCCCAGCACATGTCATGCCGTCCCTCCGCCCACAGCTTGCAGCTGCCAGCTCCGAGGACTTTCTGTCGACAGGTTGTATTTTTCAAATTTAGTTGCATGTTAACTTGGCTGGATCTTAGGGAAGCTCTGGGATACTCCAAACACTGAACAGTAATGAGAGGCAAGTCTTCTCTTTGCAGCTACTTCCTTAACAGTCCCTCCGGCAATAGGACAGAAAATGGATGACACTGGGACACCATAAGTAATGTTCTAGGCCAGGCAAGCCTTAGTATTCATGCACCCATGGTTACCGCAGCAACAGTCCCTAGCAGTGGTAGCTGGTCTGGCACTTACCCCATTTAGGTGGCGGCTTCAGTGTCCTCCAGCATGGTGGGTGGCGGGCTGCGGTCAGTGGCACCAGTGGCTGCGGTCAGTGGCACCGGTGTCCTCTGATCGAGCAGTTTCTCCATGCCTTCCACCGTGCATCTCCTCTCTCCTCCTCCTAGGCGCTAGGCAGCCAATAGGATCGCCTGACACTTTGGCTAATCAGGAAATGATCTCATGACCCGCTTCATGATTGGCAGGGAGGAAATTTTAGTGTGAAAATAGCGAATATTTATTTTCTGTCTTCACACAACTGGGTGGGATCGGGGGCACAGTCCTCTGCGCCCCAAGCCCACCCTTTTTTGAAGTCTATTAGAGCCTCTGTTCCACCGAACTTCTTCGGGGGAACACAGGGGAACACAGATGAGAGGTTGTAATCTATAATGGAAAACAACCACGCAACACACCAGGACATGCACACACCCCGTGAGCTCATCACTGCGCACATAGATCGGCACAATCAACACTCCAAAAGAAGGGGGAAGAACCTGCACGCAAATAGGAGAACCAAAGTTAGAAAAAGCCCCAAACTCCCAATTTATAAACTATAATAATTACCAATATATCAACCAAAAATGTGATGACATGTGGTCACACATTAAATCAACTCCGCCCAAGTCCCAAAGATGTAACAATTAGATAGTATAACAAAGGAGTTTTTTAACGTGGTTGAGGTCTTATCCCATTAACCACTGATCATGGAGTGGCTGTATTAAAATGCAGAATTCAACTGGAGTGCCAAATCTTCAATAATATAAACATGGTACAGCAAACAGGCAAAAATGTGACATCTACATCAACCATTATTATATGTGATAAAAATTGCAGTAATCACAATATGTGGTAATTGAAAATCCACTATACGTTCCCTTTAAAACATAAACAGTTCTATAAATTCTGGTCTCCTCTGGTTGCCCGGCAAGGTACAAATGAAAAAAAAAAAAATTATATTTTCGCAGAGTTCCAATAAAAGAATCCTGACTATTCAAGTGCTTCAGCTGCAAAAGAAAACCTTTGCCTTATCTTGACTGGAATTCAGTAAATCACTCAATGTAGGCAGTATATTGCAGAGCTGAGCCAAGCTGAGCTCCCCTACCCGCCCAGTATAATCGTATCATGTCTTATTTAAGCTAATGCGTTTACAAAGGAAAATGATACCCGATTAGACAGCATAATAGTTTTGTAAATGAGAATGTCAGGTTTAATTCACTATCAGCAAAAATGTATTATTTCATTTGTGCGATGTCATAAATTTCTGGTGACTTCAAAGGTACTGCTTCTAAATTCAAATTGGCTTCTCCCAGGAGATACAGAGGGACAGGGAGCGTCTATTGTATGCCAATCTGTGTATGTAAGTCATCCGAGTAACTACTCTATAGAGTTTGTACCACGGAGGTGCGCACACGCATTCTAAACACTTCTATTGAATGTGTTATTTTTATTTATTTCTTTGGCTAACCTTGAAAGGCATAAGCCATTTATATCAGCCTGTGGAGTTTGCTGTCTAACAGCTTTACTATGGTCACACACCCATGTGCAAACATGCCAGGACTAGGATAGAAGCCCAAAAACCTTATAGCAGCCCTCAAAATTTCCACTCGCCTGCTCGCATTTGGCGAGTGGAAATAAGCCGAGGCAGAAGCAGCGGCAGCCAGGATCCTGCTGGGGAGGAGAAGAGGCGCCCGGTGGACACCCCAGCACAGACACAGAACTCTGTGCTGCTGCTAAGGAGAAGGCTGTGGCCAGGCCACTAGGCCGCATGTCCTAACAACCACATCAACCTCATCTCCTCCATGCACATCCTTGCTGCACAACCCCCCCCCCCCCCCACCCTCCAGCGCTGACTCGCCACACAGAGTGCTGGATCTGGGCTTTCCCTAGCTGAATTCTGAGGCAGAGAACAAGAGGGGCACTGTATGTAGACATTGTCCAGCATCCCACCAAGAGCAGTATCTATGGCACTGAAAAGCTGGGCTCTATCCCTCCTCTGTGAACTGTCCGGCCAGCTCCTCTGAGACTGCACTCTGCCCACTGAGACTGGAACATGATTCCCGAGATGTCCAACCATGTCGTGCCCACCATCAAGAACCTGCCGGTGGAGAGCATCTTCAGCAGCTTTGTCCCTGCAGAGGATCAGGAAAGTGTTTAACAGGTAAAATCACCACCAGGGACAAGTGTCACAAGTCATGGCAAGGTGTGAGCCTCGGCTCCATGCTCTGTCTCTGGATCCATGCACACATCTCTAGGGTCATAGCGGAATGGTGCTAGGCTTCCCAACCAAATTCAATCATATCAAACCTTCATACCTTCAATGATGTGCAACCAGGCCTGGACTGGCCATAGAGCACACCGGGCATTGGCTTGGTGGGCTGGGGGGCCACTGGGGCACATGTGATAACAAGAGCTGGCTAATTCCGGGGTCCGCCCCCCGTACCGGTCCATGGCCTGTTGATGACCAGGCCACACAGCGGGAGGTAAGAGGCAACCATAGTCCAGACAGAGCTGACACAGACCACAGTTGTCGCTCACCTCCCGCTATATGACCATGCCTATGTCTCCTCTTCTGACTCTCCCGCTCCGCCAACAATGTCATCTGATCAGTAGCGCAGGGGGTGGGAGGATCTGGAGATCTGCACAGAGAGTGTGAGTCTTTTCATATTAACAAGTGGGTAATCACCCGCTTGTTAAAATGATTCAGATCTGCAGCTCCTCCTGCCTCCTGACCTGCTGAATGTAAAAAAAAACTGAAGAGCTCATTGTACTAACTATGTGATATTAGTACAACGATCTCCCTACTTAGCTATTGTGTTCTGACAAGGGGACTGCCCCCCTCCTTGCTATAACACACCGGTCAGTGCTATTGGCTGATCAGATGCCGATCGGCAGCTGGTTTTCCAGCAAGACCATTAGACAGAAGCAGGATCTTAGGTCGGCTTTTGTCGGACAGAAGCTGGATCTTAGGTCGGCTTTTGTCGGACAGAAGCAGGATCTTAGGTCGGCTTTTGTCGGACAGAAGCTGGATCTTAGGTCGGCTTTTGTCGGACAGAAGCAGGATCTTAGGTCGGCTTTTGTCGGACAGAAGCAGGATCTTAGGTCGGCTTTTGTCGGACAGAAGCAGAATCTTAGGTCGGCTTTTGTCGGACAGAAGCAGGATCATAGGTCGGCTTTTGTCGGACAGGCTGCTGTACACACTGGCTGAATGTCGGGCAGTTTCTGTTGAACCAGCCAATACCAGCTGATGTTCGGCCAGTGTGTACCAGCCTTTATACTGCCTTATCTACAGGATGACAACTCTGATGTGTGGTTTTACTGCAAAACAAGCTGTGTTGTGTTACTGCTATAAGTTTGCTGCAGAAGATCTGTGGTTAGTTCTCCAAGATATTTGGAACAATCTACCTGCTGAGTTTGTTCAAAAGGAATGTCAGCACTGGCTGTACCTAGAAGAATTGATGCTGGTTTGAAGGCAAAGAGTGGTCACACCAAATATTGATTTGATTTGGATTTTCTCTTCTATTCATTTAGGCCCCTTTAACATGGACGATCCGTTCAGGTCCGCCTGTCAGTTTTTTAGGCGGACCTGAACAGACACTCCATAGAGGTCTATGGAGGGACGGATGTCAGCAGTGACATGTCCACTGACATTCCGACCCGCTCCGATCCGAAAAAGTGTGACGGAGGAAAAACCTACTTTTCCATCCGTCTACAGATCGGATGGGGTGACGACAGACTCTACGGTCTGTCGTCATCCGATCCCCCTTTAGGGGAGAGCGGCGCTCTGACAGGTCCATCCCTGCAGAGTGCAGAGACAGACCTGTCATCCGCCTGCTCAGCGGGGATCGACGGAACGATCCCCCGCTGAGCAGAGCGGGCTCCGTACACGGACACGTCCGTGTGAAAGAGCCCTTACTTTTAATTTTGTTAATTGATAAAAAATATTAACTATCAACACCTCTATTTCTGAAAGCATTCTTCATTTACAGCATTTTTTTACACTTGCCTAAAACTTTTGCACAGTATAGTAGACATGTGCACTGCCCAAAAATGTGTTCATTTTCATTTTCGTTTCATTCGCTTTTTATTTTTTTCGTTCTTGGGGTCATTTGTTATGATCGCAATTAGTAAATTCGTTCATTCGCACATTCGTAAATTCGTACATTCACACATTCGTAAATTCGAACATTCATAAATGCTTACATTCATAAATTTGTTCATTCGTACATTCGTAAATTAGAAAATTCGTATATTTGTAAATTCGTACATTCGTAAATTAGAGAATTTGTATATTCGTAAATTCGTACATTCGTAAATTAGAAAATTTCGTAAATTTGGAAATTAGAAAATCCGAAAACCCAAAAATTTGAAAATCTGAAATAGTAACTAACTATTAAATTATAGGTAATGTAATTTCCTTTCAAATTTGGCTGTTATTTGGATACGGCATTCGTTATTTCGGATAATTTGTAACTTAAGATAGATTTGTATTTGTTACATTACAGCCCAATTTAAAAAGGAAATGACAATACCTATATTTAATAGTTAGTAATAGTTAAGTTATTATTAGTTAATTATAAATTCAGATTTCCGAATTTATGAATGTACGAATTTGCGAATGTACGAATTTACGAATATATGAATTTACGAATTTACAAATGTGCAAATGTATGAATTTACGAATGTACAAATTTACGACTGTGTAAATGTATGAATTTACGAATGTACGAATTTACAAGTTTTCGAATATTCGAATTTACGAATATTCAGAAAAATTTGTTAAACAGATTTTGTCGAAATTCGTTAAAAAACTAATTTGGAACGAAACGAATTGCACATGTCTACAGTATAGTATATTCTGTAAACTTTCAGCAATTATTGAAAAAGGCAACAGGCTTGAATTCGGAAGTAACAGCTTTGTATTTGGAAATGAGGATATTTTTGGAGAGAAATCTGAAAGAAATTAAGCTAATGCAATGTCAATATCTTTGACACACTGGAACAATCAACACATCCTGAATTTAAGCAATACAAATATCAATTATTTTTCTCTTCCTTTTTTTTCTTTTTTTTTTTTAATTGTAGCCACTCCATAATTTGCTAGCGGAAGCCAATAAGGCAGTGGATATGATGGACATCATTCTGGCCCTTAAAGGTCTGGGGAATTCTGGACAAGCAGCTAGCATTAAGAAGATTCTGAAGTTCCTTCCAAGAATAACTACCACGGTCTCCAACCTACCTCTACCTGTGCAAGTCGCAGCTGCTCTGGCCCTGAAGAACATTGCAATAAAACACCCTGTAAAGGTATTTGTAGAGAGAACTTTGCTAAACACTGCTTGCTGGATCTACAACATAACCTCTATTTTGTTCCCCAAACAGTACACTTTCTTTATGAAAAGGTGATTGCTGCGTTTAGGGCACCCATGACTAAAGCAAGCAGATGTAGAAGAATTAAAAAAAAACTACCAACAAAAATATTTTTGTTCTGTTGCCCATGGGACAAAATACATGTGGTGCTTTGCCCATGTTGCTAGGGGCTTCCTGAAATTAGGTATGAGGTTGGACTGAGGATACTTGGAATGAATTACATCAAGGTACAATCAGCTAGAGAGGTCAGGGATGGCTTAATTTAATGCTCTTTACCGCTTGTGCATTTGCCTTATGTCTTGTGTCTATTTGCTCTGTCCCTTAAAGCTGAACTCTAGGGACCCACTGCAAGGGTCAACTGCCCATTTGGTCTAGGGCAGTGATGGCGATCCTTGGCAGTGGCACCCCAGATGTTTTGGAACTACATTTCCCATGATGCTCAACTACACTGCAGAGTGCATGAGCATCATGGGAAATGTACTTCCAAAACATTTGAGGTGTCAAGGTTTGCCATCACTGGTCTAGGGGATGATATCACTACCTTAGTCCTCACTCCCGCAGGCTTCTTCCTCTTTGTGCGGAAGCAATCTTTGCGATGTAGGAGCACTGAACCTTATGGAGATGCGTTATAAGGCAATGGGTGGTTTATGGTCTTAGTGGCTGATCACCAGCAACTGTGGAGTTTTGCTGGACCCCCAGAGGAGTTTATTGAAGTTTTGAAAGGATGGGAGCTCCACACCAGCTTGTATAGACCTTTTAAATGATTTTTATTTTGTAACAGCCACTGTGTTTCTGGGGCTCAGCACTCTCATTTTATCAGAGCCAGATAACGAAGGGACTTGGATTGGAAAAGCTTTTGTGCAAAAGGTCCGCGGACGGGGGGCAGCTCTCTGATCACCTTCTGTACAATGCAGGAACCGCATTATATGTGAGGATGTAGAGCGTCTGCCAATACTCTGGAGAGTTGGACAGAAAAGGAAATCATTGAATACAGGGGGGCAAAACAAGCATTTAACCCTTGCAGTGAAGGGGGGTGGCCCACTGCATGGGTAAAGGTTTTTGCCCAGAGTTCAGCTTTAACATGCTTTGTTCTGAAGCTATAATGACATATGCCAACTCTTATTCGTTCTTGTTTCTAAAAATATAAATTAAAGTGGAACTAATGCGGCGTACACACGCTCGGACTTTCCGGCGGGATTGTCCACCAGACCTAGTCCAGCGGACAAACCGCCGGACTTTCCGAGCGTGTGGACTTGCCCACACACGCCCGGACTTTTCCGGCGGACAATCCGCTGGAAAAAGTCTGCGGGACTTTTGAAATGAACGGACTTGCCGTCACACGATCGGAAAGTCCGTTCATTTGGAACGTGACTGCAGGTAGACGGGGCTAGCGAAGGCAGTGAATGCCGCCGCGCTAGCCCCGTCACCTGGCATGGATTTAAAGGGGAATCCCTACGCCGAAAAAATGGCCTGGGGGTCCCCCCCAAATCCATCTCAGACCCTTATCTGAACACACAGCCCGGCCGGCCAGGAAAGGCCGCGTGCCCTCAACATGGGGGGTGCCCTGGGGAAAAGGGGGCCGTACGCCCCCCCCCCACCCCAAAGCACCTTGTCCCCATGTTGATGAGGACAAGGGCCTCTTCCCGACAACCCTGGCCATTGGTTGCAGGCGGGGGGCTTATCGGAATCCGGGAGCCCCCTTTAATAAGGGGGCCCCCAGATACCGGCCCCCACCCTATGAGAATGAGTATGGGGTACGATGTACCCCTACCCATTCACCTAAGGTGTAAAAGTGTAAATAAAAAAAACACACAATTTTTTTAAATATTTTATTGCACAGCTCCGGGGGGTACTCTTCCGTCTTGGGGGGTCTTCTCGCTGGACTCCTCCGCTATCTTCTGATCTTTTACCTAGCTCTTTTACCTAGCGGAGGAGCCCGGCTTTCTTCCTCGTCGCCGCCATCGTCTGGCGCTCTTGTTTCACCATCGGGGGTCTTCCGGGGTCTTCCGGGGTCTCTTCTGTTCTTGCCGCTGTCGCCGCCTTCTGCGCCGTCTTCTTCTTCCTCTTCTTCTTCTTCTTCGATGTTGACTCGTCGCTCTCTCTGGCCGGAATGGCAGAGATACGCAGTTTTGTGACTTATATAGGGACCACGGGCGGGGTCACATGCTCATGTCACATGGTGACCCCGCCCCCATATGACGTCACAGTCCCGGAGGACATGATCATGTGACCCCGCCCCTTGTCCCTATATAAGTCACAACACCGCGTGTCTCTGCCATTCCGGCCAGAGAGAGCGATGAGTCAACATCGGAAGAAGAAGAAGAAGAGGAAGAAGAAGACGGCGCAGAAGGCGGCGATAGCGGCAAGAACAGAAGAGACCCCGGAAGACCCCCGAAGACCCCCGAAGGCGGAACAAGATCCCCAGACGACGACGGTGACGACGAAGAAGAAAGCCGGGCTCCTCCGCTCGTGAAAGAGCTAGGTAAAAGAGCAGAAGAGAGCGGAGGAGTCTGGAGAGAAGACCCCCCAAGGCGGAAGAAGACCCCCGGAGCTGTTCAATAAAATATTTTTAAAAATTGTGTGTTTTTTCTATTTACACTTTTACACCTTAGGTGAATGGGTAGGGGTACATCGTACCCCATACTCATTCACATAGGGTGGGGGGCCGGGATCTGGGGGCCCCCTTATTAAAGGGGGCTCCCGGATTCCGATAAGCCCCCCACCCGCAGACCCCGACAGCCAATGGCCAGGGTTGTCGGGAAGAGGCCCTTGTCCTCATCAACATGGGGACAAAGTGCTTTTGGGTGGGGGGGGGCGTTTTTTGGGAAACCGTTAAATTGGCGGGTTTAGTTCTCCTTTAAATGAACACAATATGGTTTATGTACGAGTGTGTTAATGAAGAAATTCCTTGTTAAAGCAACCAATCAGTGTCCAAGCATCCTTTCTACAGGGTGGAGTTAATCTTGACATTTTTGTTGTTATGAGCAACAAGAGATGTTCTTAGCACATTACCATCATACATAAGACCTTTAAAATGTAATAATCCCCACATACCTCTATTCAGATCCTAGATATTTGCCAAGAGTTGTATATGGACATCCAGCAGCACCCAGTCATCCGAAGCATCGCCGCAAGTATTATCCTGGACAATAAGCCCTCTCCCGCTATTGTCATGATGATAGCAAAATCTCTCATGAAAGAAGCTAACATGGAAGTGGGAAGTTTTGTCTATTCTCTGATGAAGAAGTTCAGTAGAAGCGTCCACCCTGAGCTACATGAAGTGTAAGACAGTTCTGATCTACTGGTAACATGTAAATTACATTGACATAAATGGAGGAAAACGGTGTCTAATTGACTGTCTGTGTTGATACAAATGATATGTCCACCCCACACACATTCCTCCCTCCTTATAACGTCAGAGGTGTGTGACCAGCGATGGCGCATAGCTTTGAGAAAAGGCCAGCAATCCAAGAATTTGTTTCATAGGGAAGGAGCAGTGCTTTTTTTTTCAGCGGGAACGCGGGGGAACGTGGTTACGGCACCTTCAGCACTGACTGTATGGAATGCCAAGGGGTACTGCATTGTGTTACAATGTCTATGGATGCTAGCTGCTGGGGTATCTATTGTTGCTAGAGGGTATATTTTTTTGTGAGGGGGGGTTATTGATGCTACTCTGTGGGAAGATGGTATGGTGGTGGAGAGCTGGAGAAAGGCTTGGAACACTTCCTGGATCACAGTGCTAGAGGGGGTGACCTCACTGGCTTGATCACAACATGTTTCTGGGCTGGCGCACCCTGGTGGTGGAAGGAATGCATGCTCCTTTTTCCAGATTGTCCTGAAAAAGGAGCGCGCATTCCTTCCCCACAGAGAGTTTACCCACAGGTGTACCCTTCCTTGTTTACCTAGATGTAAGTTACTATGTGTTTTTATTAATACACACTTTACAGGCTAACTCAGAGGCGCCTGCATTTCTTTTATCTTGCATATCTTGGAGACCGCTTTTGCTTCCCTGCTAAGGCTGGTCCTGAATCAATAGACAATTTTAGGCTGCGTAGCAGCCCACTGGCCACTTGGACTTCAGTACTAAAGGATCTGTTTCAGTACCAGCGCCACATGTGTATTTATTAAATCCTCCTTGCTGGTGGCTCAAGGAATCCTGCAGCGTTTGGAAAGCATCCACTCTCATACCAAGGAGGACTACTATCACGGAGAGAATGGCTCTCCTGTGATACCAGCACTCATTACAATAAACTCAGACAAGGGAAAAGAAAGACGGAAGCCCCATAGTGTAGCATAATACAATCCTTTTTTTTTATATATAAAATTATACTTACAATTATGAGAGCATTAAAAGCATGTATACACAGTACTGCCGGACCTCGCCAGCGTGATGACATCAATTTTACAAAGTGTGTTGGGATGATATTCAGAATGAATAGCACTACAGCGCAGATTGTGTGTTACTGTGCTTTGCGGTAAGGCCTTATAGAGGGCTGGACAGAAATGGTTTGTTTTTGTACAGAGTCTGCCCGGTGACCTGGAAGGATCTTGGGATCTTGTTTCCTATCATTGGCACACAGTCTCCTCAGTTCTGTTTATGAGGAGGCTGAACATCAATGTGTGAAGCATTTTCATGGTAAGTGGCCCACCCAGACTCAGGTGGTTGCTTGGGGGGTGCCATGAGCTTTGATTGGTGATTTATTGAGCCTTGGCACAAAACAATGTATTGCTATGACAAATTCATGAAGTACCTGCCAAGCCTCATTTAGCCATGCTGAGGCCGAAAAGTTCTGTGACAGACATAACCGGGGCTTTTGGAGAGGACTATGGGCAAGCCTCCTACCTACTGATTATAGCCCATGGAGAGAGCAGATCATTCTATAATGGATGCTGAGAGTGTGGTTCGGATTACTGATCCAACTAGGGACAATAAAGCTTCCCTTCTGGAGTGGATGGAAAGAGGAAATATTAATCTTATACAGGTTAATGGTCAGATGGAATGTGGTGGCCCTCCTGCAGAGTGGTTTGGAGAGGCTCCTTCACTTGGGACAGAAGTATTTATCGACAATATTCCTTAAGAAATCTATGAAGATGAATTAATTCCACCTTTTTTAGACTGCTAGGGAATATTATGTCTTCTGATGACATGTCTAGTGGACAGAATACACAAGATTGTGTCTCTCCCATTGTTAATTGGGTCACCTATTGTTTCTGTTGTCTGCTGGTATTGTGTGCACTCCACCTAGGCTGGTTTATGTGACTAGTTAATTAGCTCATGTTAATTATATCACTGTCAGCTATTAGTTACTAGAGTTGGATTAGCATATAGTATATGTTGGTTGTTCCATAGTTATGTTAATTATATTCCTGTTTACAGTTTGTATTGTTAGGATAATATGATCAGGAGGGGAATTCCTCTTGTGGGATATTAAGTATGTGTCTGAGTTTCAATAAACAGTCATTCCTTTGGCTCTATCCCCACATCTTGTCTGTGTACGATGATTGGGGTAAAAAGGGCTGGTCTTAGCTCTCAGATGGCTCGGAAAAGTTTGGAGGGCAGGAGGCACTGTATGGCAGAAGGAAGCACCAAGTCGGGGTGCCAAGCGGTTCCGTCACAGGTTCCCTGTAACCACTGGCCAAATCTGACATTTCTTCTATATATGTAAAAAATCATAATTTTTTTCTTTTTTGCTAGAAAAGTACTTAGAACTTCTAAACAATATATATATTTTTTTAAGCAGAGGCCCTAGAGAATATGGGGGGGCTTTATTTTAATTTTTTTATGTTATTATTTATTTAGCAAAAAAATAAATGGAATGCAGTTTATTTTTAACAAACCTTTGTTTCCATGTTCCTAGGGCTGCTATTTGCAATATGGCTGTTGGGGTGTTGAAGTCCAGATTTGAAGCCACAAGGAGCCATTTTAGTAGTGGATTATTTTATGATATATATTCAGGTATTGGGTCAATGTTTACATTCCTGTTTACTATTTAAAAAAAAAAAAAAAATAACAGCTGTTTACATTACACTTTGGACACATTAGCCCTGATCCAGCCTATCCAGCCTAGTGTATTTCATTTTTGATTCCATCACAATTATTTTTTTTAATCCCTGAAGAAGAGGGAGTTCTTCCCCATGAAACATGATGGATGTACCTTATGCTCTTAACCAATAAATATTTTTAAATAATTTCAAGCGAAATTCACATTTATGCTGGGTGCTCTTCATCATGCACCTAGAAGTTGTACATCTGTTGGGTGATTTGATTATCACTATCGGAGAATTAGCATCCTAGGTCCTTTATTCTCTGTTCATTAGGACCAATCGTTACTGTCATCCGTCCAGCGCTATCGCTTACCTACCAAACCTGTTTACTTGAACTGAGCCCTCGTAAGACACAAATAATGCGGCTGTATAACCATTAACACATCATTAAATGTATTTTTTTAAGTGCAAGCATTGTAGGTACCTAAATGTGGCCTGGTACCAATCTCTTGTAGTCCCTGTATAGCTGGGCTGGAGACTGGAGTGTGAAAGGATGAAGCAGCACAAGGAGCCAATCAGTCCATGTGCTGAAAAGAAGCTGATAGGAGAAGAGAGCACAATGAGAGGTGAGCTCAAAACTGTGCTGCTTCTCCTTTCACTGTCCAATCACAGGCTGGGGGAATGTCTAGGATAAACTGGACTCAGAGGAAGTGTCTTGAATGATGCTGGCCAGCAGACTCAAGACCTCTAGTGGCAGAAAAATAATAATGCCAGGAAAAGCTCTGAATTTAAAATTGCAGCAAAAGTTGGTGCTGTTCCTTTATCTTCCAATGGCCTCCTAATAGTATATTTTTATTTTTTGCTAGAGTTCTGTTTTAATGTAATGTAATTGGACTGGCTGCTACAGAAAACTGCCCATTGAGACTTTCCCTATTCACACTTGTGCATTTATGGCACAGTTAAATATGTGTGAACCAACACTCACAGTTCCTACTTAGATCTGTGCTATTACATTCACCATATCTCTGTATTTTTACATACAGTTTCAGTGTGATTAATTACAATGGCAAGGATAACATTGTGCATTGTGAATGCAGTTTTGCATGCAATTAGATTTTATTTTATGCTTTGGTTTTTATAAAATGCAGCCGGTTTTGTGCATTTTGACATGTTTTTTGTACTTTGACTTTTTAAATGATGCATTCTGCTGCTTATCCCTGCATGTGAATTGCATATGATTTCCTGAAGAATAAATAAATAACCCATCGGCATAGGGTATAGTGCTTTATAGTAGATTACATGCAAGTTTTTACTGCATTACTGTTAATATTTTGGAGCCCCAAAGCACATGCAGTAAGATTTACACAGGTTGCATTACAATACACAAATTGCAATACACATATTGCAATACACAAATATATGACCAGGTCAATTGACTTTAATGACAGTCTTATGTACACTGCGGTCCCCCTGCCACAGCCGACTGCATTATATCGCTGGGAACCGCTTAGCAGGGATTGCAGTCTTAAAGAGACTCTATACGGTGCAGGCAGCCTCCAAAACTCTGTACATATGGCTGAATCCCATGCCATTCTGGCCTAAGTCTCCCTGATAATGCCAAAATGCCTTCCCCTTCTTGCCTACTCCACATTTCTATTAGCAAGTAAGGCAACTCAGCATGGTGATGGGCCAATAGGAATGTGTGGGAGGCAGAGGGTGGCGACAGACATTGACACTATCTGGAAGTGTTGGAACTTTGTCTCCAAGCATATGTCTATGATGACATCTCCTCCACTCTTGAAGCTTCCTGGGATTTGCATATCGCCTATTCCAGGGGGCATCATATTTAACACAGCAGACAGAGAAAGGCGGACCCAGTGGTGAATTATAAGGGTGTCGACTGCCTGAACCAGGAAGAGATAGCTAGCTTCTCATTAAGTCAGAAAGTAAGATGGTGTTGTGGGACCCAGTGAGCGGGAACGGTTTGGTGGATCACAGCAGGACAACGCTTGATTCACTGGGCATGAAAGTTTGCTTTTTTGAGGACAAGCTTGGAAGTTCCTTTTTAAGTCAGAGCTGCCCCCCTGAAGACTATTAAACAATATTTAAGAAGCAGCAGAGGAGGAGGAGGAGGCAGAACAGATAAAATGAAGCAGAGGCAGGGAGATCCTTGCACTGCAGGTCCTCAGGAACGGCTTCCTCTACACTCTACAGCAAAGAAAACGGTGAGCAAAATAGTAGTGACATCACTAAGGCCCCTTTCACACTTGTGCGACTTCAAAGTCGTGCGATTTCAAGGAATGCCTGTGTAAGTGGCATCAAAATTGGACCAAAGTAGTGCAGGGACTACTTTGAAGTCGGAACGACTTGAAGTCGTACTAATCTGAATGGCTGTCAGTGGAAATCATGGGGAACGACTTGTCATGCTACTTTGCAGTCCCAAATTGTGGGACAAGTCGTTTAAGTGTGAAAGGGGCCTTAGTCTCACTTCAAATCTCCTGAAACTAGAAGTCAGCAGTCAATTAGATCTCACACTACAGTTATGGGGCTCATGGCAAAAAGATTAGCCTAGGCACAGAAAGTGCACTGCTGTTTTTTAGGGAGAATTCAGGGCAAACGATAGATTTTTCAGGGTGTTGCTTAGGCACAATTACCAACTTCAGATGTTCCCTATACAGTAACACATATTCACATTTTGAGTTCAGATCCACTTCTTTACTTCATACTGAAGGTCCCTAAGCCTTCTGTGAACTTGACTTGGTTTGGTCAATATTGGAATCCTAGGTAGCATATACAATACCACTAAAACGTTTCTGATTTATCATAGATTCGCTCAAGTCAGGATTGCAAGGCATATTTAACATCCTGCCCAAAGCTGCTGATGCTTTCCCGGTCGCTGCTATTGGTAGGCTCAAAATGCACTTCATGGGTGTTTTCACTGAACTGCTTGAGGTAAAAAAATAAAATAAAAAGAAAGAAATGAAAAAGAATGTCTTTGTCCTTCTACCAAAGCATAAAAATATCATTTTTGTTATTCAATGCTTGCATTTCATTGTTACATATAGATCGGATACCATGCTGAAGGCCTTCAGGAATTATTAATGAACAGACACTTATTCTCCTCTGGAAGCGAGCTGAACAATATAAAGAAAATTATGGATATGCTCAAAAAGGTAGGAACTTTTCAAGAACTGAGATAATGCCATGAAATGAAACCTGAGCATTAACTTATACACAGCGTGCAACAACACACCGCACATATAAATTATGTAAATCATATAAAATCTCTCACATGGAATTGTACAATAACAGGAAGCAATGAAATATACATTGTTTATCTAACACAAAGGGGAAAGCCGGATAAATTACAGGGATGCGCAAATGGAATGTAAAGGGTCAGGTACAAATTGTGCCACAGGTTAGGTCGACCTGGCGGGTCATTCTGGGAAGTACCGACCACACAAAGCAATTGGCTTTCGTCCGGATCCCGCTAGGTAGCAGGGTCAGTTACACGAATGACAATCTGTGTTGTTATATTTTGTTCAGTATTACTAAACACAACCTCACCTTGTGCCCAAATCCTGACTCAAGGGAGTAAAATCCACACCTTCTGGGTCTTACACGGGCCCTCCAAATATGGGTTATACTTGTTTAGAGGCTAAAAGTCTCAGTCCCTCTTTAACCCCATTGGTCAGTGGTACACTTGACATTTGCAAGTGTTGGGGCCCAAGAGAATGTTGGAGTGCTTTATTGTGATCCCAATGGTACTAGGGGAGAAAGTCCCCAAACTGAATCCCAAATCAGGGTGGCACTGTCCAATTAAGAGAAGAGTAACACAATTTTAGTAAGCAGCCTCTCCAGTGCTACACTATTTAAAAACTTATCTTTCAAAGTGGAACTTTAGTGTTGACCAAAAAATACCAGTGGTACATCTAATGTTGGCTAGTGTTGGGGCCCAAGATGGCGTTGGAGCACCTTTAATAAAGTGTTATTGTAATCCCAATGCTATAAGGGGGCAAGAATCCCAAACTTAAACTCTAATTAAGGTGGCAAAGTCCCATTAAGAGGAGAATAACAAGATGTTGGCCAGCAACCTCTCCAGTGCTACACTATTTAAAAACGTATCTTTCAAAGTGGAACTTTAGTGTTGACCAAAATATACCAGTGGTACGTCCAATGTTGGCTAGTGTTGGGGCCCAAGATGGCGTCGGAGCACCTTTAATAAGGCGTTATTGTAATTCTAATGCTATAAGGGGGCAAGAATCCCAAACTTAAACTCGAATTAAGGTGGCAAAGTCCCATTAAGAGGAGAATAACAAGATGTTGGCCAGCAACCTCTCCAGTGCTACACTACAAATCTTTTCTTTTAAAGTGGAACTTTAGTGTTAAAAAAATAACGCTTTCAGAAAGCCCTTTAACGTAAAAGAGACCTAATCTGTCTTTTCCTGCAATAAACAATTCTTATTGGGACTGTCCCAGACTGCAGGAGTCCTGGAATACAGTAAAAACCACTACTGAAACCCCGACAGGTGTGTCTCTTGCGGACTTCACCATACGCCTTTATTGATAAAGAATTACAAAACCTTCCTTTTCAAACATCTCCTGACTGCAGCAAGGCATGTATACCGGCAACGTGAAAATAAAAACAAACCCCTCAATAAGACACAGTGGTACGCAAGAATTAGCGAGATCCAGCAATTTTCTTCACCTTAGCTTTGAGAAATCAAAGCAAAAAATACTTTTGCATTTGGGCACCCTGGTTCCTTTCTAAGGTAACCACAACCCCGACTCAACCAGAAAACCATACCCGCCCAGCCTCATGACTCTGTTGACAAGGGACCTGACTGGTTGCTCAATGATTACGGACATCGTATTCTCAGATTGTCAATCTGTAGATTTTTACATATGTTGGTACCTTTAGCTTGTACAGGCAGTCCCCTACTTACAAACATCCGACTTACAAACGACTCCTACTTACAAATGGAGGGAGACAACAGGAAGTGAAGGGAAATTCACTCCTGTAAGAGTTAATATGGAAAAAAGGTGTCTCCACTGAGGCTTTATCACCAATCCTTGTTTCTCTAACAGCCCACATTTTTCAAAATCCAATTGTCATTGGGAAAGAAAGTGAGGTGAAAGCAAAACAAATGTTACAGGGGTGATAACCCTTCCCTATGCTATCCAAAAAGCTTAAAAATAGATTTTTTGGCTGGAGCTACACTTAAAAAAAAAATGGACCTGTTCCGAATTACAAACAGATTCAACTTAAGAACAAACCTACAGTCCCTATCTTGTTTGAAACCCGGGGACTGCGTAATGTTATCAAAAAATTGTAAAGCCTTCTGTTTAATTCATAAATAAGGAACTAAATAAATAAATACATCTTACCTGCTGCTCACCAATGGTTCTTATGAATGTACACTGAGCTGCACATGTGCAGCTCAATGTGCATTATTGGCATGCCTTGGTACTGGCGTGAATAAACTCTCAGAGGTGTTTTATCATCCTGGGCCAGTCAATCAAGATGGCTGAAGATGCTGGAAGACAACACAGAAAACTTGTCTTTGATGCAGAGGGAGTGTACTAAGTTACAAATATGGTGCAGGGAGGTTTTCTTGTCCATTGAGGTCCACTGGCAAATGCAATGAGCTGCCTTAATGCAAAGTAGTTTGATGCAAAATAATACTGCAGTAGCGCTGCGCAGCAGAAAAGTGTGAAGGTTTCGATCAACTGCATTTTTTTTTTAATGTTGAATGTTGTTTTAATTGATTTAAATTAATTAAT
>CM053032.1:244953301-244980689 GCA_028564925.1 Lithobates sylvaticus
GTCCATTGACATCGTCCCGTGCATGAGCAGCCTGCGCGCTCCCTAAAGGGCGCGCACAGCACGCTCCCTGAAGGGCGCGCACAGCACGCTCTGTGATCAGCGAGTCTGTGAGACTCACTGGATCACAGATCCGAGTAAGGGGTCGATCCCGACCCCTTACTACGGGATCAGCTGTCAGCCAATGACAGCTGATCATGTGATGACAACACAGCCGGTAATCGGCTATTTTTCCTCCTCGAGCTGACAGCGCGAGGAGGAAAAAAAGTCGATCACCAGCGGCAGTGGGAGGGACATTAGTCCCAATCACTGCGATGTACCCCAGCTCCTTGTGCCCACCTGTGCCCCCTACAAGTGCCGCCTACCAGTGCCCACCAGTGCCACCTGTCAGTGCCCACAGTGCCACCTGTCAGTGCCCACAATCAGTGCCTGAACAGTGCTGCACATCAGTGTCACCTACCAGTGCCCATCAGTGTAACCTACCAGTGCCCATCAGTGCCATCTATCAGTGGTACCTATCAGTGACCATCCGTACCACCCATCGGGGCCCATAAGTGCCATCTTATCAGTGGTACCTATCAGTGCCCATCCGTGCCACCCATCAGGGCCCATAAGTGCCATCTTATCTGTGCCCATCAGTACCGACTTATCTGTCCCCATCAGTGCCATCTTATCTGTGCCCACCAGTGCAGCCTATCAGTGTCCATCAGCGCATATCAATGAAGCAGAAAAATTACCTGTTTGCAAAATTTTATAACAAACTATTAAACATGATTTTTATTTTTTTCTAAATTTTCCATCTTTTTTTGTTTGTTTAGAAAAAAAAAAAAACCCCAGCTGTGATTAAATACCACCAGCTCTATTTGTGAGAAAAAAATGATAAAAATGTCATTTGGGTACAGTGTTGTATGACCGCGCAATTGTCATTCAAAGTGCGTCAGCGCCGAAAGCTGAAAATTGGTCTGGGCAGGAGGGGGGTTTAAGTGCCCTGTAAGCAAGTGATTATTTTAATTTCCGTTTGTGTGTTTTTTATTTTTAGTTTTTCTCTAGTGGAAAGTCTGCTTTATTACAAGCAGCTGTAAAGGCTCTGCAGACGGGTCTGGACATACGCTGGTCTAAGCCTTTACTGTCGAGTGAAAATCGTCTGATCGTCCCAACGTGTGTGGGTCTGCCACTGGAAACCAGTCTGTACTATTCATCAGTTACAAGGGTGCAAATACAAGGTAGGTGCTGAGCTTAACACTCATCTCTCTGAGATGTAATGCTAGAGAAACCTGAACTCTGGGAAAACAGCTTTATGCACGGATGAAATATATGGGAGCTGTTTAACCTGATTTGAAAGCCTGTCCATCTAATCCTGACACACACAGCCATCCTAAGCAGCACGGTGACCTGACTTTTCATGTTGCAGTTAAGCAATACAGCTAGGTCATCTCCACTGCCTTAAACCTGTGATTGGACAATGAAGGAGAAGCAGCAGTCTAAAGCCTCATGCACACAGGTGGTTTGACCTGTCAGCGTCTAATGCCCGTGTATTTGGGCGTCCAGAAGACGTAGGTGCAGCGTCCAGCTCCCCGCTGCCAGCAACTAAATCTATGACAGGCGAATACACAGCGGCTAATTGTTGGACTTTGGTGTTGGTGTTTAGAATTATATACAGTATCTCAAAAAAAAGTGAGTACACCCCTCACATTTTTGTAAATAGTTTATTCTATCTTTTCATGTGACAACACTGAAGAAATGACACTTTGCTACAATGTAAAGTAGTGAGTGTACAGCTTGTATAACAGTGTCAATTTTCTGTCCCCTCAAAATAGCTCAACACACAGCCATTAATGTCTAAACCACTGGCAACAAAAGTGAGTACACCCCTAAGTGAAAATGTCCAAATTGGGCCCAATTAGCCATTTTCCCTCCCCGGTGTCATGTGACTCGTTAGTGTTACAAGGTCTTTGGTGGGATGGGGAGCAGGTGTGTTAAATTTGGTGTTATCGCTCTCACTCTCTCATACTAATCACTGGAAGTTCAACATGGGACCTCATGGCAAAGAATTCTGAGGATCTGAAAAAAAGAATAGTTGCTCTGCATAAAGATGGCCTAGGCTATAAGAAGATTGCCAAGACCCTGAAACTGAGCTTCAGCACGGTGGCCAAGACCATACAGCGGATTAACAGCACAGGTTCCACTCAGAACAGGCCTCGCCATGGTCAACCAAAGAAGTTGAGTGTATGTGTTCAGGGTCATATCCAGAGGTTGTCTTTGGGTAATAGAGATATGAGTGCTGCCAGCATTGCTGCAGAGGTTGAGGGGGTGGGGGGGGGGGGGGGTCAGCCTGTCAGTGCTCAGACCATACACCGCACACTGCATCAGAAAGCCCACAAACAGTTTGCTGAAGACAAGCAGACTAAGGACATGGATTACTGGAACCATGTCCTGTGGTCTGATGAGACCAAGATAAACTTATTTAGTTCAGATGGTGTCAACCGTGTGTGGCGGCAACCAGGTGGTGAGGAGTACAAAGACAAGTGTGTCTTGCCTACAGTCAAGCATTGTGTTGGGAGTGCCATGGTCTGGGGCTGCATGAATGCTGCCGGTGTTCTGTCAAAATATGTCCGCCTATCGAATAGTGTCTGGGCCGTACTGCACAGGCGCATCGCTTGCGCAGCACGGAGGACAAGGAGATTCGGAAAATCTCCGAAGAGTCCAGATGCAAGCCCCACCATCCAAGTGGACATAGGGCTGCACAAAGTTAGTGGGCCCCTCGCGGGCTCGCTTCGCTCTCCACGCTTCGGGCATGGCCTTGCTGCGCTCGGCTCTTTTTTATTCTAACTCTGTGTCCACTTGGATGGTGGGGCTTGAACCTGGACTCACGGCACAGGCGCCGTTCATCTTCGGATATTTTCGGAATCTGCTTGTCATGCGTACTGCGCATGCGCAGTACACAGCGGACAGTATCCGATGAGGGACACTATCCAACAGGACACCGGCACTGGGGAGCTACAGTTCAATGAGGGAACCATGAATGCCAACATGTACTGTGACATACTGAAGCAGAGCATGATCCCCTCCCTTCAGAGACTGGGCTGCAGGGCAGTATTCCAACATGATAATGACCCCAAACACACCTCCAAGACGACCACTGCCTTGCTAAAGAAGCTGAGGGTAAAGGTGATGGACTGACCAAGCATGTCTCCAGACCTAAATCCTATTGAGCATCTGTGGGGCATCCTCAAACGGAAGGTGGAGGAGCACAAGGTCTCTAACATCCACCAGCTCTGTGATGTCATCATGGAGGAGGGGAAGAGGATTTCAGTGGCAACCTGTGAAGCTCTGGTGAACTCCATGCCCAAGAGGGTTAAGACACACAAAATATTGACACTTTGGGCCAAATTTGGACATTTTCACTTAGGGGTGTACTGCTTTTGTTGCCAGTGGTTTAGACATTAATGGCTGTGTGTTGAGTTATTTTGAGGGGACAGCAAATTGACACTGTTATATAAGCTGTACACTCACTACATTGTAGGAAAGTGTAATTTCTTCAGTGTTGTCACTTGAAACGTTATAATAAAATATTTACAAAAATGTGAGGGGTGTACTCACTTTTGTGAGATATTGTATGCTCAGTAACATATGCCTTGAATACTGGGTCCTGGTCTAACATCCCTAAATGCATACGGCCCTAAACGTGAGTAGTGCTCGGAACAGCCTTCGCCTTATTTATCCTGTTGTAGATCTTGACAGGCTGCTGGCAGCAGAACTGGAAGCTGCACCTGACTTGCAGAGCTGGACGCTGCACCTGACTAGCCGAGCTGGACGCTGCACCTGACTAGCAGAGCTGGACGCTGCACCTGACTTGCAGAGCTGGACGCTGCACCTGACTAGCAGAGCTGGACACTGCACCTGACTTGCAGAGCTGGACGCTGCACCTGACTTGCAGAACTGGAAGCTGCACCTGACTAGCAGAGCTGGACGCTGCACCTGACTTGCCGAGCTGGACGCTGCTTCTGACTAGCAGAGCTGGACGCTGCACCTGACTTGCAGAGCTGGACGCTGCTTCTGACTAGCAGAGCTGGACGCTGCTCCTGACTAGCAGAGCTGGACGCTGCACCTGACTAGCAGAGCTGGACGCTGCACCTGACTTGCAGAGCTGGACGCTGCACCTGACTTGCAGAGCTGGACGCTGCACCTGACTTGCAGAGCTGGACGCTGCACCTGACTAGCAGAGCTGGACGCTGCACCTGACTAGCAGAGCTGGACGCTGCTCCTGACTAGCAGAGCTGGACGCTGCACCTGACTAGCAGAGCCGGACGCTGCACCTGACTAGCAGAGCCGGACGCTGCACCTGACTAGCAGAGCCGGACGCTGCACCTGACGAGCAGAGCCGGACGCTGCACCTGACGAGCAGAGCCGGACGCTGCACCTGACTAGCAGAGCTGGACGCTGCTCCTGACTAGCAGAGCTGGACGCTGCACCTGACTAGCAGAGCTGGACGCTGCACCTGACGAGCAGAGCTGGACGCTGCACCTGACGAGCAGAGCTGGACGCTGCACCTGACTAGCAGAGCTGGACGCTGCACCTGACGAGCAGAGCTGGACGCTGCACCTGACTAGCAGAGCTGGACGCTGCACCTGACTAGCAGAGCTGGACGCTGCACCTGACTAGCAGAGCTGGACGCTGCACCTGACTAGCAGAGCGGGACGCTGCACCTGACTAGCAGAGCTGGACGCTGCACCTGACTAGCAGAGCTGGACGCTGCACCTGACTTGCAGAGCTGGACGCTGCACCTGACTAGCAGAGCTGGACGCTGCACCTGACGAGCAGAGCTGGACGCTGCACCTGACGAGCAGAGCTGGACGCTGCACCTGACGAGCAGAGCTGGACGCTGCACCTGACGAGCAGAGCTGGACGCTGCACCTGACGAGCAGAGCTGGACGCTGCACCTGACTTTTGTATATGCAGAAAAACGTGCTTGTTATACTCACTGTGGAACCTAAGGGGTTGATCCTCCGCATTGTGTAAAAAGGCTGTTTGATCCTGTCTTCTCCGATCCTCCCCTTCTTCCACTGTCCCCAAATATGCTGATAGAACAGAGCCTTGGAGGCACTCAGTTTGGTGTGTATTGCTAGGAAGTTTTTTTTTTTTCTTTGGAGGGTTCATGTGATCAGCACAGAGCCAATTAGCACTGTCCAGACAGAAAGTCCGGAGTCATGCAGAATGATAACTCCTCCTACAAGCTTTAACCAGTGCTCAGCTAGACACTGATAGAAGTCACAATACTGCTATATACTGCTCATGGGAAAAGGTATTTAGCAGTTTATTTACTAAAATAATTGCATTTCCAAAAAGGGGGGGGGGTCCTAAGACACTGTCAAGTAGGGTTGCCACCTGTCCAGGATTCACCCAGACAGTTCGGGTTTGGAATCATGCGTCCGGGTTTCAGACTGCCTGAAAACTGGACACATTATTTAGACTGGACTATGGCTTCCCAGCAGGGTTGCTGTATGCAGTTGTCTAAGCTGAGAGTGTCTGTTACACTCTTTCACACTGCCCAAAGCCAGTGCTAACAACCCCCCCCCCACCCCAAACACACACACAGATGGGAGAGGAGAGAGGGCTCAATCTGTGTCTGCCCACACTCCAATCTCTGGCACTGTGCCTCAGAGAAGGAAAGTTGGGGCCGGAATTTGAAGTCGAGCAGCCTCAGATATATCTGGATGAGAGGTGCTGACTGCCAAGGGGTGAGTGAGCTCCCCATCCATCCCTGTCTGTGACTGAAGTCTCCCCCTTTTCTCTCCTGCACCTGAGTGAGTACACTAGGGCAAATCAGGGTTCTCAGAGCACCCCTTACATCAGATTTCCCCTTTACACTAGAGGCCACAGTGTTTCCCCTTACATCAGAGTCTTCTCTGAACATCAGAGTTCTCAGTGTTCCCCCTTAAATCAGGGTTCCCAGAGCATCCTTTATGGTAGAGGCCCCAGAGTTCTCCCTTACATCAGAGCCTGCAGAGTCCCTCCTTACAGTGAAAGGGAACTCTGCGAGTTCAGATGTAAAAGGGGAACTCTGTGGACTCTGATGTAAAGGGGGACTTATTAACTTCATATGATTAGAAATGTTATTTAATGCAAAATATATGTATAGCTTATACTATAAAAAGAAAAAAAAAATTGCAGTGCACCGCTAAAGTGTTCGGGTTTGACTTGAAGAAGAGGTGGCAACCCTAGTCATAAGTGTGAAAGGAGCCTTGTATTTCCATGGGTACGTTTTTGGGGATCTACCAGGTTCTTCTTGGTCCAAGCAGTACTAATATCCTGTTTGTGTCTTTATCAGTACTGTTCATTCGTGGACTAAGAAGATGGGGGTAGACCCCCGAAAGATTGTATTAAGAATGTAACTGTTAGTGCAAATACAAACGTATCACAGACTTTATTGTACTTAGCTATAAGTGTAATATCCATTATTAGTAGATGACCTTTTTAACCTGCACCATATTACACAGAAATTATATTTCACTGCTTTTCGTTCATTTGTAAACTATTTTTTAATTACTAGCTCAGTCTCACATCACTCCCGACCCAAAAGATGATCTAAGGATTCTCCAGTTACTTGAAGCTAACATTAATCTGAAGGCAAAACTTTCCTTAAGGTATACACACTATCCTGTATAATGTATGTGCAGTTATTTTGGGTCACAAGGCAATACTGTTCTTTTAACTATTATAATTATTATTATGATTCAGGATTAATATAGCGCCAACAGTTTGCGCAGTGCTTTACAACATGAGGGCAGACATTACACAAAGGGAAGGGTCCAGTGATACAAAAAGGTAATAACTGTGGGGGGGGGTGAGCTGATGGAGAAAGTGGAAAAACAGTTGTTAGGTGGGGGCAGGATAGGCTTCTCTGTGGAGAAGGGTTTTCAGGGATTCCCTAAAAGTGGATAGAGTAGGAGATAGTTGGACAGATTGGGGTATGGAATGCCAAAGAATGGGAGAGGCTTGGGAGAAGTCCTGGAGGTGAGCATGGGAGGAGGTGATAGGGGAACTAGAGAGCAGGAGGTCTTGGGAGGAAGAAAGAGAACCATTTGGTTGGTATTTTGAGACTAGGTTGGTGATGTAGCTGGGGGCCGAGTTGTGGACGGCTTTGTAAGTTTTTGTTAGTATTTTGAATTGAATTTGTTAGGTGAGATTGGGGTAGGGAATGCCAAAGAATGGGAGAGGCTTGGGAGAAGTCCTGGAGGTGAGCATGGGAGGAGGTGATAGGGGAACTAGAGAGCAGGAGGTCTTGGGAGGAAGAAAGAGAACCATTTGGTTGGTATTTTGAGACTAGGTTGGTGATGTAGCTGGGGGCCGAGTTGTGGACGGCTTTGTAAGTTTTTGTTAGTATTTTGAATTGAATTTGTTAGGTGAGATTGGGGTAGGGAATGCCATTGAATGGGAGAGGCTTGGGAGAAGTCCTGGAGGTGAGCATGGGAGGAGGTGATAGGGGAACTAGAGAGCAGGAGGTCTTGGGAGGAAGGAAGAGAACCATTTGGTTGGTATTTTGAGACTAGGTTGGTGATGTAGCTGGGGGCTGACTTTCTAAGTTTTTGTTAGTAATTTGAATTGAATTTGTTAGGTGAGCAGATGCCAGTGGAGGAATTGGCAGAGAGGGGTACAAGACACTGAACAGTTGGTAAGTTGGATGAGTCTGGCAACAGCACTTATGATGGGCTGAAGGGGGGTAGCTTATGTAAAGGTAATCCAATGAGGAGGGAGTTGCAGTGGAGGCGAGAGATGACCAGGAAGTGAATTAGAAGCTTTGTGATGTCATTGGTTAGGAAGATGTTGCGTAGATTGAGGCGGCAAGCTTTAGACAGTGATTGGATGTGGGGCCTAAAGGAGAGTTCACCCTGGCATGTGGGGATGGGTTGATAGTTGTGCCATCGATCCTGACAGAAAAGTCTGTGGAAAAGGCACGTGGCGGAGGAAATATTTTGAGCTCGGTTTTGGATAGACTGAGTTTGAGGAAGTGGTGTGACATTCAGACTAACATTATTAGTGTATCTAAAGCCCATCCTTTTTTTTTTTAGTTTTAGATAGAGCAATGAAGTGTTTCATTTCTGCCTGTGTCCTCATTTAGGAGTTTCAGAGATTTTTTCTGGGGATCACTGCCATCAGGGGAACATACGATGGGGAAAAACTAAATTTCACTTGTCACCAGAACAGGAATAGAGTGAAAATATTTCAATGAGGATATCTATTCTGGTGACAACGGTCCCCTTACGTTAGAAAGATGCCCTCTCAATGCATGTTGTGCCTCTTTGTGAGGTCCCTTTAAAGTAAATACTATGCTCCTTTAATCTGGAGATGGCACATTGTGAGCGCGGGTTGCTGAGAGTTGTAAGCATGTGGTCCATCACTTACTCCTCTAGATGTCAGTAGTAAACAATGTGATCATCTAACCTCCGTTTACTACTGACACTAGGCAAAGCCTTTAAAAGGACTGCTATGGCCTCTGTCATGGAGTCCAGGTGTCCATCTTGGGGAAGCCAGTGCATAATACAGGTACAAAATTCTCAAGAGATTTGAGTGGCCATCTTGGACACAGAGGTGTGGGGAATGGACACAGGGAAAGGTCACCGATTGATAAGGAAAGGGTAGACCTAGACCATGGGTGTCCAACCTGCAGCCCTCCAGCTGTTGCAGAATTACAGGACCCATGAGGCATTGCAATGAAAGTCCCATGAGGCATTACAAGACTGACAGTTGCAAGCATGACTCCCAAAAGGCAGAGACATGATGGGCCATGTAGCTCCGCAACAGCTGGAGAGTCGCAGGTTGAACACCCATGACCTAGACAAAGAGACAGGCTCCTGTTGAGAAGGGAAAGTTCATGCTCTGACCAGGAAATCTTAGAAGAGGACAGCATAAAGAAAGAAGTTGTAGGCCCCATAGCCAGTATGTTGGCATACTGGGAAATACATTGTAAAGTGGTAGGGTTAGGATTGCTCCTTCTGGTGGAATAATATTACCCTAGGAATTATAGGAAAAAGTAATTTCTGAGTCAGCCCAAGAAACCTTTGCTTTTAAAAAGAAATATGTAGCTGTTTTATCTACATATTGAAGACTCTCCCAGTAAAGTTTAGCCCTTATAGCAGTTTATATGGTGCTCCCTGTCCCAGCAGTGCCATTGTAATCCTTTAATTTAGTAGTTACGTCGTGGTAGCACTGGCATGTAAACAATCTCCTGGCTGCTGTAGCAGTCAGGAAATTGCTTACATTTTTACTCCCAGCTTTGTAGTAGAAGTGATTGGGGTGGCTATAAAGCCACCCCAATCACTTCTGCATGCTCAGAAAGGACATACTAATTACATTCCCTAACATATAGATGATTAATGCTATTCCATAATATCTATACATGAAATATAATAATCAGAATGATATAACAGATCTATCGACTACAAATTACAGGTAAATAGTGGCGCTAAGTGATATAACAACGCATAAGTAAGTATTACACACCCAATGAGTAGTGCTGTGCAAACATGAGAGAAAATATAGTAATATGAAAATAATCCATATAATAAACAATAAAAGTAGAGTGGTATCTTCGTGATGAGAAGTTCAATTGGTAGACTGGTCCAACACTGCACCACGTGATCAGTATTATGTCTCCCCTCTTCAATTAGATGTACACTCACCAGCATTAATTGCCTCTCACTCTCGTGTTTGGCGTATAAGGCAGTAACCCCCTCAGGTTCAAGTGTGTCCCATCACAGATGTTCCAAGTATCCAGAGACCCAAAGGAATCCATAATATATGGAAGAAAATGAGGCTCCAAATAGTGTTATAATGTCAAACATAGGATTTATTAAAATCGCACAGCCTAATGGTAATGCACTTACAAGAAGGCAAATTTAAAATTGCAATCGCAGATACCCAGTGATGGCGGACATAGGTTAAAACCAAATCTCAACCGACCAGTGTGTAACAAAACATGGAACGTCACTTCCAGTGATAAGTAAACATCACTTCCGGTTGCCGTACAGCCACGTTCCGATGCGTTTTGTCATAGCGACTTCGTCTTGGGATTGGCTGCACGGCAACCATAGTTATATACTCCCACATATGCAAATGACAGGCAATCGCTTACCCACCCACATAGTGTCCCCGCTAGCATGATATCTCTAGCATCCGCCACAAGAGCACATATACAGTATATATTGCGCATATGAACAAACAGACATAATATCTATTGCAGTAACCATGTCTGTTACTCAACACCAAAACAATAAAAAATATATAAACAAACAAATATCAATATAAAATAAAGATCAGATTAGAGTTAAAATTAAATTAAAAATATATAAACCTCAAGATAAAACTCATGTACCCACTAATCTTTTTCGTGCATAATAGAATCCCCAACTTATTTGAAAAATGTGTATATTGTATCAGCACTAATGAGTTAATTAATTACTGCAATTTACTTATTCAAAGAATCACTAACAATTATTCACTAAAATTATTAATAAACCAATTCTATATTCAAGCAAATAATCAGAATACTGATCATAGCCCAGTAAAAATTAAAACGTCTCATTAAAATGTATTTTTGGATTAATATTACATTTACCATTCAAAATACTGTGTATCCTCACTGAATGCAAGCTGTTCTCTCCCTTTAAATATTAAGCTATTTAGTCTGTGAACTAGGACACTGATTTTAAGTTAATTTGTACCCCATTTTTAGTCTGACCAAGGATATAGTATTCATGATTGGGGTCAACACCAACCTGATCCAAGCCGGATTGGAGCACAGAACACAGGTCAGCCTTGTATTGCCCGCAAATATGGAAGTGAACTTGAACATTGGGCAAAAACACTTCAAGATGGATTTTATCCCAGAGCTGCCAGACAATGAACTATTTTCCATAAGGTATTTACAATCTGTCATTGTTACTTCTGCCTGCAAATGAAATGGTATCATTAAAGTGCGTATATTAAACAGTAACTCTGTGACAATTTCTTTGCAAATCCTAAACAATTGCCATGTTTTTTTACCATAAAATACTGTTTTCATTTAACCTTCATCCTTTTTGTAACTACTTCAGCTCTGGGCCAATTCTAAAGGCCCGTACACACGATCGGACTTTCCGATGGGAAATGTTGGATGACAGGCTGTTGGCAGCCAAGCCGACCGTGTGTATGCTTCATCGGACAATTGTTGTCGGACTTTCCGCTAACAGATGTTGGCTAGCATATTTTTCAATTTTCCGCCAACAAATGTGTGTTGTCCTGTTTTCCGATCGTGTGTTCACAAGTACGTCGGACTAAAGTTCAAAGTACAAACACGCATGCTCGGAAGCAAGGATGAGCCGGAAGCGGTCGGTCTTGTAAACTAGCGTTTGCAATGGAGAATTAACATTCGTGACGTGGCAAATTATGAATTCTCCATATGCAGCGCACAATTCTCTTCTTCTTTAATGGAATAATAATGAAGCTGCTTTGCTGGTGATACTGATGGCTGCTCAGATTCCTTTTACTTTGTTCAGCTTCGCCAACTCTAAAAAATGATATCTCGGTCAGCAATGACCGAGAGATTACCCTTGCAATCCAACGACGTACCAGTATGTCGCTGGTCGGCAAGTGGTTAAGCATAGTCAACCTTTGGGACCATATCGTGTGCTACATAGATTTAGAGCAATTTTTTTCTTTGTTTGTTTTTTGGATGCTGAATATCCAGGGAGAGCTGGTAATTTATGTTTCAATTTGAATCAGTGGCGAGGCGGCAAACAGTTCCCGGTCAGTTGATAGCACTTACCCCATCCCTGGCGGCTTCCTCTGCTTGGCGGTGGTGGCCTCCCATTCGCCTGCTCTCCACAGGGTTATCATGGCGGCGGCGGCTTCCGTTTCCTACTTCCTCCTTGGCGGCCAATCGGGAGTCTTCTCTTTTTCGGGCAATCGGAAAACGGGTCTCACACCCGCTTCTGATTGGCCGGATTGAGGATCAGTGTTTCAACAGCTAATATTCATTCACTGTTGTAACACACCTGGATGGGATCAGAGCACATTCTCTGTGACCCGAGCCCACCCTATTTTGAAACCTATTAGAGCCTCTGGCTCAAATCAGGTGCTTAAAAAAAACCCAGGCCACTGTTATTAATGCGCCCGGTGTCCTGAAAGGGGCCGGACGCATGAATAGGGGGTGGCCACGGCGACAGTGGTTAGATATTAATACTATGCATGAATCTATCAATTGCATATAGGGGGTGGCCTGAAAAGAGGGGGCGGCGCCCGGGTGCCCCTAATGGACGGGCCGCCACTGATGTGAATCATAGCCACATTCTCCAACACCTTACCCTCAATCTGCCCCCCCCCCACCAACCCACTTATTGAATTCACATGCTCACATTCTGGAATGCATGCCGAAGCCCGCAGGAATATATTTCCGTGTGCATTTCCGGAATGCGTGAAAGTGAGTCACACTTACAGTGCCATTAATCCTTAATGGCATCCCAAGCGTGCCCAGCTGTCAGAAACCATGAAATCAGACCAAGACAGAAGTACAGTTAAATCACACTTGTTTAATAATAAAAGTAAATAGAACAAACGTAGTCAAAACTTAGCCAGAGTTCAGGAAACAGAACGGATAGCCAAGCAAGTCTTTTAACAGTACTGCAGGAGAGCGTCTCTGTGATGTTGACTAAGGCAAAGGCAGAGATCCTCTGGGATGGACGGCTTAAGTAGGCAGGACTGCAGTTTAGGAGATATTCCCTTTGCATGCAGCCGCTGACGTCAGCGGCGCATGAGTGCTGAAGGTCGGGCAGATGCTGCCGGGCCTTGCCAGGAAGAAGACTCCCACGCACATGTGCGGAGGTGACATCATCACGGTTCAGGCCACTCACAATGCCAGAGCTGTGAACCCGGAAGAAATGCAGAGGGCAAGATGTTTTTTTTTTCTTTTTTTTTTTATGTCTGGGTATACAACCACTTTAAGTAGTTAATTTATTTATTTTGCAAATAAATGTTGTGCCAAAAAATTAAAACTGCAAAAAATTTGCTATGCCTCTTACTAAATACCTTGTACTGTCTACTTTCCAAAACGGAGCCATTTGGGGGCTATTTGTTCTGTCCTGGCGTTTTAGGGCCTCAAGAAATGAGACAGTATATCAGGACTGATCAATTGTCAGATATACAGAATATACCATAGTTTGTGGACTCTATAACTTTCCTACAGACTAAATAATATACACCCATTTCGGTTATTTTTACCAAAGAAATGTAGAAGAATACATTTTGGCCTAAATGTATGAAGAAAGATTATTTGCAAAATGTTATAGCAGAAAGGCCCCTTTCACACGGACATTCTAATCGAGTCTGCCTGTCAGTTTTTCCCTGTTGGAATCTCCATTCTTCTCTATGGAGCAGCAGTGTTAATGGACATGCTGACATCCAATAAGATCCGTTCTGGCCAGCAGATCAGGTCAGATGGCAATCGGGTGTAAACAGACAAGCGGTTTGTTTACTAGATGTGCACTGACAAAAAATTTGTTTGTTTTCGTTTTTTTGCTTTTTTCGTAAATTCAAAAAAAGGAAAATTCGGAAATTCAAAAATTCGGATTTTAGAATTTCCGAATTTTCAAAATTCGGATTTTTGAATTTGCAAATTTCCAAATTTCGAATTTACGATTTTTCGAATTCCGAATTTCTGAATTCGGAAATTCGGAAATTCAGAAATTCAAAAATGTGAAAACCTGAAAATTTGAACATCTGAAAAAAGAAAGAAAATCAGTAAAATTTAAAAAAATAACTAACTAATAATAAATAATTATTAAATTATAGGTATTGGAATTTCCTTTCAAATTTGGCTGGTTGTTAACGTAACGTGAACAAATTTATCTGAAGTTACAAATTATTAGTTATTTCCTTATTTATTATTATTAGATCGTTACGTTCCATTCTTTTAGATATGGCATTCGTTATTTTAGATAATACGTAACTTCGGATAAATTCATAATCTTTAATTTCACTAACAGCCAGATTTGAAAGGAAATTCCAATTCTTTTCGAATTTTCAGATTTTCAAATTTCCAAATTCCTGAAATTTCGAATTTCCGAAATTTTGAATTTCCGAAATTTTGAATTTCCGAAATTTCGAATTTCTGAAATTTTGAATTTCCGAAATTCCCAAATTACCGAATTCGAATTTTTCAATTTTCCAATTTCCGAAATTTTCCAATTTCCAAAATTTCGAATTTTTGAATTTCGAATTACCGAATTTTCAAATTTCCGAATTTCCGAAATGCAGAGTTTCCGGAAATTTCCGAAATAGAAAAATTTGGAAATTCTGATATTTTTGGAATTAACGAATTTGTCAAAATTCGTTAAACAAATTTGGAACTAAACTAAACATGTATATTGTTTACATCCAACGGCCCATAGAGGAGAGCTGGCTGTGTCCGTGTCTGCTCAGCCTAAGCAGAGCGGACATGGACCTGTCACCCGCCTGCTCAGGGGAGATCAACGGACAGATCCCCTACTGAGCAAGTGGAGCCACAGTCTGCCTCGTGTGAAAAGTGTCAAAATGTTCGGTCATTTTTTATTTATTTGGCAAACAATAAAAATACCCAGTGGTGATTACATACCACCAAAAGAAAACCCTATCTGTCTATAAAAAAAAATCTAAAAATGTAATTTGGGTACAGTGTTGTATGACAGAGTAATTGTCGTTCAAAATGTGACAGCACTGACATTTGAAAATTGGCCTGGGCAAGAAGGGGGTGAAAGTGTTTGGTATTGAAGTGGATATACATGCACTTGTGGCTATTTCATAGTGACAACGGTAGACCATTGCTTGACAACGTGTGTAGGCATGGCCACTTGTCATCCCCGCCGAGGGTGAATGTAACATCGCAGAAACACAAATTGGTGACATTTGTCACCCACAGAAAGTGACTGAGCAAAGACCGTCATTGCCGGATCAGCGGGTGTCCTGCTAATGAAAGCTGCAGATTTAAAAAGACTAAAAACAACTTTTTAAATTACATTAAAATGTGAAAACTTTAATGAGGTTTTAGTGATTGAGATTAGATCTAATTAATCTGAACGCAATATATATCTGTGTGTATGTTTCTAATTGTGTATCCGTGATCAAACCTTGGCTACTGCGGTGATATTGGCGATATAATTATTCGCTTATCAGCTTACTTGGCAATGGAGGCCAAAGGTGCCAGTATGCAATATGATTATGTCTTCATATACCAGTAATGAGCAATTTTCATATCTAAACAAAGTGTTTCCACATAAATCTCTGATTATGTATCACTGTAAGATGATGCCGCTGCATCGACTGATTTAATGTATTAGTACATTTACAACAAACACAGGAAAAATGCCTCTTTTCTTTCATTTTATTGTTGGCCATATGACTGCCCCCTCCTTTCCCCCCAGCTCCAAGGGTAGCGGGAGTCAGCCAAATCCTCTCATTCCCCATATGCTCCCAGCACAACACCCCCCCCCCCCAAAAAAAAAATATTCCTCCTTCCTAGCACAAATCCATTACCCCTCAAATCCTCTTTCTCCGCTCCAAATCCCCCCTCCCAGCACAAACTCCTCTCCCACAATCATCGCCCCACCCCAAACATCCCTACTAGCACAAATCCCCCCAAAAAACTTTCCCCTCCTAGCACAAATCCCCTACCATATTACCCTTTCTAGCTCAAATCCCCCCTCCTAGCACAAATCTTCTTCCCCATCACTCCTCTCAACACAAATTACCACTCCTAGCACACCTCCATAAATTTCCCCTCCTAAAACAATTCTTACCTCCTGCCGCCCCCAAATTCTTTCGTCCGCTCGTCGAGGGCAGAACTCTGAGGGCCGTTCGCATCAAATTCATGTGATGCGAACGGTCCACAATGCACTGCGCCAGTTGCAGTGCATTTCTGGCTGATGATTGGCCAAGCATGCACTGTGACCCCACATGCTTGGCCAATCATAGAGCCAGCGGCGAGGAGAGCAATAATTGGCCACAGGCAGGATGCAACCGTGTCCTAGTTACTTTGGGGGAACAGACCGCTACGGAAGGAGCCAGATAACTGACCCCCTTGCTACCAGACTGGCTACAATGTACCTTGTATTAGTTACCGGTTACCCATAGCAAGTACGTTCCTCCTCCTGCTTGTCCTTCTGAGTAAACCATTTGTAATGGCCTTGCTTCATACCCCGTAAGTGCTTTACTGAACCAGTTCTTTCATAGTCCAGAAACCATCATGCACCCCTTTGAATTACTTTAGACCAGGCTTAAAACGGTTAATCAGTAACGCAGTACAACAGCACAGCACACAAGAAACAAAGTCCAGCCTTAAATAACTAATGCAGGCTGCCAGGTTCATATTTTCCAGAGAAGCAAAGTTCATTCAGCAAGAGTCTAGTGATGGGCAGGTTCCTAATCCAGGGAGAATCCCAGTTAAGTGACCCAGAGGGGAACCACGTGCTCGAGTAGGTCTACATGTTGCAGCAGTTCTTCCTCTGTAAATCCCATGTGGAAAAGAGAGAGCCTTCTCTGAGCCCTCCCCTGGTATTTATGTGGCTTGCAGCAGTGGGGTAGGCCTCAGAAAGCCCGGGAAAAGAGTCTAGACACAGTTAACTCATTCCCATCTTAGGCAGCCTGTTACAATCTGTATAATTGCACAGTGCAATGAATACAACAGCAGAAATACATTAAATGACACCCCACAAGCACCTGCTTACATGCAGTGTAGGAGTAACATAGGGACAGAGCTCCGGTGGTTAGGGAGATAATAGAAAGTATTATGGAGAGCTACCTGTTGAAGAGGAGAGAATAGGTTTCCCATTACAGTGTGTCTCCACTGTCAGCTTCCTGGAACAGTCTCCCACTGACAGCTGGAAATCTGCAAGGAAATTTAGGAATCGAAGTGTGACCAAACAATACCATAGCAGCCGGGAGAGAAAGGAGGTGATCCCCCAATGCCAGACATCCATGTGATCCTATAGTGGTGGTGATAAAAGTGGCAACCTCAGCCTGGACACCAACCCACACCACGCCCCCAACATGTTTCGCTCCGCCCCCCAGAGCTTAATCATGATCATCATCCCCATGATTAAGCTCCATGGGACAGAAAGTTGAGGAAAATCTCCCCAAAGAGACCCAGATGGAAAAAAAAGTCAAATGGGGTTATAACCCTCCCTTGCACTATACCAAAATGAAAACAAAAATGTCTTTAGTTCTATTTTAATGAAAGCTTCCACCCAAAATTCACTTTTTTGCATGTATAGTGTTATTAATCCCACAACAGTAAAATCAGTCTGTATATGCTGTAAAGCATGTGTCAGGGAAATGACCAAAGGACTGGCAATATTGCCAACATCCACCATGGCCGGATCAGTCGCGCTCCTGTGCGTATTGGCGTGCGCAGATGAGCGCCAATGCTAACGGGTGTACGCAGATGCGCAATGGCGCCTCCTGGCCTATATAAACCTGCTGCTGAGACCTGTGCATTGCTGGATTATCATCAGCTCCCCTGTGTTCCTTGCTCCTGTGTATCATATGTGGTGAACCCTGTTTGCCACTGCTCGTATTTCCTTGTTAAATCTATGCATATGAGATGCCATATAGGCTTGGAGTGTGCTGCGCAGTGATAGTAACATGTCTTTCAGCACGGTATCAAGCATGGGCTGGTTCTCTGGTGTCTTCCCCTGAATCAGAGGCCGCGCTCCCCGTCGGGCTTGATTCATTGCCATCCATCCTGGGTTTGGATTTGGCAGGACTGTTGGTGGAAGGGGAGGGAGGGTAGGAGTGATGGTTGCCTGCAGGAATGTCTTTGGATGAAATATTACCTTTTTTAAAGGCCCTCGTGTGCGCGGAGGCGGCTGGAGGAGAGTAGGCCATGGCGCCATCTTGCCTGTCTCCGCCGGAGACTAAGGAGTAGAAGTCCGTGAGCCGCTGGTGCTTTCTGTCTCCTTGTCGTTTGTTGGGCATAGTTCCGGTACCTTCTCAGGCTTGTCCGCCATGTTTCTGGGTCGAAAGGTGTCTCAGATGAGGCTACTGATCGTCGCTTTGGTCCCGTGTCTCTGAAGCTCATCCGGATCTCATGTCAGGCCACGCCCCCGTTCCTGTGTATCCTGATCTTTGACCTCCCGTTACCGACCCGGCTTGCTTAACCTGTTATCCTGATCTCCTGGTTTGACCTCTGGCTTGTACTACTGACCCTGCTCTTGTCTGCTCCATTGTGTTTGATCTTGGCTTGTCTCACCGTGTATGGCCCCGGTTTGTTCCAGTTCTGCTACCTGAATCTCACATTGACTGATTTACCGTGCATGACCCCCGGCTTGGCTCCTGGTTCTGTTTCCAGATTGTCCATCTGTCAAGTTCGCCTGGTACTCTGCAAGTACACCTGCCCTACAGTGCATCTTGCTTGTTCCAGTAACCTTCCGGTGATCAGCGCATCAAACCACAGCAACTGGTAAACCATGCTTCTTTGGGCACTGCACTCCCTGTACCACTTCCAGGGGTGCACTGCACTTAGCCGCAAGGGGAGCCCTCTCAGCGCCTCATCCTCGCACCTGGTACCTGACAGCATGCTTGTTATACTCACTATGGAACCTAATGCCGCGTACACACAACCAGACTTTTTGACAGCAAAGGTCCAATGGAACAAATCCACTGGACAATTCGATCGTGTGTGGGCTTCATCTGACTTTTGCTGTCCAAAAATCAGACGGACTTTAGAAATAGAAAATGTTTCTAATCTTTCTGCTGGAACTCCGCCAGACCCAGTTCCTATCGAGAAATCCGCTCGTCTGTATGCTAGTCCGACAGACGAAAACCGACGCTAGGGCAGCTATTGGCTACTGGCTATGAACTTCCTTATTCTAGTCCGGATGTACGTCATCACGTTCGAATCCGTCGGACTATGGTGTGCTTGTGTGTGGCCAAGTCCGTTCGTTCGGAAAGTCTGTCGGAACTCCACCAAAAGTCCGTCGGGAAGACCGCCGGACCAAGTCCGTCGAAAAGTCCGGTCGTGTGTACGCGGCATAAGGGGTTAATCCTGTAAAAAGGCTGTTAGATCCTTCTCTGATCCTTTCCTTCTTCCACTGTCCCCTAACCATCTCCTGATAAGACAGAGCCTTTGGAGTCACTTTGCACATGTTCAGATTGGTGTGTATTACTAGAGAGTTTTTTTTCTTTCTTCTCTTGGAAGGGTGCATGTGATAGGCACAGGCCAATCAGCACTGTCCAGACAGAGGGTCAGGGGTCCTGCAGCCTCATAGGGCATTCAGAGGAGAATGTGTATAAAGGGGGGGGGACCAACTGCGCAAACCAATAAGGGGTAAAACCACGAATCAATATGTAACAACGACTGCCGCAACCACCATCAAATTGTTCACACACCAATAATCAGTAAAAAATGTATATATATAAATATATAAACAAATGGGGCGCTAGCAATAAAAGATAAATAATAAGAATTAATTAAAATAGGAGGTGCTTGCTGATAAAAGTCAAATATATGGCGCTTGCTGGTAAACAGGACGCCAATAAGATAAATATATATATAATAAAAAATATATATATAAAATATATGCACAAAGATTAAAAATAGTATATAGTAAAAATAATGTGGCGCTTGCTGGCAAATAGGATACCAATCCTAAGGGGGAGCTCCGATTTATGAATTATTGTTTATGAAAAATGATTTCTTGGATACAAGAATTTGGTTTTCACTACTGGATGCACTTTATTGTTTATTTTGCACAGGAATATTTTGCATAGGAATTTGTTATTCCTCACTGGATGCACTTTATTATTGATTATATTGGTATAGCATTGTGTTATTATTTTATTGGTATACATTATTGGTTTTAAACTATTAACCCTTAGACGCTTATGGGAACCATCCTTCGGAGCTCCCCCTTAGGATTGGTATCCTATTTGCCAGCAAGCGCCACATTATTTTTACTATATACTATTTTTAATCTTTGTGCATATATTTTATGTATATATTTTTTATTATATATATATTTATCTTATTGGCATCCTGTTTACCAGCAAGCGCCATATATTTGACTTTTATCAGCAAGCACCTCCTATTTTAATTAATTCTTATTATTTATCTTTTATTGCTAGCGCCCCATTTGTTTATATATATCCATTTTTTACAGAGGAGAATGAAAACTTCTCCTACAAGCTTTAACCAGACACTAATAAAAGTCACAAGACTGCTATACATATACTTCTGAATAGAAAAGGTATTTAGCAGTTTATATTTACTAAAATAATTGCATTTCCATGTCGAGTACTGTGGGAGACCAGATATAGTGAATGCAGAGTCCTGGGTTTAGTAACACTTCTATTCTATTGGGGGAAAAAAAGTGTGACTCTTGGGTGAAAACATTCATAATTAAATCTCCTAATAATATATAGTAAGTGCACACCTCTCTGCAGTCTTGAATAATCTGCTCACAATTCAGTTTTATTGTATTATATGCTACCAACATTTTGTGCAAGCGCTCTGCCAAGCCTAGTAATAAGGATGATAACAGCAACACAAAACAGAACAATGACATGAGCAGAATAACAATAGTTTAAGTATAGATGAGACTATTTCAACAAGGTAACGCATATCTAGAGAGAAGCAGTGGCGGAACTACCGCCATAGCGACACACGCGTTCGCTATGGGGCCCGCAGCTTAGTAGGGCCCGCAGCCAGGTGCGGTCCTGTCCTAGTTGCCATTCAAATTTCTCTTTTTCGCTGCCCGCCGCTAGAGGTCCGCGGCCGGCGGAGATATTGTCTCCGCCGGCCGCCATTTTCCAGAGGGGAGCCTGCCGAGTGGCTATAATAGAGCTGTGGCTCCGCCCACACCCCGCCCCGGTCTGTCTGTCATCCAGGGCCCAGGGGCCCCAGGCCCCTTCCAGGCTCAGAGCTCTGAGTGATGACGAGGAGCTGGCCCGCCTCCTTCATTGGCAATGGTCGGGACTCGTGAGGGGGTGTGGCCAGGCAAGGGGTGACCCCGCCTGTCACTGGAGGGCAGAGCGGCCGGGTGGTCTCGCACGATCCTTCTGGGCAGAGCAACATGGAGGTAAAAAAAAAAAAAAAAGGCTCTAAAAATGCTGTTTTCTTTTTTTATGCAGCCACTGGACTAAGAGAAATTGGGTCCCCTGCTGTCGCCCAGTACCCCTGCTGTCGCCCAGTCCCCTGCTGTCGCCCAGTCCCCCTGCTGTCGCCCAGTCCCCTGCTGTCGCCCAGTCCCCCTGCTGTCGCCCAGTCCCCCTGCTGTCGCCCAGTCCCCTGCTGTCGCCCAGTCCCCCTGCTGTCGCCCAGTCCCCTGCTGTCGCCCAGTCCCCCTGCTGTCGCCCAGTCCCCTGCTGTCGCCCAGTCCCCTGCTGTCGCCCAGTCCCCTGCTGTCGCCCAGTCCCCTGCTGTCGCCCAGTCCCCCTGCTGTCCCCCAGTCCCCTGCTGTCGCCCAGTCCCCTGCTGTCGCCCAGTCCCCTGCTGTCGCCCAGTCCCCCTGCTGTCGCCCAGTCCCCTGCTGTCGCCCAGTCCCCTGCTGTCGCCCAGTCCCACTGCTGTCGCCCAGTCCCCCAGCTGTCGCCCAGTCCCCCTGCTGTCGCCCAGTCCCCTGCTGTCGCCCAGTCCCCTGCTGTCGCCCAGTCCCCCTGCTGTCGCCCAGTCCCACTGCTGTCGCCCAGTCCCCTGCTGTCGCCCAGTCCCACTGCTGTCGCCCAGTCCCCAGCTGTCGCCCAGTCCCCTGCTGTCGCCCAGCCCCCAGCTGTCGCCCAGTCCCCCTGCTGTCGCCCAGTCCCCCCGTTGTCGCCCAGTCCCCCTCCTGTCGCCCAGTCCCCCTCCTCTCACCCAGTCCCCCTGCTGTCGCCCAATCCCTCTGCTGTCTCCCAGTCCCCCTCCTGTCGCCCAGTCCCTCTGCTGTCACCCAATCCCTCTGCTGTCGCCCTATCCCCTGCTGTCACCCAGGCCTCTGCTGTCACTAGCCCCCAGCTGTCACCCAGTCCCCCTGCTGTCGCCCAGTCCCCCTGCTGTCGCCCAGTCCCCCTGCTGTCGCCCAGTCCCCTGCTGTCGCCCAGCCCCCTGCTGTCGCCCAGTCCCCCTGCTGTCGCCCAGTCCCCCTGCTGTCGCCCAGTCCCCCCCTGTCGCCCAGTCCCCCCCGCTGTCGCCCAGTCCCCATGCTGTCGCCCAGTCCCCCGCTGTCGCCCAGTCCCCCTGCTGTCGCCCAGTCCCCCTGCTGTCGCCCAGTCCCCCTGCTGTCGCCCAGTCCCCCTGCTGTCGCCCAGTCCCCCTGCTGTCGCCCAGTCCCCCGCTGTCGCCCAGTCCCCCCGTTGTCGCCCAGTCCCCCCGTTGTCGCCCAGTCCCCCGTTGTCGCCCAGTCCCCCCGTTGTCGCCCAGTCCCCCTCCTGTCGCCCAGTCCCCCTCCTCTCACCCAGTCCCCCTCCTCTCACCCAGTCCCCCTGCTGTCGCCCAATCCCTCTGCTGTCACCCAGTCCCCCTCCTGTCGCCCAGTCCCTCTGCTGTCACCCAATCCCTCTGCTGTCGCCCAATCCCCTGCTGTCACCCAGGCCTCTGCTGTCACTAGCCCCCTGCTGTCACCCAGTCCCCCTGCTGTCACCCAGTTCCCCTGCTGTCACCCAGCCCTCTAAAAAAAAATATTAAAATGTTGACAACTATGCTCGCTGTGTATGGCAGGTCAATGAGGGGGCAACAAACATCCCAGGGGGTATAGACTATTTTACGCCCTTTCTATACCGTATAGAAATCATATTTTAGAGGTACATGCGTTTTTTTGGGGGGGGCGCAAGTAGCTGGTCTTGCCTAGGGCGCAAAATAGTCTTGCGTGGGCCCCGGCCCCATCAGAGCCAAACAAAGAGTACTAGCAGTGGGACAAGGGAATAAGGCTGAGTGGGCACAGGCAGTCTAGCGCGCGGCAGCATCTTTGGTTTCTGCCTGCAAGCTGGGCTGTCACCACCTCTCCTGAGCCTCCCTGAGTGACTGAGCGAGCTAAGGCAGACGGTGGCGCAGAAGCTCAAGTTTCCCGATGGCGAGCAGGTCAGGCAAGAGAAGAAACTGTGCTGCCCCTCCCCCTTGAGCCGCCGCTGTCAGAAGAGGGCTCTATTTCTTGCCCATCCCCCTCCACCTGTCAGCAGTGGGGAGATCAGCGGTGTCTCTGGAGAGGAACCGGTGGCAAGTGACATACTAAATCTGGTGACGGGATGGGTGGCAAGTGGCACGCTGTGCAAGCGCTCTGCAAGTGACACGCTGAATCTGGTGGCAGGGGACGGGTGTCAAGGGACGGTGGCAAGTGACATGCTGAATCTGGTGGCAGGGGACCTGAACCTGGTGGCAGTAATAAGAGGGGATGGGTGGCAAGTGACCCACTGAATCTGGTGACAAGTGACAGTGGCAAGTGACATGCTGAATCTGGTGACAAGGGACCGGTAAAGTGACACGCAGCAACACAAAACAGAACAATGACATGAGCAGAATAACAATAGTTTAAGTATAGATGAGACTATTTCAACAAGGTAACGCATATCTAGAGAGAAGGTAGAGGACAATAACCTTGAAAAAGTTGAAAAATATCAGAAACAACAGAAAAAAAGAAGAAGAAAACATATTTTTTCCCTTACAGTGCTCACAAATATGTGACTTAACACCCCTTTGATAAACTATGCAATGTTTTATGTGCAGGTCAAAAGCGTTCGCTGTAACCAGGAACTCAGAGGATTTAGCTGCAGCAAAGATGACTCCTATTGTAGCAGCTGGAACAGAACCAAACATACTAAAACAGACCTTCAGTCCGAAAGGCTCGTCAGCTGGGGATGCTTCAAGAGCCAAGGTCAGCGCAAAAATTAACTCTTCACTACTGCGAAAAATAGAAAACTAATCTTAGAAACATAAAAGAGTGCCAACAGAAAAAATACCAAGTGGTCCATCTTGTCTGTCCTATCTATCTATCTACGGTATATATCTATCTATCTATATATATAGTTATATAGATATGCATTTTTTTTGTCTATTTGTTTTGTTTTTTTTTGGGGGGGGGGGGGGGGGGATTTTGTCTGACAATAGATCTATGCTCGTCCCATGTATCCGTCTTTGAAGCTTTTAAGTAATTGTATAATTTTTTTTTTTTCAATAAAAATAACTAGACATGTGCACAACAAAAAAATTTGTTTATTTTTGTTTCGTTTTTTTCGTTTCCGAAAAAAGTTTGTTTTTTTTTCGTTTCGTTTTTTTTCGTTTCCGTTGATTCGTAACGATTCATACATTCGTAAGTCGTCGGTGTTCGGATTCGTAACGATTCGTACATTCGTAAGTCGTCGGTGTTCGTATTCATAACGATTCGTACATTCGTAAGAGTTATTTTTTCGTTGATTCGTTTTTTTTCGTTTATTCGAAAATTCAGACGCATTCGTATTTATTCGTACATTCGTACATTCGTAGATTCGTAATCGGAGCATAATTCATAATTTTATGTAATGTGTACTATTATTACATTTTAATAATTTACGAATCGAAAAAAAAAAGTTACGAATCGAAAAAAAAAGTTACGAATGTACGAATTTTTTCGTTCAATCCATTCGAAGCACGTTAAGCAGCACCATTGTTAAGCCCCATACACACGGTCGGACTTTTTCATGGATTCTGTCCGATCGGACAAGGTTGTTGAAAAATCTGACCGTGTGTATGCACCATCGGACAGTGTTCGTCGGTTTGACCGACGGACAAAGTCTTATCTCCTGCTGGAAATCTTTGCCGTCAACACGGTCCGATCACACCAAATCCGATCGTGTGTACGGTTGTCCGACTGGACAAAGTGCTACGCATGCTCAGATCACATTACAAGACCAAAGCTATTGGCTACTAGCCTCTACGTAGTCCCGTCGTAGGCAACAAACGTCACCACGTTCAGAATGATTGGATTTTCCGACCGTGTGTACGCAAAACCAACATCGGACAAAGTATGACGGACAGGATCCGACCGACCTGGTCCGCGGATTGTCCGACCGTGTGTATGGGGCTTAAGGGACACGGAAAATTACCAATTCAACAAAAAAAAAAAAAGTTACGAATCGAAAAAAAAAAGTTACCAATCGGAAAAAAAAAGTTACGAATGTACGAATTTTTTCGTTCAATCTATTCGAAGCACGTTAAGCAGCACCATTGTAAGGGACACGGAAAATTACCAATTCAACAAAAAAAAAATTTACGAATGTACGAATTTTTTCATTCATTTTCGTTGTTCCTTTTTTCGGATTTTCTTCATTCGTGCATTCGTTGTTTCTAATTAGTTTTTTTCGGATTTTCGTTGTTTTTCAGATTCGTTTGATTCGAACGATTCGTACGATTCGAACGATTCGTTATTCGGATTCGTTCGATTCGAACGATTCGTTCATTCGTACGAAAACGAACGAACGAAAAAAACGGAAAAAAAAACGAAACGAAACGAATTGCACATGTCTAAAAATAACAAACATGTTATACTTACCTGCTCTGTGTAGTCGATTTGCACAGAGCAGCCCCGATCCTACTCTCCTCCAGTCCCTCTGTGGCTCTCCTGGCTCCTCCCTCCCTTTGAGTGCCCCCACAACAAGCAGCTTGCTATGGGGGCACCTGAGCCGAGCTGCAGCTCTGTGTATCCATTCAGATACGGAGCTATGGTTTGGCCCCGCCCCCTCTCTCATCTCATTGGCTAACTTTGATTGGCAGCAGAGGGAGGCAATGAGGAGGGGAGTCCCAGATGGCTGAGGCAGTTGTGGACATCGCTGGATAGAGATAGGGCTCAGGTAAGTATTAGGGGGTTGAGGGGGGCTGCTGCACAAGAAGGCTTTTTATCTTCATGCATAGAATACAAAAGTTCATGACACTTAAGAAGTTTAAGTCTTTATTAATCAGGGGAAAACAATGCATTTTAGGGAAAATGCTCTCCTTTCCTTAGGGCTGGAGCTCTGGATGCTATTGGACAAGCAGTGAGATTAAATTAGGAAACATGTGCAATTCGTTTCATTCCGAATGCGTTTTTCATCAAAAGTCAGCATGTTCTGAAGCATCCGAATGAACAAAATACTATTTGACACATTTTTTCAACAACTAATTTACTAAAGGAACCGAAATTCGAAAGAACAAAAATTCGAAAAAAACGGATGAAACGAAAATGAAAAATAGAAAAAATACATTTTTCGACATGTCGTCTAATATTAGCTATTGCCTTCCGGCTTCTCCTCCCGGCCAATCAGGACAGGAGGTGGATCGGGTTTGGCCGGGAGAAGCAGAGGAAGCTATGGAGGGGTGAATGCAGAGGGACCATGCTGTGGAGGGGTGAATGCGGAGGGACCATGCTGTGGAGGGGTGAATGTGGGGGGACCATGCTGTGGAGGGGTGAATGTGGGGGGACCATGCTGTGGAGGGGTGGATGCGGAGGGACCATGCTGTGGAGGGGTGTATGTCGGGGGACCATGCTGTGGAGGGGTGTATGTCGGGGGACCATGCTGTGGAGGGGTGAATGTGGGGGGACCATGCTGTGGAGGGGTGAATGCAGAGGGACCATGCTGTGGAGGGGTGAATGCGGAGGGACCATGCTGTGGAAGGACCATGCTGTGGAGGGGTGAATGTGGGGGGACCATGCTGTGGAGGGGTGAATGTGGGGGGACCATGCCGTGGAGGGGTGGACACGGAGGGACCATGCTGTGGGGGGGTGAATGTGGGGGGACCATGCTGTGGAGGGGTGGATGCGGAAGGACCATGCTGTGGAGGGGTAAATGTGGGGGGACCATACTGTGGCGGGATGAATGTGGGGGGACCATGCTGTGGAGGGGTGAATGCGGAGGGACCATGCTATGGAGGGGTGAATGTGGGAGGATCATGCTGTGGAGGGGTAAATGTGAGGGGACCATGCTGTGGAGGGGTGGATGCAGAGGGACCATGCTGTGGAGGGGTGAATGCAGGGGGACCAAGCTGTGGAGGGGTGAATGTGGCGGGACCATGCTGTGGAGGGGTGAATGTGGGGGGACCATGCTGTGGAGGGGTGAATGTGGGGGGACCATGCTGTGGAGGGGTGAATGTGAAGGGACCACGGTGCGGTGAGTGCAGACCTGGGGGGGGGTTGTTTGCTGCTCCCCCCCACCCCAAAAAAAAGTTTAGCACCAACTGCCACTGTCTACTATAATACAAAAATATAAAATGTATGATGATGGAGAATGGTACAGTAGGTGGATATTGCTGACATGCATGGTCCCCACCCCTCACGACCCTTGAATGCAGGTCCACTTTTTGAACCTGCAACCTGCAGTTCTGCTTTCTGGGATGCTGAAAAAAATCTGCACCGTTATATAGGGCGAGCACCCCAGATAATGGAAAATGTAGAAACTATAGATGGAA
>CM053032.1:244981175-245033486 GCA_028564925.1 Lithobates sylvaticus
CTCTGAAGGAACGGTCATGGGTGCCGTTCCTTCTGAGCCTTGTGCCGTGAACGGAGGCTCCTGTGTGCATGCTGACATTGTGGCGCTGGAACAGCTTTGTTTTCAGGCAAGTTTCACATAATGTGCTAGTATGCAATGCATACTGGCACATTATGACTTTACCTTGCAGGAAGAAGAAAAAAAATGGCCAGCGATATACAACCGCTTTAACAACCGTTTCCTAATTGTGCTACTGCATTGTCATTCTGTCACAAGCTACAAGTGGCTGTCCTAACTTACTGTATGTCACGCCCACCACAGTCAGGAAACTGGTTCAGAGCAATGACAGCCAGCATTGGAATAAGTGCATGTAGACAAGCAGAGGCTGGAGAAGATTAGCACAATGTAATTATCCATATCTTTTATCTGGAGGGCTACTTACCTAACAACGCCACCTCATTCATAGAACACCTTGTGAAATTTTACCATATATTGTTTGCATTCTCTTTTTTTTCCCCCAAGATGGCAATGCCCCCTTGTCTATAAATAGAAGAGACATGTGGCTAATGGTCGCCATTGTTCTTTTTGCCATGTGGTGACACACATACTGTCTACATTTCACCACATACTGCACCTCTGACAAATCTCTTTTTATAGTGAAACATGTTAGGTCCTTCTTGGGTATGGGTACTTTCAATTATTTTATCTCTTGATTAGTCTTCACCTTTTTTTAAACATGGTTATTTGAGTGAAATACTGTTTGTCAAGGTAAGTTGGCTTTGAATCTGGTCTACATTATGTAAGCAAACAGTACATGGATGGGCAGAGGCTGGCACTGTTGGTAAGCTGGGCTTTAGGGAGCCAGATTAAGCCTTTTAGTGTCCGTAGTGCCTTGTAGTATTTATTGTCCACAGTTTCACTGCTCCTTCAGATGTGGACATCTCATGACCAGTTATAGTGGTATCCTTGGGCTACACAGTTTTTCACTCAATTTGGCAATTATAGCATATTACTGTATATGGCACTGATTTTTTTTAATTGAGTTCAATAAAATTAATGCCTGTAGCTCAGTGGTTTTTGGTGCGTGGGTGGGTGCGTGTTCATGTTATTGTGCAGTGCCATTGTTGGGCACAATTTGACATAGGTCCATATAGTTTTTGTTTTTCAATGAATACAAGGAATTATTTGATTGAATGAGGTAAAGAGAAGGGAAGATGACATGACAGTCTACCCTCTTCCAAACAGAGGGCAGCTTTTGCCATAGAAAAAAATACAAGACGTTCTCCAAATGGCAGTGGTGCTCAAGCAGGACCTGGAAGATCATGGCTATCACTGTATGTGACATAGGCTACACCAGTGGTTTTCAGCACCCTAAGCAGCCCTGGGTATAAGAAATTGATGCCAAGTTGGACCAATGTAAGTTAGCAATAAAGATAATTCCCAGAATTCCACTTTAATAGTCCCCTGAGCCTTCCATTTAGTAATTCACATTGTCCTCCTCCCAGTCCGATCCCATTTTACAATGACTGAGAGCTCTAATTACAGATTTTGTCTGTATCACCTTTATGTGAAACCCAGAATCATGACTTGATCACTGTGCTACAGCAGCAGTCAATGAACACTATTATATCCCAATGGCTGGAACATCGTCTGCTGAGTGAAAGTTAACACAGTGAGAAGACAAGAATGGCAATAGAAGAGAAAGGCGATCTCTTTTATGAGTTACTGAATGCTCTTTGCCGTTAGCAAAAAAACAGACCCCTTTGAGTTGCGCACACTTAAAAAATTTGTTATTGCACCAACTCAGCTGAACAGGAATCATGTCCTATATCATGTCGTTTTTGAACACTACAAAAGTAACAAAATGACAATGTTGTAATTTAACGTAGAGCTCTAGCCAAAGATTTCTATTCTATTTTTTTATATAGAGGAGAAGGCTTAAAAGTTCTATAGGTTCTTTTATTTGTCAAATTTTTACCGCTGAGATCCACCCTCACGATTTGTCTTGTGACCAATGCTAATCCAATAATCCAAGTTTTACAATTCTAATCAGTACGGGAGTGAAGGGAATATCCTATTCCACAGACAACTGCCAAAGGTTATATTTCATATCACTTCCTGTTATGTGTTTCAAGTAGGAAGTGAGGAGGGAAACATGGGAACAATAGTAACATAAACAATGGTGAGCACTCAACCTTTTTTTACAGCTAAACAAATAATTTAGCCTTTGCTGAGATGTTGTCAAAGTAGCTACTGATATCACTATCAGACAATGCTAGGCAAACTTAGATTTTAAAACAGTTTCACTTTAAATTTCAATTGTGGCCAGGCTATGGATATTAATTAATTTACATTATCTAAACAAGCCATAAATAAACTTTAAAACAATCCCCTCACTGACCCATGTAGCTGCAGGCACTGAGGAGAAATTCATTCTCAAAATTTTGAGTTTTACTTTAACAATTTTTTTTTTTTTACCTCAAATCTCTCCTTCTTGCAATGACTAGGCAGCATGCAAGCCTCCTAATCTCTCATGTAAACACAAAACAGGTGCACAAGAATGGTGGAGGAAGCTATGGGCTGAGACCTAACTGGAAAGACTTCAGTGCTTCTGTTGTAAAATGTTAAAGATGAACTCTGGGAATTTTATGAAAAAACCTTGCAGTGGGACCTGGCACAGTGCCCCATCACCCCAACTCTGACAGGCTTCCCTGGCACTGGGCAGCTAGTCCTTTCAAGTCTCTTCTCTAAGACACTCTGGATGGTGGTTGCAGACTGACTTCATCAAGTAAAATATAGGACCAAAAGCCCTGCATTGTACTCAAGGATGGCTAGCACCCGGCAACAACCTAGAGTGTTGGAGAGAAGAAAATAACTCCAATCAGCTCTCAGCTCTCCTTACAATGCTCTGCAGAGTGTAACTTCAGCTCTCTGCCCCCTGCTTTCTTAAAGCTTAAATAAGCTGTATCTGGACTTTGAACCACTGTAGAGAAGAGAAGACTGCAGATAAACAGGTACAACATATATAGGAGGATTTGTTTCATCCTTGTGAATTACCCAAGGCCAGTCACTTCACTGGATATATGTAAGGATTTAAAAAGAGTTCCCTTCACTGGAACTAAGGGGGCCAACCCAACCCCTGAAAAAACAATCCCACACCATAATCCCCCCTCCTCCAAATGATTTGGACCAGTGCACAAATCAAGGTCCATAAAGACATGTATGAGCTAGTTTGGGGTGGAGGAACTTGACTGGCCTGCACAAAGTCCTGACCTCATCCCGATAGAACACCTTTGGGATGAATTAGAGCGGAGACTCCGAGCCAGGCCCTTGGAAGAATGCGCTTCTGGAAGAAACATTCCCATAGACACACTCCTAAATCTTGTGCACAGCCTTCCCAAAAGAGTTGAAGCTGTTATAACTATAAAGGGTAGGCCAGCTCAAATATTGAACCCTATGGACTAATGCCATACACACGTACACACGGTCAGAATTTCCGACAACAAATATTCGATGTGACGGAAATTATGACCGTGTGTAGGCTCCATCAGACATTTGCTGTCGGAATTTCCGACAACAAAAATTTGAGAGCTAGTTCTCAAATTTTCCGACAACAAAATCCGTATGTCTACAATTCCGACGCACAAAATTGCACACATGCTCGCAATCAAGCAGAAGAGCCGCACTGGCTATTGAACTTCATTTTTCTCGGCTCGTCGTACGTCTTGTACGTCACCGCGTTCTTGACGTTCGTAATTTACGACAACATTTGTGCGACTGTGGGTATGAAAGACAAGTTTGAGCCAACATCCGTCGGAAAAAAATCCAGGATTTTGTTGTCGGAATGTCCGATCGTGTGTACGCGGCATAAGACCGGGATGCCATTAAAGTTCATGTGCGTGTAAAGGCAGGTGTCCCAATACTTATGACAATATAGAATGCAGTTGAAGATTTGCATCATGAAAATGCGTTGAAAACGCATGCTTGGGTAAGCACCAATGCACAAAAGCATCAGTGTTTACAGGAGTAGTGACATGTAAAGCCATTTACTTCTATTACCTATCTATTATATTTTCAGCTGCTCACCGTCCGTGTGCACTATGTCCTAAACGAGAATGGAACCGTCTACAGATTCACCATAAAACCCTTTTAAGGAGCTTTAATCATGGGGCCAATTGCTTATTATTTGTGAAAGGTCTGTTAAAAAGTGAGCACAGGAGTTTACAAAATAAACTGTACAAAAGAGTATAATTTAATACAATATCATTGCTTCAGTGCCTCCTCTGATGTGCTCTATTTACAATTATTGTGTATGATAGCTTGGGGGATACACCACAAAGTCTAAAAACTTTTTCGAGAAATAGATTGTTACACAAAACCGGTCTGGTAGTGATTATAATGTGGTTTTATGAGTTAGAGGCAAAAGGGAATATTTTATGTAAATTTCTATTTTTTTTTTCCTTGTTTAAACACCTGAATCCTGGGTACCATAAAATGTATTCAAAGCTGCTGCCCCACCGGGCTTGAAGGATATGTAAATCACGCTGATGGAATCTTTTAGGGGCAGTTTTGAAGCATTAGAGGTTATAAAGTCTAAATTCAGCAGAAATTACCATTAACGACGCAAGGTAAGCTTTCTCCGAGTAAAATGTTATCTGCCTTGTAATGTGACTTGCAGCTCTGCACTTATGTAGCAGTCAGCATGAAAATGAGTTGTGTTATTTAAACAATGCATCAGGCTGAATACATTTGTGCCAACCAAGTCCCAGCTTCCCCCGGTGGTGAGTAGAGCTGCATCTCTCCAAAGAAGCTTTCCTAATTGTGTTATTTTCATAACATTCCACAGTCGGATCATGTAAGAACTGGGAGATGAGTAGCTAGAGGAAGAAAAAGAAAGAAAGAGAAAGAAAGAAAGAAAGAGAAAATTAGGTAGGTATGTAGGTAGGTAGATGGCTTGGTAGAAAGAAATTATTTATTCAAATTAAAGCAGTATCATACTGTTGTATTGTATTTTATGCCTCCTACATTTCCAAATGTATAGAATATAAGGGGTGGTGAATTTGGGGGGAGAGCTCTGTACTAAGTGGGTGGGGGTAGGGGTTGCGGAGCTTTGCATTGAGAAGAGAGAAGGTGAAGGCTCTGTACTGGGAGAGTTTGGGGAGAGAGCACTGCATGGGGGGGGGGGGGTTGGGAGAAGAGCTGTGCACTGGAGGGAAGGGTGGGGTTGAGGGGAGGGGGCTTTTTACTTTGGGGGTTTGGGAGCTCTGTACTGGGGGGGGAGTGGTACTAGAGGTGGGGGAGGGGCTCCGTGTTGGGGGGTTGGGAGGAAAGCTCAGTACTGGAGGGAGGGATTTTGGGGGAAGAGCTCTGTACTGGGTGGGGCTAGATTTTTTTTTTGTAAACTGGTCTATGTTATACCCACTCTTGAACCCTGTAATAGCTAGCTAGCTAGCTAGCTAGATAGATAGATAGATAGATAGATAGATAGATAGATAGATAGATAGATAGATAGATAGATAGATGAATAATTTATATAGCGCTGCAATGTGAACTGAATCGCCTCAAGGCGCTGTATTCGTGCTTTGTTGTCAAGCTTCTTAGAAGAGGTAGGTCTTGAGTTTTTTCCTGAAGGCCTGATGGTTTTCTTCCATGCGGATGTAGGTTGGTAGAGCGTTCCATAGCCGTGGTCCTTGGACAGCGAATCTCCGTTCCCCCTTTGATTTGTAGCGGGATTTGGGAATTAGGAGGAGGTTTTGATTAGCCGATCGAAGACTGCGATTGTAGTCTTTTGCAGTGTTTTATTTTCTTGAGAAGGTATTGCGGAGCGTCTCCATGTGTGCATTTGTGGGTGAGGCAGAGGGTCTTGAATGTGACCCAATTCTTTACGGTTAGCCAATGTAGGCTCCTCGGGGAAGGGGAGATGGATTCCCAGGTTTTTTTTCCTGTTATCAGTCTTGCCGCCGTATTTTGGATAAGTTGTAAGCGCGCAAGTTGATATTGGGGTAATCCTATGTAAAGGGAGTTTGCGTAGTCAAGTCAAGGCTTTGTCCTCCTTTGGAATGAAGGGGATGAGGGAGTGCGCATGCGCACTCGTCCGGGTATCCCATGCCTATAAAAGGCCTTCCCTGTCCGCTTCCAAATTGCTGGTTTGTTGTCAGTCCAGTATCCTGTATCCTGTAGCACCCTGCATCTACCTGACTACCAGTGCCGGGGAGCTACCGCTACTACCTGTGGTTTGAACCCCTGGCTTGCACTGACTGCTTGATTACCTGTGCTTGATGTCCTTCCGTGAGTTACTACCTGTGTTTGATGGCTTGGGATACCTCTCTGCCTGATTCATTGCCTACTGGACTTCCTCTGAGTTCTACCTGTGTTTGAGTGCCTTTTGGACACCTCTACTGCCTGATTACCTGTGCTTGACTGGACATTCTCTGAGTTACTTACCTGTGTTTGACCCCTGGCTTGCCTTCTGGACACCTCTACTGCTACCTGTGCTTGACCCCCGGCTTGCCTCCTGGGAGTTACTTACCTGTGTTTGACCCCCGCTTGCCTTTGATACTTCTACTGCCTGGTTGCCTGTGTTTGACCCTGTGCCTAAAGACTTGCAGTTCTCTTATGTCCCGAGGGTCCTCCTCCAGGTGTTGGTACCTCTGCAACCTCTACCTGATCACAACCCTGCCAGGTGGTGGCTTCAGCCTCTCCTGGTCTACGACGCTACTGCACACCACCTGCTACACTCCTGCTGGCAACCCGTGCATCTTTGAGCCCGGTGTCCTCTGTACCCACTCCAGAGGCATTCATGCCGTTTGGACTTTGTAATGCCCCAGCTACCTTCCAGCACCTTGTCAATGACATTTTTCGTGAGTATTTGGATAACTTCCTCATTGTATATCTTGATGATATCTTGATTTTCTCCGATTCCCTAGAAGCCCATCGTCAACATGTCCGGAAAGTTCTTCTCATCCTCCGCAAACACGGGCTCTACGTCAAAGGAAGAAATGCGCAGTTCGAGACTGATAACCATCCAGTTCCTGGGCTTCATCATAACCACCGGAGGAGTACTGATGGATCCCCAAAAAGTGAAGGCCATCCAGATTGGCCTGCTCCCACGGACAAGAGGTCAGTCCAACGTTTTATCGGCTTTGCCAACTTTTATAGACGGTTCATTCACGGGATTTTTCTGCCATTGTGTCCCCAATCACCAACTGACTCGCCAGCAAGTTAAGTTCCAGTGGACTCCCCAAGCGCAGAGCGCTTTTGAGAAGCTCAAGGAACTCTTTTCCTCTGCACCCATCTTACAGCACCCTGACCCCGAACTCCCTTACGTCCTAGAGGTGGACGCTTCAGACTCTGCTTTAGGAGCAATCCTATCGCAGAGAAGTGGCCCAAAGGCCCTCCTTCACCCAGTCGCCTTTTCCTCCCGAAAACTAAGTCCCCCTGAAAAAGAATTATGATGTAGGCGACCGGAATTACTTGCGATTAAATTCGCTCTCGAGGAATGGAGATACCTGCTTGAAGGAGCTTCCCAACCCATCCTCATCTTCACTGACCACCGCAATTTGGAGTACCTCAGGGCTGCAAAACGCCTTAGACCCAGACAGGCCCGCTGGGCCTTGTTCTTCTCCCGATTTAATTTCCACATCACTTACCGTCCTGGCTCCAAGAATGGCAAGGCGGATGCCTTATCCCGTATGTTTCTGGACACTGAATCCTCGAAAGAACCTGCTACTATCCTGTCCGCCCACAATTTTCTCCATGCCATTCAGCCTGACTTAACCACAGCCCTCAAACAGGCTTCCAACCAGTTCTCTTCTCCCACATTACCTTTTCTTGAAAGGAAGCAGGATTTTACTCTGGGCCCATGCCCGAATCTTTGTCCCTCCTCCTGTCAGACTCCAAGTTCTGCAGACCCTTCATGACCACAAGATGTCGGCCATTTTGGAGTACAGAAAACAGTGGACTTGGTAGGTCGATCTTAATGGTGGCCGGGCTGGAGAAAAGACTGTCAGGAATAACGTTCTCTCTTGCAACATTTGTCAAAGGAACAAGGGGTCCAACACTAAATCCTGGGTCTGTTACGTCCATTATCTGTCCCGGAACGTCCATGGAAGAAGATTTCCATGGACTTCATCGTGGATTTACCCCCTTCAGATTCCTTCACCACGATTCTGGTTGTCATTGACCGTCTCTCAAAGATGGCTCACTTCCTACCCATGAAAGGTACTCCCTCGGCTTCCGCTACTACTGACATCTTCATCAGGGAAATTATAAGGTTACACGGAGTTCCAGCTAACATCACCTCGGACCGAGGGGTACAGTTCACCTCTAGGTTCTGGAGAGATCTATGCAAATCCCTTGAAATCAGGACTTCCATGTCTTCAGCATATCACCCCCAATCCAACGGTCAAACTGAACGCACGAATCAAACCCTCGAGCAATACCTGAGGTGTTTTTTGCTCTTACTCCCAAGATGACTGGTCAGGCTTACTACCTACGCGGAGTTTGCCTACAATAATTCTTTGCATTCTGCCATTAATCAGACGCCCTTCTGGGCAAACTACGGTTATCACCCTTCGTTTCTTCCAGATTCCATTCCAGACGTCCCTACTCCAGCTGCACAGGACCTAGTCAAAAGTATCCAAGACAACTTCACCCGGATCCAACAGGCCATGAAGGAAGCACAGAAGGGTTATGAGGTACAATACAACCGGGGCAGGAAGGAATGTCCGCCTTTCCAGATTGGTGAGAAAGTTTTGGTTATCAACCGCTAATTTAAAACTCCCTTGTCCTTCTCGGAAATTGGGTCCCAGGTTCATCGGCCCTTTGAGGTCAAGAGGGTGATCAACCCAGTGGCCTTTGAAACTAGATCTCCCCAGTTCCTATAGGATTCACCCAGTTTTTCATGCCTCTTTGCTGAAACCCATAATTGCTAATTCTTTCCCTGATAGGCAAACGCCACTTCGTTCATCCCCATCACCATCCAAGGAGAGGAAGAATTCGAGGTTGAGAAAATTCTGGATCACCGAAGAAGAAGAGGGCAGGTCCAATATCTTGTCAAATGGAAGGGGTATCCCCCAGAAGACTGCTCCTGGGAGCCATCCGAAAACATTCATGCCCCCCGCTTAATCGGGAATATCACCAAAGACATCCTGAAGTGGGCATCCGGAGGCTGCCCTTAGGAGGGGGGCACTGTCAGGGAAATACCAGGTCTCTCCGCCGGGTTCCAGGGCTGCACACGCGCGGTAGAGCGGCGCAACGAGGTTTACAGGTACGCCGGGTAACAGGTGCGCATGCGCGGGTCCGCGGCTCTCGGGTATCTGTCACAACCCAGCCAGTACGCCTCACCACTGTGCGCGGCGCTGACGGAAGACGAGTGCGCATGCGCACTCGTCCGGGTATCCCACCTGACCAGTTACCTGGCCTATAAAAGGCCTTCCCTGTCCGCTTCCAAATTGCTGGTTTGTTGTCTCTTCTGAGTCCTGTCTCCAGTCCAGTATCCTGTATCCTGTATCCTGTATCCTGTACCCTGTACCCTGTACCCTGCATCTACCTGACTACCAGTGCCGACCCGGAATCCTCCTGACTACCGCTACCGCTACTACCTGTGTTTGAACCCCTGGCTTGCTTCCTGGATTCCTCTACTGCTTGATTACCTGTGCTTGACCCTCGCCTGTCTACCGGTCCTTCCGTGAGTTACTTACCTGTGTTTGACCTCTGGCTTGCTTCCTGGATACCTCTCTGCCTGATTACCTGTGTTTGACCCTCGGCCTGCCTACTGGACTTCCTCTGAGTTACTTACCTGTGTTTGACCCTCGGCTTGCCTTTTGGACACCTCTACTGCCTGATTACCTGTGCTTGACCCCCGGCTTGCCTACTGGACATTCTCTGAGTTACTTACCTGTGTTTGACCCCTGGCTTGCCTTCTGGACACCTCTACTGCTTGATTACCTGTGCTTGACCCCCGCTTGCCTCCTGGACATTCTCTGAGTTACTTACCTGTGTTTGACGCCTCCCAGGATGGATACTTTCAGATCGAGGGGCTCCTCCATCTGACCTTATCCCAAACCTAGTGACATCACCCCCGGTAGCCAGCACCTCCGACTCTGATCAACACCCCCGGCTTGCCTTTAGATACTTCTACTGCCTGGTTGCCTGTGTTTGACCCTCGCCTGCTTGCTGGACTATCTCCCGCTCAGTGTTCAGGACTTGCAGTTCTCTTATGCTCCCGAGGGTCCTCCTCCAGTATACGTGTGGTACCTCTGCAACCTCTACCTGATCACTCTACTGCTTGAAACATTACCTGTGCTTGACCCCCGGCTTGCCTCCTGGCAACATTCTCTGAGTTACTTACCTGTGTTTGACCCCGGCTTGCCTTTAGACTGTTAACCCTGCCAGTACATAAGAAATGAAAAAAAAAAAAGAAAGTAAAATAGAAATAGAGAAGATTGAGTATGAAAAAAGAAAGAATGTTGAGAAATGAATTGAAGAGATGAATTGATGAAAAAAAAGAAAAAGAAGAAGAAAATGAGAAAAATGGATGAAGTTGAAGAAAAAAAAAAAAAAAATTTTGAATGAAGAAGAAGATGATGAAATGCGATTGAAGAGAAAAAGAAAAAAAGAAAATGATGAGAAAATGAGAAATGATGAGATTAGAAAAAATGAATGAAAATTTGAGAGAAAATGAAAGAAGATGAGAAAGAGAGAAGAAATGATTGAAGAAATAAAGAAAATGAAAAAAAAAAAATATGATTGAAGGTGAATGAATTCTGTTTGATGAAGATGTGTCTGCCAGGTGTCTGGCTTTGTCCTCCTTTGGAATGAAGGGGATGAGTCTGCATAGCAGGGGGAGCAGATGGTGAGAACCACTGACTAATGCTCCTATTTGGGCATTCATTGACATTTCTGAGTCAAAAATGACTCTGAGACCCTTGGCCTTGGTCCTTGGGGAGATGGTCTGTCCAAAGATGGTGGGTGGTGTCCAGGGGATCTTGGTTCAGGAGTTTTGATTTGCATGTAGAATAAGAAGTTCTGTTTTTGATTCATTAAGTTTGAGGGAGCTAGTGGTCATCCAGTTGTCTATCATAGTGAGGCATTTTTCTAATTGCTGATGATGGTCTTTTTGTCCGGTGATACGAAAATATAATTGTGTGTCGTCAGCGTATGAGTGGAAGCAGAGGTCTGATAGATAGATAGATAGATAACAAGTAGGTGGCTCAGAGTGGAGGGTGAAGGGGTATTTGGGGGAAGAGTTCTGTACTGGGGGGAGGAGAGGTGTAGGGGGGAGAGCTCTGTACTCATTAGGGCAAGAGCTTTGTAGTGGGGTCAGGGTTTGGGGGGAGAGCACTTTACTGAAGAGGGAGTTAAAGCGGAGCTCCACCCAAAAGTGGAACTTCTGCTCATTGTACTCCTTCCCCCCTCTGGTGCCACATTTGGCACCTTTCGGGTTGGACGAGGGACAGGATACCTGTCTTTCACAGGTATACCGTCCCCACTTCCGGGAGCCTCAGCCGCAGATATTTGCGTCACCGCTCAGGCTCCCTCCTCCTTCCCTAGCCGCCAGGCCAGTAGGAGAGAGGAGCGGAGCCTTGCACAGTAGAGTTCCCGGCGTGAAGCCATAAGGCTACACTGCTGAGTTCCCTTACTCGCAATGGAGGTGGCAGCCCTCGACAGCTGATGGAAATATCAGCTGCGGTGCCGACATCGCTGGACTCCAGGACAGGTAAGTGTCCAATTATTAAAAGTCAGCAGCTGCAGTATGTGCAGCTGCTGGCTTTTAATTTTTGCAGGAGGGGGGACTGGACTGAAGAGGGAAGTTAAGGGGAGAGCTCTTTCCTAAGGGGCCTCTGTACTGGAGGGGTGGGAAGGGGGGGGGGGGGGGGGTTGCTCTGTACTGGAGCGGTTGGGGTGAAGCATTGTATTGGTGGGTGGGTGGAAAGCTCTGTACTGGATGGTCAGTCTGCGAACACCAATTTTCAGATCTTGCCACAGATTCTCAATTGGATTTAGGTCTGGACTTCGATTGAGCCATTCTAACACTTGAATATTCTTTGATCTAAACCATTCCATTGTAACTCTGGCTGTATGTTTAGGGTCGTTGTCCTGCTGGAACGTGAACCTCCGCCTAAGTCTCAAGTCTTTTGCAGACTCTAACAGGTTTTCTTCTAAGATTGCCCTGTGTTTGGCTCCATCCATCTTCCCATCAACTCTGACCAGCTTCCCTGTCCCTGCTGAGGAAAAGCATCCCCACAACATAATGTGTTGTGGGGGTGGTGTGTTCAGGGTGATGTGCAGTGTTAGTTTTCCGCCACACATAGCATTTTGCTTTTAGGCTCAGAAAGTAAAATTTTGGCCTCATCTGACCAGAGTACCTTCTTCCATATGTTTGCTGTGTCACCCACATGGCTTCTTCAAACTGCAAATGGGACTTCTTATGGCTTTCTTTCAACAATGGCTTTCTTCTTGCCACTCTTCCATAAAGGCCGGATTTGTGAAGCGCACGACTAATAGTTGTCCTGTGGACAGATTCTCCCACCTGAGCCGTGGATCTCTGCAGCTCCTCCAGTTACCATGGGCCTCTTGGCTGCTTCTCTGATTAATGCTCTCCTTGCCCATCCTGTCAGTTTAGGTGGACGACCATGTCTTGGTAGGTTTGCAGTTGTGCCATACTCTTTCCATTTTTCGGATGATGGATTGAACAGTGCTCTGTGAGATATTCAAAGCTTGGTATATTTTTTTTATAACCTAACTCTGCTTTAAACGTAGCCACAACTTTATCCCTGACCTGTCTGGTGTGTTCCTTGACTTTCATGATGCTTTTTGTTTACTAAGGTTCTATAACAAACCTCTGAGGGCTTCACAGAACAGCTGTATTTATACTGAGATTAAATTACACACAGGTGGACGCTACTTACTAATTAGGTGACTTCTGAAGGCAATTGTTTCCACTAGACTTTAGTTAGCGGTATCAAAGTAAAGGGGGCTGAATACAAATGAACACCACACTTTTCACATATTTATTTGTAAAAAATGTTGAAAACCATTTATCATTTTCCTTCCACTTCGCAATTATGTGCCACTTTGTGTTGGTCTATCACATAAAATCCAAATAAAATACATTTACGTTTTTGGTTGTAACATGACAAAATGTGGAAAATGTCAAGGGGGATGAATACTTTTTCAAGGCACTGTCGATAGATAGATAGATAGATAGATAGATAGATAGATAGATAGATAGATAGATAGATAGATAGATAGATAGATAGACAGATACTAATATTATGCCATACATGCAGCTGTACCATTTTTATGAAAGTGATACATCCAGTATAACATCACAGAAATGTGTTTTGTACTTCTGCCAGTCAGTGTCTGCTCTGGAAATAACAGCAAACCAAAATAAACGAGCGCGTTTGACTATGAAACACAATAGCTGGATTGTTTGTGCGGCATTACAAGGTACAATAATTAAATGTATTTCTTTCCTTTTATTGGAATCGGAATGGCTCTGTACAGCAACAGCGAGGCTGCATGTTAATGTCTGCTGGAATAAAACATATCCATGTGTTGGAAGCTGTCATCTCAATTAAATGCATTCTCATTAACCGTATATCGTTTCATAGCATAATAAAAGGTGTGAAATATGTTTTTGTTCCATAAAATTAAAACACAAGGATGTTTTTTGTTGTTGCTAAAACTCTAACAGCACACTGAAATTGCCTACGCTGCAGGTACAAGTGGCATTCGGGAAAATATGTTTCTGCGAGCCAAAAATGATTACAGTACGGGGGAATGGGAACAGCTGAGCTTCTCGGCAGACAGGAAGGAAGGAGATTTGGTGATATGATACAGGTGTATTATCTTATATTGCTGCTCTGAACCTGCATTGATCTGCATACAGCAAGGAGACAACAGAATACCCTTCTATAGGCCCAAATACAGTTGGCACAATCATGCAACAAGAATTTGACCTCTTGATTGATTGGATTCAATTTTCTTTTGTTCTGTTCATCTCTGGGTGGTCACATTGAAGTGGACAACTTTTCAAGTGTACATAAATAATTAACAGTATCATAAAAAAAAGTCTTATGCCCCGTACACACGAGCGGATTTTCCATCAGAAAAAACTTGGATGTTTTTTTCCGATGGAATTCTGCTCAAGCTTGTCTTGCATACACACGGTCATACAAAAGTTTGCTGAACTTTCGCCCGTCAAGAATGCGGTGATGTACAACACTACGACGAGCTGAGAAAATGATGTTCAATGCTTCCGAGCATGCGTCGAATTGTTTCCAAGCATGCGTAGGAATTTTGCGTGTCAGAATTGCTACAGACGATCAGAACTTTTTCCGACTGAAAAATAGAGAACCTGCTCTCAATCTTTTGCTGGCGGGAATTCCGCCAGCAAAAGTCCGATGGAGCATACACACGGTCAGAATTTCCGACCAAAAGCTCACATCAGACTTTTGCTGAGGGAATTTCCGATCGTGTGTACGGGGCATAACTTTCATTATAAAAAGAGATCCTTGAGCTCCAGCCTAGTAACATTGCCTAGGCAGGGATGATGTCATCTGAAGCAGGCATGTCCTCCTTCCTCAATAATCTTACTGCACAATGAAACTTTGCAGCAAGTCAAAAAATTGGAAGATCACTCAGCAAACATGTGCAAAATTGTGCATTGTACATTTATGAATGATAAGGTTGCTCTGTTTATAGACAGCTTTAGGTTCATTAGATATCTTGGAAATGTCCTTAAAATGTAAGTCTACTACTCTTTGGGTATGAAAGTCCGATGCCCTACCACTGATATCTAAAACTGCCACACCTTCCTATTCCCATTGGATATCAATATGCCTTCTAGTGGCTGGTAGGGCCATCTTGAAGAATTGGGCAACCCCTACTGCTTCAATCTGTACAGATGTCAAAAGGAAATTGACCATCCTACTATCAGTATATTGGGAAAAGCTTGAGTCTCAACTTTTTCACCATGTCTCTAAACAACGTTTCACTAGGTGGCAAGCTTTCATTGACATTAACCTTCTCTACCATGTAAGCTGCATCTCTCTCAACATCTTTTCTTTACACCAAAGAACTCCCACAACTGTGTAAACATTTCAACAGTGACTGAATTGAGATAACATCTATCCTCAGGTCTCACTGCTTTTTCAGATTATACTGATACTCCAATAGCCTCGAAAATATCTTTAGGTGCTATGTGCTGGTCTGTTTTTTTTTGTCTTGTATTAGTCTTTTATCTTTTAGTTCATTCTAAAAAATCCTTTATGGATATATGAGTTGGTGCCTGGCCTTGTTTAAGGCCGGCCTCATGACACCCTCTGTATTAATGGCAACCCCTCTGAGAAGATCCATCCATTTCTCCTTTTTCCTTAGCCAGGTTACAGTTACCTTCTCGTTAGGATGGGTTGTCTATGTTCATTTTCTATGTCTTGATAACATGCTTTTCTTTATATTATGTATTTTCCTGTTTCATTTTGGTGCTGCAACCCTGTTTCCAGGACGAGGTTATTGCCTGGTTTTCTTGTATTATGCTGAAACCAAATAAAATTTATTATAAAGAAAAAAAAATTTAAGTTTACCTTCTGCAATATTTTCCAAAAATTATATTTTTCTTAAAAAGAACATACCATCGCTCCTCCTTCAAATGCTGCACCTGCTCCAATAACACAGGCAGTTGTGACGGGGACCTCTCTGCAAAACCACTGTCCACTTGATTCCTCTCCATCCCACCATTTGCAGGACGCTACAATTGCACGCCCCCAAGCAGCTGCTACTGAATGTTTAAACTGCAGGCATGCATAGTGCACTCTATCCTTCTCTATCTGCAGTAGCTTAGCTCAGCTAGAGAAGGCAAAAGCACAGACTGCTCATGTGAGCAGCTTAAATGGCCCAGGTCAGCCCCTAGGGGATGCACATTTGTAGCATTCAGCCCATCCTACAAACAGATGGATGTAGGTGGATCGAGGGGGCAGAAGGTTTTGCAGAGAGCCCCCCCCCCCCCCCACAGCTGCATGTGTAATGGGAGCAGGTACAACATTTGAAAAAGGAGGAGCAGTGGTGTATATGCTTGTTGGCAGTTGAAACCCACCATGGGCACCATGTGACTACGTAGGCACCATAGACAGACCCAGCACCCAATTCCACGCATCCTTTCTCCCATAGGAAGCTCTTTAGTCGTGGTTCAGCTGTCACACTTGCCATCCATGCTTGAGGCTTGAAAGGAATTAGGCACAAGCTGCTTGCAGTTTTGAACTATTACTAAAACGTCTTAGAAGTCAACTAGCACAGTTCAACAGAGGTTGAATAGCTGTCATAAGTGCAAAACGTAAAATAGGAAGACTTCTGGATGTATGCAAACTTCAGTGCACACAATATCAAAGTCCTTCAACATTTCTTTTGCATTTATCAAGATTTTACTCCACTACCCCTACCACTCCTAGGGGCAGTGCCATCTCTTCAGGTATCCGGGGAATACCTAATACAGTAAGGTCACAGACTTTCTTGTAAGTAGGCCCCAGGAATTTCCCACTGGGGCCAAGCATCCAGAGGCTGTACCTATTCCTTCCTCTGCATCTAAACTTCTCCAAATCCCCAGCTCATTCAACAGATATACAACTAGCAGGACATCACCTAGTGGCCAGAAATGAGCACTTACCCCGACTTGTTCATTCCCCGACTTAGTTGGGGTAGGCGGGGTAGGCGGAACACTTTGGTGGGGGTGGGTCAGTCGCGGAGTCCTCATCTGTGGCATGTGTACATCCTCTGCACGTGGTAGAGAGCCCCTTTCTCCCCACTGATGCCATCAGCCTTGTGTGTCCCGCAGTGAACCCAGAACACAGGCTTCCCTGCTGCCTCTGCTCTCTACCATCGTGCCGAGGATGGACACATGCCACATGCCACAGATGAGGAATGATTCTGTCGGATATTTCGATTGTGTGTGAGATAATCCGATCGTTTTCTTCAAAAAATTCAGACAGACCTAGATATAGAACATGATGTAAATCTTTCCAAGGGAATCATTTTCTATCGGGAAAACCGTTCGTCTGTATGCTGGTCCGATGGACCAAGTGCAACGCAAGGGCTGCTATTGGCTACTGGCTATTGAACTTCCTTTTCTAGTCCGGGCATATGTCATCACGGTCGAAACTAACGGACAAACATGTGATCATGTGTGGGCAAGTCTGGTCAGTCGGAACTACATCGGAACTCTGTCGGGAAGACCGTCGGAGTTTATTCTGACAGGAAGTCCGGTCGTGTGTACGCGGCATTAGAGTAACAAACAATTTAAGGCCTTATTATAAAAATATACAGATAGCGCAGGAGATTGAAGATGGCATGTGCCTCTGTTTAATATTATAATTGTCAAATAAAATTACATTATCAAAACATGTGGCTATGGTGCAGAGGGATCAGCTCCTGTCCCCACTAACAAACAGAAATCAATCAGAATTTGTATTCCCATCATGTAATCACCATGTCAGTTATGACCGTATGTGGGATTGAGGCCTTTATTATAAAATATGCAGATGGCGCTACAGACTCAAGATGGCATGTGCCTCTGTTAAATACTGTAATTGTCAGGTACAATTAAATCATTAAACAAATATATATTTGTTATGCTTTTGTGCATTTTTCAGCCTATAATAAAGTCTGGATTTGTTTCGAAATAATATTCCAAATACAAATCATATAGCCTATACTGTAGGTCATTTAAAATTATAAAAAAGACTTAGATAGGTATAGATTAATTGCAGATTTATGATCAAGTTACTGACGCAGACTGACACTGCTAATTTTGGCCTGGTCATCAAGGCTTTACTGACCTTTTGTCACGATAGGGTTTAGGTAGTTCCAGTGGGCAAAAATAATGGACGGGTTTGTCGGCTTAAACTGCTTCATGGCTATAGTGTGGTTTAAGATATATTTAAAAATAAATAATATTTTTTTATTACAGCTGCCCAGCCTGAGGCTGATGTTAATAGCTAAAGAGATATATTATATTTAAAAAAATACACTTAATTCCCTTAAACTACACATATTATAATTCCATTCTATTCCATGCTGCTATACATCATCCAGCTTTTGCACCATGCAGTTGATGAAGGGGCATATACTGACGTCCAAGGACTAGTGCCTGACCAAAGTAGTGCATCCATCTCATATTCAGTGCAACATGCCTACAAATCAGAGGAGAACAAGGCTGCTGAATTCAACGTGCCCGGTTTACATATTTCAAGTCCTCTATATCATTTCTATCACTACAACATATTTTATGTTCCCATCTAATATGCGGCTCGGTGAATTTAAATCTGATTACCATGCCCGCATTGTCACAATTCACTCCGCAGCAAAAATGGATAGGAAACATTCCGAGCTGTGTCATTTTTAATGCGCCACAAAAACAAATCTTCCCGTTTGCCATAAATAATTGTAAAGCAGCAATTTACTTACTTTTGAGTCGCTAAAGAGTTTATCACACATAATGGTGCTAATTATTGTAACAACCGTGAAGGCTTTCAGCTGTTACTGGGTTTAAGTCTCTACAACCTCAAAGACTAGCTGCGGAATCAGGTTACTCTCCAGAGGCATCTGTTTGACTTTCAGCGCTATAGATCAGGTTAGGAACTACAATAACAATTAGCAATTAGTTGCTTCATCTCAATTTACTTTGCTTGAAGGTCAGCTCTCTTGAGTATTTCCTTCAGGGGTGGGGTTGGTCCAATGGATTTATTGTTGAGGTGGAGATAGTTTTGTTTGTCCATCTTAAAGGGAACATTTAGTGTATTTACAGAACGTGCTTCATTTGACTTTCACATTTTTTGTTTCGTTTGGTGTTCCATATTTTTATCACTGTATTTCATAGAAAGGTATGTAACTGCTCCCTCTAGTGGTTTCTGTATATCACAGTAAGTGATTAGGTTAAAGTCTATTTCAGAACAAATAATAAATGATATTGCAGCACAGCAGTCGCCAACCAGTGGTCCATGGACCACTGATGGTCCACAAGAACACTATGGTGGTCCCCTGGGGTTCTGCCGCAAATCAACATTGTGGCAGGTGTATACGGCCCAATGTTGTTTTCCAGTGTTGTTCTCAATGAATTCTCAAAGTCAATACCATTGCGCATTGACACCCAATGCCTCCGCTGTAGTTCCGGCTCTTGTGAACTCAGAGGGAGGCGCAGGGAGTAGTGTAGAGCGCGGGAGGTGAAGAAGGAGGGGACTTCCAATGGCAGCACTGATCACAGACTGTGGGAAGGAACATAGAGCTCAAGCACATTTCTGGATAAGGAGTTGAGATCTATTGATGAGTCTGTGTAAGGTATTATCATTATTATACAGGATTTATATAGCGCCATCAGTTTGCGCAGCATGAGGGCAGACAGTACCGTTGCAATACAATTCAATACAGGAGGGATCTGCTCGTTAGAGCTTACAATCTAGAAGGGAGGGTCAAGTGGAACAAAAGGTAATAGCTGTGGGGGATGATCAAAGAAATGTGGAGAAAATAAAAATACAATTAGGCTTCTCTGAAGAGGAAGATTTTCAGGGATTGTCTAAAAGCTATGATAATACAATTGTTAGGTGTGGGTAGGATAGGCTTCTCTGAAGAATAGGGTTTTCAGGGATCGTCTAAAATCTATGAAAATACAACTGTTAGGTGTGGGTAGGATAGTCTTCTCTGAAGAGGAGGGTTTTCAGGAATTGTCTAAAGAAATAGAGTAGGAGATAATTGTACAGATTGGGGTAAGGCGTTCCATAGGATGAAAAAGAGGTAGATCTAGCATGGCTAAAAGATGAGTCAATGTAACAAGACATGTTTTCTTCCTTAAAAAACATGACATGGTAACATGAGTACATACATAGTAAATAAGCATAACAATAACAATTTATTGACCAGATATTCATAAAAACACTCATAACAACTTGGAGATGGCATATTGAGGTATCGGACAATTGTCCATAGTAAAGAATCGCTTTAAAAGCAATATGGTGGGGTAGCTTGGGAGTGGATGAAATAAAACCATCTAAAAAGAGAATGGTGCAACAAAATTGTCCCGAGGCACGCTTCGTGGTTTCCTACCACTTCATCAGGGGCGAGTGCATCAATGTCTGTAAAAAAGCATAAATAAACGATATGGTCCAAAGTTACACCCAAACACAAGGGAGACTATACATGTAAAGGAGGGGAGAAATGAACTCATCCCACTAAGTACTTACATGTCAATTAAGTCTAGACCACGTGAACATGAAAACTGGTGCAGGCTAGAAATGTTCATCTCGGGAGCTGAGGAAGGGGCCCGCAGGAAAGCCGGAAGCACACAATGATCCCCAGAGAAAAGGAAACAAGTGGTCAAAAAGAAAACCATTTGGACTCCAATGCTGTAAAAGTGAATAAATCAGGTAGACTATGAGTATATGAAGGTGTATTATATTATTTAAAAGCATTGAACAGTAAATGGAGCCCAACACCAAGATACAAAGTAGATACAAATGTGGAATAGTGAAAAAAAAGGGGCATACCTGCTCAGAGGGAGAGAGCAGAGGATATAGGAAAAATGACGAAGGACATCCAATGTTGTCTTCAATCAAACACTGAAAAGCATAGTCAGAAAGCCCAGCCAGGTGATTACCTAAAGCTGAGAAAGAGAACCATGATCCACAGATCTGTGCAGTATGCTGCTGGAGGTGCTACCAACCATGGTGGTCGGGTTGAGGTGGTAGGAGGATTTGGCTCTGGCTCTATATTATTGTGTCTATTCCGGTCTTTGCAGGACAACTCTGTTGATGCACCCCGATATTAGGATACTCGCGCCTTGTTTATTGGCCAGGAAGGTGGTTCGGCGCATGCGTGGGATCACGGGCGCCGATTTTTGTATTCGGAAGGTCAATTCAAGACGCTCTATAGCCTGACAGCATCCTCACCTCCTCTCACCTGTATCAGATAGCAATTAAGACACTGTTTTGGCGCCAACCACTGGCTATAATAGATCAGTTGGTTAAAAGATGGACTGTTGGATGGTGCTGTGCTGTGTGGTGGGAACAAACTGAGGTAGGTGCAAGGTATATGCTGACAATACACACGTTACCTAACGCTGCTTGGATTATCTTTGATTAACTCACTGGTTGCATATAATTATTTATCTCATAGATCTTTTGGCTGAATGCAATGAATAGGATAAGAGACGTGATACTTGTTGTATAGTGATATCAACTGGATAGAGAGACACTTTTTACAAGATAGACGGTAGGTTTGTATATTGTTGTAAAATATAGGTCTTTTTCTCACTTATATGTATACTCAGGAAATGGCACCATTGGTTCTTACTGCACTCGCTTGGATTATTTGCAGATCTCTAGTAATATCCTAACGGGAAATTAACCACTTGCCGACCGCAAGTGGGCGTACCTGTACGTCCACTTTAATTTGCGGGTCTAGTGGGCACGTGCGTGCCCGCCACGTACAGCATGACCGTGCCCGCGGGCCCGCAGACCCAATGTCTGCCGGTGCTCCGCGATCGTGTCATGGAGCTGCAAAACCTGGGAGATGCCTATGTAAACAAGGCCCATTCTGCCTAGTGAAATAACAGAGATCTACTGCTCCTTGTCATCGGGAGTAGTGATCACTGTCATGTCAGTGGTAGCCCACCCCCCCCCACAGTTAGAACACCTCCCTAGGACACACTTAACCCATTGATCGCCACCTAGTGTTTAACACCTTCCCTGTGAGTGTCATTTACACAGTAATCAGTGCATTTTTATAGCACTGATCACTGTATAAATGACAACGGTCCCAAAATAGTGTCAAAAGTGTCAGATGTGTCCGCCATAATTTCGCAGTTGCGACAAAAATCGCAGATCGCCGCCATTACTAATTTAAAAAATAATAATTATGAACATGCCATAAATCTATCCCCTATTTTGTAGACGCTATAACTTTTGCGCAAACCAATCAAGCGATTTTTAAATTTTTTTTTACTAAAAATAGGTTTTTAGTTTCGATGTCCTTCTCTGGTACTGCAAATGTCCGTCACATCAGTCCTATCTTTTAAAATATCATAAAGGATGAGGTACCCCCATAGCCCCTACAACCTTAAATCAGATTATAAATGTGTTTTGAGAAGAATGGAAATGTGTTTTTTATATATATATATATATATATATATATATATATATATTTATGGTCTAGAGCCCTACGGACGACATGAGTAACGATGACACATAGGGACAACACAAAACTCACCAACATGAAATAGACCTGAAAGTGTGCCTTGGTCTACCGTATGGTACGCCAAAATAAGGGGGCATACCCTAGATAAAGAATGATAAGAAGTAGTTATGGAATAATGTGGAATGAGTATTCAGTCTGGGGTAAGAATACTTAGAAGAGGCTTTTTAAAAGGGGAGGGTGGGCGGGTATCACGCACAGGAAACCGACAAAGACCGGCGGCCTTTGGGCTGCTTAAATACCCTCCGGGCTCCTCCCATAACTTCAGGCCGGTACCCGGCCTTCCAATTTATGGTCTAGAGCCCTACGGACGACATGAGTAACGATGACACATAGGGACAACACAAAACTCACCAACATGAAATAGACCTGAAAGTGTGCCTTGGTCTACCGTATGGTACGCCAAAATAAGGGGGCAAAAACCTTCAGGTAGGGGATAATTATTTATTAGAGGTAATGTCACTGAGTGAGTCGAGCAAAGGCCTGAGCCATCTCTAACTGTGGGTTAGGAATGTAGCGAGAGAAGCAGGCCGACTTCCACCGACCCAGTTTCTTGATTACGTGGTCCGGAACCCCCTGTCTTGAGGCCGTCGTGGCCGCCCCGATCCGGAACGAATGCCCGGAGTACTGGCTGGGGTCCAACTGAAGATGGCCGAGAAGGACCCGGACATGTTCCACGAACTGCGAAGAGTTAAGGGCTTTCACCGGAAAAGGTAGCAGTGGACTGGCCCCTGGGCAGTCGGACAGCAGTGCCGTCAGGCGGTCCAACACGGCAACTGGGCACCAGTTGTTGTGAGTCCTGTACAGGTGAATATCTACTCCGGAACCTCGCTGTTGGGTTTTGGATGTCGCCAAGTGAAGGACGTAGTGATCCTGGTGGCGATAGAGATTATTTCTACGCAAGACTGGACCGGCTGGGTGGCTGCGAGTGAATTCGCTGGGCCGCAGAAACCCGTAAAACGCCATGTGTATCGCAGCCTGCAGGACGGTACTGAGGAGGAGACCGAAAGGGGACCTATCCAGGATGTCAGACATCCCCTTGAAGATCTCCCCCGTGATAGGCAGCCGCTTTGAGCTGACTGGCGGCTGGTGTTTCTGAACTCCACGTAGTAGAGCCCTCACGGCGTGGCAGGAGAACACCGAAGGCCTTGCGGGGTCTTGAAGTGACAAATAGTGCTGCACCCCGGCCACGTACTGGCGTATCGTGCTGTGTGACAGTGCTAGGTGTGAATGGCAGTAGGCGATGAACGCCAAGACCTGCTTGAGGCTGGAAGACTCGCGAGGCCGCTGGGGCAGGAACTTGTTAAACGCCCTCCAGGCCGTCTGGTAGGCCCGACGGGTGTTGCGGGCGAGTGAGGCGTTGATGATATCGGTAGCTGAGTGTAGATGTGGGGCTAGTCCAAGGTCAGTTGTGACCAATCCGGGATAGTGGCTGAATGACGGCAGGCTCCTGGCACCTGTTCAAAGAAAGAAATAAAGTTAAAACGGGAGAGTGCGTCCGCTGCTGCGTTGAACTTCCCTGGAATGAAGGAGCAGTACACATTGAACTGATGCTGTAGGGATAGCTGGACCAGTCTGCGGAGGAAGGACATGACGGGCCTGGACTTAGACCTGCCCTTGCTGATGATCTCGGCTGTGGCTTGATTGTCTGTCGAGAAAGCCACCGTCTGTCCAGACCAATGGTGACCCCATAGGTGGGCAGCTGCTACAATAGGGAAGAGCTCAAAGAGGGCTGACGTAGTAGTAAAGCCCGGTGTGGCTAGTGCTTGAGGAGGCCACGGGGCGGCGAACCACAAATGGCCAAAAATGGCGGCGCATCCTGTGGATGCCGCCGCGTCGGTCACCACCTGTGGTGACTGCGTGGACACGACTGGGATAAACAGGGACACACCGTTCCAATCACTAAGAAAGTGCTCCCACATGGCCAGATCTGCCCTGGCTGCAGAATCCAGCCTAATGACCTGGTCTGGGTCCTGCGTGTAGGACAGGAAGACCAGCAACCGGGACACAAAGGAGCGGCCCTGGGGGATGATCCTCACGGCAAAGTTCAGCATCCCGAGGAGAGACTGAAGTTGCTTCTGAGTACATCCCCCCCCCCGGGTGAACTCTCGCAGAACCGTCCTGATACGGTCCAACTTATCTGCTGGAAGGCTGGCCTGCATGGCCAACGTGTCAAGGTCGACGCCCAGGAACGTGATCTTGTGTGCCGGGCCGTCAACCTTGTGCTCCGCTATGGGGACGTTCAGATTGTCGAAAACCGTCCTCAACTTTCCAAGGTCCCCTGGGGGAGCCCCGGGCGGCTCTATCAAAAGGAAGTCATCCAAATAATGGATGACCTCGTGGCACTGTGCCTCATGGAGAAGGATCCACGCCAGGGTCTCGGCGAACTTGTCAAATAGCCAAGGACTACTTTTAGACCCGAAGGTCAATTTGGTCGCGAAATAATATCGCTCCCTCCACTTGATGCCGTGCCAGCACCACAAGGAAGGATGGATGGGCAGCAGCTTGAAGGCGTCGGATATGTCCGCCTTCGAGAGCCACGCACCCACCCCTGCCCTGAGAATGGCCTGGATAGCCATGTCTACCGAAGCGTACTTCAGCGAGAACTCCTCGGAGGGGATGAGCGAGTTGAGACTGGGAACGACGGAAGAATGAGGCGCTGACAGATCATACACCAGACGTTTTTTATTTGAAAACTTTCCCTGCACAAGCCCGATAGGGCTAACCCTCCAGATGCTGAAGGGGGATTGACAGAACGGGCCTATCATGAAGTCCCGATCCAACTCCGTCTGCAAAAGGACATCAATCGCTGGCTCGTCTGTTGCTGCTGAGCGTAAATTCGGACATTCGTGGGTGGAGTGGGGCAGGGTGATGAGCCCGGTATGGAACCCCTCAGTGAAGCCTCGGATGAGGTAGCTGGCGAGTGACGGAGTGGGGTGTGAGGTCAGGTAAACGCCGAGCCAAAGGACATTGACCCGGCTTAGTCATGGTCTCTTCTGTTTGACCTCACACAGGATCCTGGGGTGCGCCCTCTGGCACAGGGTGCAAACGTGCAAGAGCCGGCACTGGCTGAAATTGCAGGAGCCGTAATTAAAATTGTTGCAAATGGCGGCTCCCCCAACCATCCGCACCGGACGTCCCAATTTGTCCATCTTTCGCCCTTGCACCGGGGCCTGCTGAGCCTGGCTCGTGCTGGCAGAGGCCGTGCTAGCTATCGGATGGACAGAGGCTACGTTGGCACACCAGACCGTGGTGTGAGACGCTGACTGACAGACAGCACATAGCGGGGAGCGAAGGCCTGCAAAGTGGCGGCAGAACAATTCCGTGTCCACTACGCTCCAGTCCGTTGGCAAATGGAACTGTGTGAATCTGGCTGCGGCTTTGGCCGAGAAGGACCGATGGTAGTCGTAGAACGCTGAGCCACCGTATTTGTGGCCCAGGTCTACGACCAAATGGAGGTAGAGGTCCAGCTCTTCCCGTCTGCCGGGGGAGGCTGAGCACAGCACGTCTCTAAACATGCCGAAAGCGAGCGTGAATTCGGGCACCGTGAGCTTCCTGTTGAGCCTCGGATCCTTCGCTTTCAACACCACCGAGACATCCCCCCAGGTGTAGGCCTTGTTCTCGGCCAAGTCATGGACCGAGATCAAGAGTGAGGCCAGATTGACGTCTTTGCCCTCTAGAATGTCCTTCCTTACGCTGGGTGGCACCAGGTGGGAAGGGTGAACGGTAGGCGTGGCAAGCTCACTACCTGCGGTCGGTGCACTGATGGCTGGGACCACCGCGTGGTCCGGAACCGTGGCAGCCGGGCTGGCCTCTAGCCGAGACACCCTGTCCTGGACCTCCACGATTGAGGAAGACAGGGAAGACACGAGGGTGTGTAGCTGGGCAACGGCGGCTGAAATCGATTCCAGAGACGCCTGCTGGCTGCTGGGGCTTGCTGCGGCCGGTGGTGGGAAGAGAAGCCTGAACAGCTCCGCCTTCCTGGCCGTGGACGAGAAGGGTATCCCTCTGCGTCTCAGCTCGGCGGACAGCCTGGGAATTGTCCATGCCCTAAGAGACTGGACACTGCCAGCCTCGGAGGCTGACGCCGGAGATAGTGGGGTGGTGAGGTCATCGCTGCCAACTGACGACATGGCGGCTGCCAAGACCTGTAACTTGGTAGACTGGTCACGTGTCTGCAGGCTGGGCCTAAAAGGTGACAAGAAATGAGTTTGGACGTGTCACCTATGATATACGTACCTGCCACAAGAAAGCAGGAGCCCCCCGTGCCCTTGTGTTTTTTTTTTTTTTTTTTTTTTTTTTTTTTTTACCTGCTGGAACCCTGATCAAGTTGGCGCAGGTGGACCTACTGAATCCGACTGACCTGAGAGAGTGTGAGAAAAAATACCTATTTAAGAGCCTAAAACTGCTGCCGTCCAGAGCGACGGAACCCAACGCAGATGATAACAACAGGCGATAGTGACTTGAGTCGACTGCCGAGATCGCTGTGGGATCAACTGACAGATGACAACACGAACGACTGACTTGACACGTTGCCTTACTGAATGAACTTCCCGTGACAGGGCCCGGCCCGTTCGTACCGTATGGGGGTGACTGTGGGCCGGACTCTGGAGCACGTACAGAATGAGGCCACCATGAAACTAGGCCGACTGCCTAGGTATGCTGAGGCCGAACTGTGACATCCAGCTGCCACCGAGTCTGACTCCAAGCTCCCCCCTTTTTTTTTTTTTTTTTCTTTTTTTTTTTTTTTTTTTTTTTTTTTTTTTTTTTTTTTTTTGAAATGCGGCCGGCCTAGGGCACGCCGGCGCGAATTCGTACAAGCGGGTGACCAATTAACACCGGGCGTGGTAAGGTGACACAGAAATGATATCACATGACAAGGGCAAGAATCAAAGTTTTTTTTTTTTTTTTTTTTCTTTGCGACTCCGCCCCTGGCGCATGTATTGAAATGAGGCCGAGCCTAGGGCACGCCGACACGAATTTAGTGCGAAGAAGTGACTCCATTCATGCCGGGCGTGGTAGGGTGACAGAAATGAGATACCATGACAGGGGCAAGAATCAGGAATGTACGTAAACCAGTGATGCGATTCTGCCCTTGGCGCATGTATTGAAATGAGGCCGTGCCTGGGGCACGCCGACATGAATTCAGTGCGAAGAAGTGACTCCATTCATGCCGGGCGTGGTAGGGTGACAGAAATGAGATACCATGACAGGGGCAAGAATCAGGAATGTACGTAAACCAGTGATGCGATTCCGCCCTTGGCGCATGTATTGAAATGAGGCCGTGCCTAGGGCACGCCGACACGAATTTAGTGCGAAGAGGTGACTATATTCACGCCGGGCGTGGTAAGGTGACAGAAATGAGATACCATGACAGGGGCAAGAATCAGGAATGTACGCAACCAGTGATGCGATTCCGCCCTTGGCGCATGTATTGAAATGAGGCCATGCCTAGGGCACGCCGACACGAATTTAGTGCGAAGAAGTGACTACATTCACACCGGGCGTGGTAAGGTGACAGAAATGAGATACCATGACAGGGGCAAGAATCTGGAATGTACGCAACCAGTGATGCGATTCTGCCCTTGGCGCATGTATAGAAATGAGGCCGTGCCTAGGGCACGCCGACACGAATTAGTGCGGGGAAGTGACTGCATTCATGCCGGGCGTGGTAAAGTGACAGAAATGATATGCCATGACAGGGGCAAGAATCAGGAATGCCCGCAGCCAGTAAAGTGATTCCGCCCTTGGCGCATGTATCGAAATGAGGCCGGGTAGTCGTGCATCTGGATCGCCCCGATCGGAGCATGCGTGGATGCGACCGGACCAGGATCGAAGCGATGGCATGAACGCCCTGATTAACTGATGCGAAATGATTTAGCATGACCGAATGGCCTGGTACGTTAGCCACGTTTGAAATGATGAAATGATTGTCATGCTAATTCGTGAAATGTTTCGACACGGTCGAAGTGATTCGTACAACTAGAATGCCAACAGTGCTTCGGAATATAATAGCGATTCGGCACGCTCGCTAGCGCCACTAATTCGGATAATGGCAGAACATGAACGATACGTGTGAGTGCGAACGGCACCCGTGCGTGAGTTATGTTGAACGATTCGGAGACTATGTAGCCCGCTCGTGTAAGGGAACCCTAAGTGCCGGATGCGACATCGGTCGGAGTGTCTGTGGCGGGCGGCCCTGAATGTGCGTGCCGTTAGATGGCTCCCGATCGGGTACAACAAAACGTGCGAGTAAGTGTTTAGGTTTCGAGACAAGCAGCGCGTGGCTCGTGAGCTACGCAGATCACAGTTTAGTGACATGATAAGCAGTGCATGAGAACGTAAAACATGGGAGCCGAAGCCCTACCTGCGACAGCCGAACCAGACTCTTTGTACGAAACTGCGACTCGACGACACGAGTGCGACACGAAGGGACGACACAACTTACGAACACGGAACACGGGACTGCAACAAGAGAAGACGGATAGACGAAAAACGGAGCTCACGAGCCGGCACCAAGAGCGCTTGTCACGAACGAGTCGGTCCTAGATGTCTGACGTATCAGATATCACGCACAGGAAACCGACAAAGACCGGCGGCCTTTGGGCTGCTTAAATACCCTCCGGGCTCCTCCCATAACTTCAGGCCGGTACCCGGCCTTCCAATATATATATATCTTATCTATCTATCGTTTTCGTACGAATGAACGAATCGTTCATTTCGAACGAATCCGAATAACAAATCGTTCGAATCATACGAATCTGATTAACGAACCGTTCGAATCAATCGAATCCGAAAAACAACGAAAATCCGAAAAACAACGAAAATCCGAAAAAAACAAATGAGAAACAACGAATGTACGAATGAAGAAAATCCGAAAAACGAAAACAGGAACAACGAAAATGAACGGAAAAATTCGTACATTCGTAACTTTTTTTTTTTGTTGAATTGGTAATTCTCCGTGTCCCTTACAATGGTGCTGCTTAACGTGCTTCGAATAGATTGAAGGAAAAAATTTGTACATTCGTAACTTTTTTTTTCGATTCGTAACTTTTTTTTTCGATTCGTAACTTTTTTTTTTTCGATTCGTAAATTATTAAAATGTAATAATAGCATACACATTACATAAAATTATGAATTATGCTCCGATTACGAATCTACGAATGTTACGAATGTACGAATAAATACGAATGCTAAACTAACGAAAAAACGAATCAACGAAAAAATAACTCTTACGAATGTACGAATCGTTACGAATACGAACACCGACGACTTACGAATGTATGAATCGTTACGAATACCGACGATTTACGAATGTACGAATCGTTACGAATCAACGGAAACGAAAAAAACGAAATTAAAATAAACAATTTTTTTTTTTTTTGTGCACATGTCTAATCAACACTATATTACCAAAACGATTGGGTTGCCTGCCTATACACGCACATGAACTTTAATGTCATCCCAGTCTTAGTCCGTAGGGTTCAATATTGAGTTGGCCCACCCTTTGCAGCTATAACAGCTTCAACTCTTCTGGGAGGCTGTCCACAAGATTAAGGAGTGTGTCTATGGGAATGTTTGACCATTCTTCCAGAAGCGCATTTGTGAGGTCAGGCACTGATATTGTACAAGAAGGCCTGGCTCACAGTTTCCGCTCAAATTCATCCCAAAGGTGTTCTATCAGGTTGAGGTCAGAACTCTGTGCAGGCCAGTCAAGTTCCTCCACCCCAAATTCTCTCATCCATGTCTTTATGAACCTTGCTTTGTGTACTGGTCCAAATTATTTGGACCAGAAGAGTTAAAGCTGTTATAGCTCCAAAGGGTGGGCCAACTCAATATTGAACCCTACGGACTAAGACTGGAATGACATTAAAGTTCATGTGTGTGTAAAGGCAAGTGTCCCAATACTTTTGGTAATATAGTCTATCTATCGGCCTGAGTTCACAGTATGTGTGGCCGCGGGGCACAGCAGGGGTCCGGTGCATTCCCGTTCACCATTTCAGGTCCGAATTAGGTTCACCTTTCTGCTGTGTGCCGGTCACACACTCCTGTCATGCGAATTGGATGCAAAAACCGGCATCCAATTCGCAATAGTGTGAACCCAGCCTCTATCTATCTATCTATCTATCTATCTATCTATCTATCTATCTATCTATCTATCTATCTATCTATCTATCTATCTATCTATCTATCTATCTATCTATCGTATACATCTTATCTATCTATCTATCTATCTATCTATCTATCTATCTATCTATCTATCTATCTATCCATTGTATATAGCTTATCAATCTATCTATCTCAATCTCCATCCATCCATCAAATATCTCTTATCTATCTAAAAATTGCAAAAAGACCTAAATCATTATGTAAATAATGAAACAACACCTTTGTACAAAATGCTAAAACTTTTTTTGCAAAAACATAAAAGTTCAAAAAAAAAAAAGCCTATTGTAAGGAAGAACAATTACTACTTCAGTGTTATTGCAGTTTGAATGTACTGTTAGGCTTTTGAATTGCTTTTTATTTTTTTTTCTTCTGTTATTTTGACTCTTCAGTAAGTGATTTATAAGGTAATTGAATGTTACTCTATTGCCATCACAATGATTTTTATACTTCCATATACTTTTCTTTTCATTCTATCTACCTATCTTCCTACCTACAGTGCTGAGACAAGGTCATTTAGCGCCTGGGCCAAAGATGCCAATCTGAACTGAACTGGTAATGCAGAATCCAGTAATTCACAACAAACCCGGCGGAAAGGCACCCGACCGTGAACACTCACGGCAGTATCAGCAATTTGTAGCAGAGCAAGTCTTAAATGTGGCGACAGGGCCTGTTTTTAGGGGTGAAATGTGACCTGGCCAGTCTGGGCCCAAATGGGGAGGTCTCCAGGAGGACGGCGTGTCCCTATCTTTTCCCTACTCATCTGGAACCTCTCCCTGCTGCTAATCACTGTCCCTACCTGACAGGTGACTTGTCCTTACACTGCCTACCATGGGCAGGAAAAAAGTTAGCATGATTCCATATCAACACAGACAGTACTGACAGGCAGTGGCGGCCGGTGGGTTTTTTGTTAGGGGGGGCGGCAAACAACCACCACCCCCCGCACGTCTGCCGGTTGGTCTGTCACTTACCTGGATAGATAAATCCAGTTGGATGGGGGGTGTCATTCAGCGTGGCGGGGTGCAGGCAGCGGCTCCAGGCTAATGGGTGCGGGGTCTGGGCAGTGGCTCCTGGCTAGCTGGTGAGGGGTCCAGGCAGCAGCTCCAGCCTAGCGGGTGTGGGGTCCGGGCAGCGGCTACATGCTAGCCGGGTCTGGGCAGCGGCTCCAGGCTAGCCGGTGCGAGGTCCGGGCAGTGGCTCCAGGCTAGCTGGTGCGAGGTCTGGGCAGTGGCTCCAGGCTAGCGGGTGTGGGGTCCGGGCAGCAGCTCTAGGCTAGCAAGTGCGGGCAGCAGCTCCAGGCTAGTGGGTGCGGAGTCCAGGCAGTGGATCCTGGCTAGCCTGTGCAGGGTCCAGGCAGCGGCTCCAGGCTAGCGGGTGTGAGGTCCGGGCAGCGGCTTCAGGCTAGCGGGTGTGAGGTGTGGGCAGCAGCTCCAGGGTGGCAGGCTTCCCCTCTGGCTGCAGCTCAGGCATCCAGTAGGATTGCCTGACGTTTCCAATCGGGAAACAGGTATCACACCTGCTTCCTGACTGCGGGGAAAAGATTTAATATGAAAATAGCTTAAATATATTCGCTATCTTCACACAACTGGGTGGGATCGGGGACGCAGTGCTCTGCACCCCAAGCCCACCCTTTTTTTAAGCCTATTAGAGCCTCTGGCTCTAATCATGTGCTTAAAAAAATACATACCACCCCCATCCCGCCACAGGAATTCATGCGCCCGGCATCCTGAAAGGGGCTGGGTGCATGGATAGGTAGGGCGGCGGTGTTGTTGGGGGGGGCGCCGCCCCATGCGCCCACAATGCATAGGCCACCACTGCTGACAGGGGAATCCAGTGGGAGAATCCATCTCTGCTGGGAGAAGACAGTGATTATAGCTAGTGGCTATAGCAGCCATTAACGATAACCGCAAGTCAATCCACCAGGCTGGTTGTACCCAAACTGATTCATCGAATAACTTGGTACATTCAGCCTGCCCACACACGGTGCGAAGTCTATGGCCGGCCTAATCTATGCAAGGGCGTTTCGGGGCAGAAAAATGAAAAGTCATACGCCCCTTAGATCAGCGTTAAAAACATCTAGTGTGCATAAGGACAAAAACGTAAGTAGAAACAAGAAGAAAAAAAAAGAACAAAACAAATGAAAAAACAAACAAAGCATATTGTAAGGAGGAACAATTATTTCTTCAGTGTTATTGCAGTTTAAATGTTGTGCCGTTATTGTTAAGCATTTTAATTGCTTTTAATTTTCTTGCTGTGTTGCTTTGACTCTTCAGTAAGTAATTTATGAAGGTAATTGAATGTTACTCTGTTGCCATCACAATGGTTTTAAATACTGGCAGGAGTGCATTATTGTATAAGTGTCATGAAAAGTGTGTGATCACTATGGGAAGAAAAAAAAGGGAAATAGTTAATGCTTCATGTAACGTCTATTAAACAAAATCCTTTTTTTTTTCAACTTTCTATCAACATTTGGCAAGAAAACACATGTAAGTGCTTACACAGAAAGCCATAGACATTATCAAAATATTTTAATTACCTGATTAATTTCAGCAACGGATATTAAAGTTGAATATCATCTCATTCCATCTTGTTTTAAATAATAGAGGAGTACCAGAACTTTTACTTTATTTTCTATCTGTTGTAAAGGGAAGCTAACATCATGTTAGGCCAATTGTTTTCTTCTTTCAACATTTATGCATTTCTAAGCTATTGTTTTAACTGGTTATATAAAATCTTTGCATTACAAATAAACAGAATACACCCATGACAAACGATCCACAGCATAGACGTGTGCAGGGCGTGTGCCGGGTGTGCCTGGGCACACTCTAATCACCCTGTTGCTCCAGAACTGATGATAAGGCAGTACAGACTGCCCTCCTGTACTGGGCCCATGTCCCATTAGTTCAGAACGGGGGAGCCCAGGCACCTGCCAAGCCTTATTGCAGATATTGATCCTCTTGTTCCTCCCATTGCTCTGCTGCCAGCTTCTCCTCATATTGTTACATAGTAGGTGAGGTTGAAAAAAGACACAAGTCCATCAAGTCCAACCTATGTGTGTGATTATATGTCAGTATTACATTGTATATCCCTGTATGTTGTGGTCGTTCAGGTGCTTATCTAATAGTTTATTGAAACTATCAATGCCCCCGCTGAGACCACCGCCTGTGGAAGGGAATTCCACATTATTGCGGCTCTTACAGTAAAGAACCCTCTACGTAGTTTAGGGTTAAACCTCTTTTTTTCTAATTTTAATGAGTGGTCACAAGTCTAGTTAATCTCCGTTTTGTGAAAAAGTTGTATCCCTATTGTGGGGTCACCAGTACGGTATTTGTATATTGAAATCATATCCCCTCGCAAGCGTCTCTTCTCCAGAGAGAATAAGTTCAGTGCTTGCAACCTTTCCTCATAACTAATATCCTCCAGACCCTTTATTAGCTTTGTTGCCCTTCTTTGTACTCGCTCCATTTCCAGTACATCCTTCCTGAGGACTGGTGCCCAGAACTGGACAGCATACTCCAGGTGCAGCCGGACCAGAGTCTTGTAGAGCAGGAGAATGATCGTTTTATCTCTGGAGTTGATCCCCTTTTTAATGCATGCCAATATTCTGTTTTCTTAGCAGCAGCTTGGCCATGCATGCTATTGCTGAGCCTATCATCTACTAGGACCCCCAGGTCCTTTTCCATCCTAGATTCCCCCAGAGTTTCCCCCCCTAGTGAGTAGATTGCATTCATATTTTTGCCACCCAAATGCATTATTTAAAATTTTTCTACATTGAACCTCATTAATTTGTTCAGATCTTCTTGCAAGGTTTCCACATCCTGCAGAGAAGTTATTGCCCTGCTTAGCTTAGTATCATCCAGAAATACAGAGATTGAACTGTTTACCCCATCCTCCAGGTCATTTATGAACAAATTAAATAGGATTGGTCCCAGCACAGAACCCTCTCCCTCCCTTCGGCTGCGCTGCAGGGGGATCAGTTCTAGCATCTCTACGCCTCCATCATGTCCTCAGTCCCTATTTCCGTCCTAAATGTAGGACATCAGCGGTCTGTTTAAAACCTTGATATTTCACCAGAGCCCCCAAAAGTTAAAAAAAAATAATAATAAATAAATATAAAGCGAAAAAAAGTAAAACAAAATTTAAAAAAAGGACTCGTTCACATGCGCTATGCACTGCCTAGCTACTGCCTGCACTCGGTGTTGGAGCTTTGGGGTGCACACCCTAATGCAATAGGCTGCACACATCTATGATCCACAGAGCAATATGGCTTTTCCAGGAAGGTAGGTGTTTACTTTTTATAATGTTTCTCTCTTATTAAACCATGTGAAGTCAGTGGAATGTAAAATTCAGCTTGAACTATTGAGCTTTCTTCTGCTTTATGCCCTCTCCTCCTCCTCTTCTAGTTTTGGCACTTGTTAGGGGGGGTACCTGGTTTTGACAGGTACCTGCTCTCACTTTTAGTCGTATCACCACAGCGATCCACCGAAAGTTTCTCCCCCACCTGCAACGGTGACGTGTCCCGGAAGATTACGGACCATTCACAGGGTACAGTGCGGCTCACGCATGTGCAATGGCCAACCAGCTGTGAAGCTTTAAGGAAACACAGCAGACTGCCCACAGTAAACATGCTGGTGCTGGGGACCTGAAGACCGGAGAAGAAGCAGTTCGGGTGAGAATGGTGCTGGACCCCTGGACAGGTAAGTGTCCTTTTCTTAGTCAACAGCTAAAGTATTTGTAACTCCACCTTTGTTGACAAAAAAACATTCTCCTCTGGGTGATCTCTGTACATTGCAAGGATTATAACAAACATTGTAGATTCCTACCTTTTGTTATTCTGAAGGAATAGCTGTTTGTTTGCCTGTGTCCATGTGCTAAGTGAATCTGTATGGGAGTGGTTTTATAATTATCAATCAGCTGCTGCACCTGCAGGGCACTAATGAGACAAGCTGCAAGGTCTGCATCCCTTTAGATGTGATTTCCCTTTGAGAGTATCTCACCAAAAAAGAAATTTTTGTTGCAGAAGATGCTCAAAATCATATTTGTATCTTAGTGCAAACTTCTGGGGAAAATCAGTGAGCCAATCACACAACAGGAAATTATGTTTTTGGGAGGCATTCTGTACACCATCTTGCATTGAAAAGGAAAGGTCATTTTTAATAACATCCAATTACAATATGACTAATGCCACATACACACGATCGGAATTTCCGACAACAAATGTTCGATGTGAGCTTGAAATTCCGACCATGTGTAGGCTCCATCGGACATTTGCTGTCGTAATTTCCGACAACAAAAATTTGAGATTCCCAGCGTGTGTACACAATTCCGACGCACAAAATTCCACGCATGCTCGGAATCAAGCAGAAGAGCAGCACTGGCTATTGAACTTCATTTTTCTCGGCTTGTCGTACGTGTTGTACGTCACCGCGTTCTTGACGTTCGGAATTCCCAACCAACTTTGTGCAACCGTGTGTATGCAAGACAAGTTTGAGCCAACATCCGTCGGAAAAAATTCATGGATTTTGTTGTCGGAAAATCCTATCGCGTGTACGCGGCATAATAACAGCTGATTATTAATGAAAATGTCACTTCCGTTCAGATTCACTTTGCACATTGAAATAACCCCAACATACGTCTTTTTCTTCAGAGCAGAAACAAGTAGGACTCTGCAACAAAGTTTGTTAAAAATCCTTCCATGTGGGGGCGTGGCCTGCAGCGGAACTGAATGGAAGCCTGATTCCAGAGCTCCTGCTTCCCCGCTCAGAAAACGGCACATAGCGGCTAAAAAGACCCCGTTTTCGGTCCCCTCACCTGGCGTTCCGGTCGGGGCACACCACCGGAACATGATGGGCAAGCGAAAAGGATTTTCTAAGCCCCAACGGATGACGGACTTCTTCATCCAACCGCATCACAGAGGTAGGCAAGATGGCGCCGGCCCGCCGCCCACACTACACAATGCAGGGAAGCCTAAATCCCACAATATCACCTCATCCCCAGCAAATAACGCATCCTATAGCGGCCAAACCTCCCCACCGTTACCCTCCCCATCAGGGAGCCCAGCAAAAGCAAAAATGAAGCTGGATGGCAACGGATGCAGCCTAGCACTGAGCCCTGTGCTAGACTCAGAGGATGACACCAGAGAGCTCCATGACTCCATTACTAACTACCCCACCACTAATCAGCCTGTACTGGACACTGTACTTAAGGACATGCTAGTTTCTTTGAGGAGCACACTTCAGGCTGACATGATGAGCTGTATGCATAGATTCAGTGGGGAATTGAATGCAGTTGAATCCAGAGTTGATCACATAGAAGGAAAGATGGGAGAGTTTGCCTCCACCATAAACGACTTGGTGGACGCGCATGAAGAGAAAGATGAGGAGTCAGCCTGGGTGAGGAACAAGCTGGCAGACATTGAGGACAGATCCAGGAGGAACAACCTCAAAATTAGGGGGATCCCCGAGTCAATCCTGCCACAAGACCTGCGTTCTTACACGACTGACCTTTTTACATCCCTCCTGCCTGACCTCTCCGCCATGGAAGTCACCATTGACAGGATACACCGCCTGCCCAAACCCACGCACTTGCCAGAAAAAATCCCCAGAGATGTGATTCTCCGTATGCATTTTTACCACGCAAAAGAGCAACTCATGCAACAAATGAGGAAACAGGAGCACATCCCACCCCAATATCAGCACCTGCAGTTTTACGCTGATCTATCTCAGCATACCTTACAAAAGAGAAGAAATCTAAACACTATAACAAAAGTTCTTAGGAACCACAGTATATCCTACCGGTGGGGTTACCCCACCAAAATCACGATCACCAAACAGGACCGAACATATGTTGTGGAGTCCCTGGAAAAAGGTATGTCCCTACTGAAAGAATGGAAAATTCTTCCAGACACTAGCGATGACAACACAGGGAATAACATCCGACGCTCAAACAGCCCAGACTGGCAGAGAGCAACATGAAGGAACGCCAGTCCACATATGTGAAAATAATGTCACAAGGTCTTTAAAAATCCTCAGCGGGGAACTGGAACACCCGCTAGGCCTGAACTTTTTACCCCCAACTTTCTGAGCAGCAGATGCTGCACACGGGTACTACCCACCCTAACCCTATGGTTTGTTATACCAAGTTAAAATGGTATTGTGCAAGTTTTGTTTCTGACTTTTGGCTTTCTTTTCTTTTTCTACTTTTGTTTCTGTTTTTGTTCTCGGAGTCTCAAGCCTATCGTCTACGTCCGAAAAACAAGGCATCATCGAACTCTCATCCCCATGACACCCTACAAGAAGGATCACCCAACCGATTCACCTCACCCAACGATAACAGTGAGTACGCATTCTATGCATCAACCACACCATTTCTTTTGATCTCCAGGAGACTAAACCATCTCATACATTACATATGGACCACATGTAAAAACATCACCAACCCTCCATTCCTCCATGGCGATACACTTTTTATCAATTAACACTAAAGGGCTTAACCACCCCGTTAAAAGAAAATCACTATGGAAAGAAGCACTCACAAACGGATCTGATATCCTGTGCGCGCAGGAAACCCACTTCTCCCAAGCAGCAGCACCGATATGTAAACACAAAAACTTTCCTCACGTTTTTGTCGCCAATGCAAGCTCAAAATCAAGAGGAGTCATGACAGCTATTAGAGACACGGTAGCATTTACCCTACACTTGGAAATTGCTGACCCCCAGGGCCGCTACCTCATTCTAATCTGCGACATCAATCAAGTCACCTATACAATAGTAAATGTTTATGCACCTAATAAGCACCAGATCCATTTCCTCCACAAGCTCCTGAAAAAAACAAACGCACACAAAAAGGGATCACTAGTGCTATGCGGGGACTTCAACATAGCACCCGACCCGTCCATTGACACCACCTCCAAAGCAACTCGACTATCTACCCCCCTTTGCAACACCCTGCACCACGAAAGCCTTTTTGACGTATGGAGATGCTTGCATGCAGGGGAAAAAGATTTCACTTTTTTCTCCAATCCACACCATACATATACGAGGATTGACTTATTTTTGGTTGACCAACAAACTCTATCCAAATCTGTATCTTCCTCCATCAACACGATAACGTGGTCAGACCACGCTTCGATCACCCTCTCCTTGAAGGACACATCTGTTGTACAAACGATTCCTCTTTGGAGAGTCAATACATACCTCATGCAGCAACCTGAAAACAGGAAACTCATAGAGGAACATTTGGAGGAATATTTCTCCATTAACAGTCCCTCAGTGCACGATCGGTTCACGCTCTGGAATGCTCACAAAGCATTTATCAGAGGAATTTTTATTAAAATTGGAGCAGGGGCGAGGAGGCAGCGGCAGAAAAAAATACGCGAAATCACAAACGAAATATATGACTTAGAATCCAAAAACAAACAAACGACATCCCCAACACTGACCTCCAGACTACATAAACTACGACATGAGCTCAGGGTCCTCCTACTCGACTCATTTGAAAAACAGACTAAGAGACTCAAAATGACGTATTATGCACAGGGCAATAGGGCCGGGAAGCTATTAGCACACCAACTTAAAGGACATAGGAGCAAGACGAAAATCCCGTATATACTACACCCCACAAGTAAAGCCAAAATGCAACACCCCCAGGACATAGCAAACGCCTTTAGCGATTACTACAGCACTCTTTATAACCTGAAAGATGACGCTGACACTACTCAACCCTCCCCCACACTAATAAATGACTTCCTACAACGTGTGTCCTTGCCTACACTCTCCCAAAAACACATTGACAACCTATGTGCACCCTTCACAGATGACGAAATACTCAAGACAATCAACTCCTTACCCAACTCTAAATCTCCCGGACCGGACGGTTTCTCAGGAGAATACTATCAAACATTTAAACTAACATTGCTACCCTATCTGACTGAAGTGTTTAACGCTGCCGCGGCCTCCTCCTCCTTCCCACCAGAAATGCTAAATGCTATTATAGTGACGCTGCCGAAGCCAGGGAAAAACCCAGACACCCCAGCCAACTTCCGACCCATATCACTGTTGAATACAGACCTAAAAATATACGCCAAAACACTGGCAAATCGCCTAATTGACATCCTTCCCTATCTAATCCATCCAGACCAAGCAGGTTTTACAAAAGGGCGCCAAACCTCTGACGCTACAAGAAGACTGACAAATATTATCCACCTTGCTGGTGCCGGTCGGGGGCCTTCTCTGCTCCTAGCTTTGGACGCGGAGAAGGCCTTTGATAGGGTCCATTGGGGTTATCTGAGCTCAGTACTAGGCAAATTTGGGTTCTCCGGAAAAATTCTACAGGCCATTATGGCACTATACTCAAAACCCTCGGCTAGGGTCTACACTTCCGGAGTCCTATCCAGCCCCTTTAGCATAACTAATGGAACCCGTCAAGGGTGCCCTCTGTCCCCTCTAATTTTTAATTTAATCCTAGAACCTCTGGCAGTCTATATCAGATCCCACCCTAACATACAAGGCTTCAAAACCCACAACTCAGAACATGTGATTAGTCTATTTGCTGACGACATTATATTAATGCTCACAAACCCAGCGAGTTCCCTGGCTTCGGTACACGACACCCTGTCAATGTTTAACAAATTGTCTTACTACAAAGTGAATGCGGGGAAATCCTATATACTAGGAATGGGAGTGGACGCTCTATTGAAAAATGATCTCAGCTCACGGTTTCCGTATAAGTGGAATGATGATGGCATAAAATATTTAGGTATCACATTAACAGCTTCGACCAAAAACCTGTACTCAAGCAATTACATCTCCTTTCTATCTTCTTTACCCGCGAAACTCCAGGAATTAAACAAAGTTGAACTGCTCTGGTCAGGCCGACTGGCAGCAGTTAAAATGATGATACTCCCTCAACTGATTTATCTTTTTAGATCACTCCCCATTCCAGTTCCCAAAAAATATTTTACCAAAGTCCAATCCATACTGAACAACTTCTTGTGGAGAGGGAAAAAAGCCAGGTGGGCCTTTAAAAACTCGACAGCAACCAGGTCAGCGGGAGGGGTAGGTAACATACAAATCAGAGATTATTACATCGCCTCTGTACTAGCACAACTGAAAACATGGTTCCCCGGGTCACCTACAACTAGATGGCAGGAATTGGAGGAGAGTCAGATCCCTAGTCACAATCTTTACAACTACCTACTAGCCAGCACCTTCAACTCCGCTCGAAAAACGATCCTAGCACCTCCCATAGAAGCTTCCCTACAGGCCTGGAAAATACTGATAAATCAAACAACCACAACACCATCTTCTCCTTTGCCGCTCCCAATCACTTGTCTATGTGAACTCATTCCAAACTTACAATTATCACACTGGACGACTAAAGGTATCAAAACCCTGAACGACATAATGATAGGACCAGCAATTAAATCATTTCGAGCACTACAAATCGAATACGGCTTGGGGGAGCCTGATCATTACAGATACCTCCAAATCGTACATCTTCTTCACTCTGATCCCCCCCAGCACATCCAGCTCCCCTGGAGGATCATTCTATACCTCACTAAACCCTCCACAAACATAAAGGGCATCGCCCTGTTCTACACCTCTCTAAATGAAAAGACAAAATTTATCAAAAGTTCAAATATTGAAGCCTGGGAAAAAGACCTGGGGAAAAACTTTTCCCCAGATCAATGGAGCAGAGCACTCCGGACAACGTACACTTCCACCAAATGTATAAACCTGTGGGAACTAACACAAAAAATCATATTAAGATGGTATCTTACCCCACATAGGATCTCCAAATTTGACCCTAACACCTCTCCACTATGCTGGAGGGGATGCAACAACTCAGGCACCTTGTTCCATATACTTTGGGACTGCCCGAAACTACGTAAACTCTGGGAACAAATATTTCGCGTAATCTCGCAAATTACCAATATGCACATAGCTGCCACGCCAGAACTAGCGATCCTCTCACTGGGCATAGAACTAGCCCCTAGAGATACCAGGACAATCATCTCCCATATCTTACTGGGCACTAGACTAGTTATAACAAGACACTGGAAGAACCACACAACCCCCCCATTGAGAGAAATCCTAATGACAATCGATACACATGCCAAATACGAAACCATGTTCGCCTCAACTCAGGGTAAACTTCTCACTGCGCAAGTCATGTGGAAACCGTGGGCTGACTGGTATTCTACAACCAAACTACTTGATTAATGCTGATATCAAAGAGCAGTATATATAGAGGACATGAGTTACTCCGATGCTATTTATGATTTACTTTTATTTATTATTTATCCTACTTTTTCTTTCTTCTCTTACTCTTTTACTTTGCATGTTACTCTTCACAATTTAGATATTTCTCCTAGCGCTTTACTTAAAAATGCTAGAGGTAAAACAAAGTTTACACCGCCCAAAGCGGACATATTTGAATACCATTGATGAGCTCATTCTGAACAGCATCATAGAGGGTCCCTTTTGCTTTTCATAGGGGCGGCGACCTCCCCCAGGGCACAGCAAGATCCCGAGAGGGGTGCCAGGGGGGAGACTAACCGCTCCTAGCAACGTCCCCACTAATTAAAAGGGACACCCGCGTGAAAAAACTATATATGAGAAAAATCATTGACAAGCAGGAATGCACGCGTAAAAGCAGAATAACATTCCAAGGTTCGCTGTTACATGTTAAATGTATACCTCACTATGTTGTGTTTTAATGTATTTGATACAAATACTGTCTATTTGCATTACTTATGTTGATATGTCAATTTGTTGAAAACAATAAAAAACTATTGAAACAAAAAATCCTTCCATGTACATTGATCACCCGGAGGGGATTGTTTTTTCTGAATAAAAGCGCAGTTACTCTTTCAGGAGAGAAGCAACAAATGCAAAAAAGATCAGAGATCTGTTTATTCTATTTACTCCCAAGCTATCCAAGATCATATATCTTTCATAAGAATAACTAGAAGCCCAAGTGTGTTTTAACCCTTTTGCTGCCAGGTCCGTATGTCAGGGGGGGTTTACACACTGCAAAATGGAAGTGATCTGGTGGCTGTGCAGCTGGAACCCACAGGTAGCATGTCACGTCTGGGTCCCCCTTTCACTTTCCTCTTTCTGTATGACTGGGGCATAAGCTGATGGAATACATCTCATGTGCCGATGCTTTACATATATTTTTTTGAAAAAACATTCTCAGATCCTTTCAGCTAGTTTCAAAGCTTTTCCATTTTCATGCTTTTTTTGTGTATTTCGTTAATGTGTTTTTATGTGTTTTTCAAGCATTTTTTGTGCATTTTATTATTGTCTGTTGGGGCTATTCACATCTATGCAATGTGCTTCTATGTGACTGGAAAGAAAGAAACATCAACGTGCACCAACCCAGCTTGAAAGGTGAATCAACTGACTCCACTCAGGTCAGCCCACGATGCAATTCACCCTGCCCCTGGACCTTAATCATAGACACCTCCATGATTAAGCCTAGTGGGCAGGACTAAATGCATTGGGGGTGTGGCCTGAGTGGAGTCAATTGATTCACCTTTTAAGCCTGGTTGGTGCGCATTGATGTTTCTTTCTTTCCAGTCACATAGAAGCACATTGCATAGACAATAGACAATAATTGGATTGCTCTTGACGTGCATTGTTGCGCAAAAGCCAGAGAGTGACAAACTACACAGGTGTGAGCGGGTGCCAGCTATTTTTAACTTGCAGTTTTCAAATGTTTGTATTAAAAAAAACGACTTTAATTCTTCCTTAAAGAAGTGGGGGATCTATAAAAAAAACATACTTACAGAGGGCTCATGCGCAGGAGTCTCCAAGAATGCTGCTTAAGCCAGGAGCTCCGCAGTGCCACAGCCGAACGGTGCACCCAGAGAGGGTTACATGTCCCTGTGACCCACCACCCCGGTACCAAACGACAGCAGAACACCCCAGGAACAGCTACATGTCCGCGGGGTCAGCCCAGAGAGACCTGGGGCCGCAATTCGCTACGGCAGCAGCACAGGCCGAATCCAAGATGGCGGGCGTCATGCAGCCACATACACAAGGCACAGAGGAAATCTCAGGACACAGACAAACTGACACCAGCCACCCTGATCTTCACCCCGGGGTCTCATGTGAGTAACCACCTATTGGTGACCCCATCCCCAGCCTCCACAGAATCCCTTATCGGACAAACTATGGAAGATCTCCTTCTCTCCCCCCTGGGCCCTCCGGCCCACCCCACCAGCAGTCATCCAGATCTCTGCTACACTCCCCCATACCTCTATCCTCTCAGCTCCTGACCTTTTTATGAAACTGTCAGAACTATTGGACAGGGGCCTTGCACAAATGGATAGATTTCCAAAAACCTGAGATCCAGGATGGAAGCTATAGAACAGAAACTGGACATGACTGTCTCTAAAACTAATCAAAACTAATCAAAACTCGGATCATATCCAGGTTCTCCAGGATTAACTGGATACAGCCCTCTCCAGGATTGACGACCTGGAAAATAGGTCCAGAAGACAAAACTTCCAAATCAGAGGCCTCCTGGAAACAGTCACTGACACCATGGCTGCTGTGCAGGATTTCATCAAACAACTGATTCTCAACATCCCTCCACACAAACTGGGCTCACAGGGCCCTGGGCCCCCCCACAGAAAAGATGGCTTCCAGTCTCCCCTGACATGCCAGGGGCATGCCATAAAGGTCTTCGCTGACATCACACCTACTACCATCCAAAAAAGGAGAACCATGAAGCATCTCCTTACAGTCCTGTCCCAGAAGGACATCACGTACAGATGGGCTTTCCCTTTTGCCCTAAAGTTTGATTTCAAAGGCAAGACGCACTCCTTACACAGCTACCCAGAAGGGTAACGCCTACTCCTGGACCTGAGACTCATCTCGCAGGAAGCAGCAATGAACTTTGCTAACTCTGACTAACTCTGATTCAGGATCAGCCAAGCATCCCTCTCCTACGAGCCCCCTGACAACCGTCTGGATCAAACCTAAACCAAAACGCTCCAAGGACGCTAGGCCCCCCTGATAATCTGCACTCTAAACCCTGACGTAAATTTCAACATTTCAGGACCCAGTGATCGCAGAGCAGTTGACCCTCTGTTCCCTGACCTAATAAGTTTTTTTTTTTCGTTTCAATAGTTTTTATTGAGTTTTCAAACAGAGAGAAATACAGGAAACATGAATACAGTAAATAGCATCAGTAAACAAGAACCATAAATTTGATACCCTTCATAGTCAAAGTGTTGAAACCAGGACCTCTAGGTCGAGTCCAAAAGATTGCACTCAAGATGGGCGAGCCGACCAAGAGGGGCCACCCCCTCCACCCAGCACCCCCAATGGGAACTAGCTGTGCCGGGCAGAGGAGAATTGTCCCCCCCAGGCGGGTCGGGCCATAAGGTATTTGTCAACAGATTTAAGGAATATTAAAAAAAAAAAAAAAAAAAAAAGGGGGCAATTTAAGTACACAACCCAAGTACGTTGCCTAGTCAGAAGTGTCTAGAGTAATTATAAAAGAGAAAACGCCAGTCTATCGAGACACGTAAAGTAGTAAAGGCTAACTGGTTGTCAAGTTAGTAAATCAATACGTTAAAGAATCAGTCAGAACAACATGAGGAAATAGTCCAACACTAGAGATGTAACATTCGATGAATGTAACAGCTCTAAAACATATTAGTAAAACATTGCCTGTATTACAGGTTTCCGGGGGTAGAAAAAGAGAAAAGAAAAGACAAGGGGAGAGAAAAAAGGGGTGAGAAAAGAGGAGAGAGAGCAAGCGTTCGAAAGTGCGAAACTCCTTCACCGACGGCACCCGACATAAGGCTAGTCAGTGGTTGGTAATGATATGTATCTGATCCAGGGATCCCAGATAGCATCATGTTTAGCGGTGGAGTCAAGAAGAATGCTAACTGTCTTCTCCTGGGCCATTATCCAGGAAATTTTCCTCTTAACCAGGAGGAGAGAAACAGTTGGTGTTTTCCAAGCCCGAGCTATCGTGAGTTTAGTTCCAAGGAGCATGAACATAATGAGCCTTTGGGTCAGACGAGGAGTGTTTGGACAAGGAAAATTCAATAGGGCAATGTGAGGAGATTTATGGATCGGTAAATCCGTAATTTTCCTAATAATGTTAAATATTCTATTCCAGAGAGATCTAATCTTAGGACAGTCCCACCAGACATGTAGCATAGACCCCACATGTCCGCAGTTACGGAAACACAAAGGAGAAGCAGTCGGGTAAATTTTGGAGAGTTTCAGGGGGACCATGTACCACCTCATGAGGACTTTCAGGTTAGCTTCAATCAGTGTAATGTTTAAAATCCCCTTTGAGGCTGCCGTAGAAGCTCTATGCCATTCTGCAACGCTCCAAGTATGTTGTAAATCATTTTCCCAGTCTTTCATGTAGAGTGTTTTGGTATTGGCTTGAGCAAGTGATTGGTAAATTACTGAAATCCCGCCCTTCTGCTCCTCAATCTGACCACACCACCTTTCATAATCCGTGACCGCAAGAGAGTGCAAGTTGGGAAGTCGAAGGGACTGGATAAAGTGAGCGATTTGTCTGTAACGGAATTGTTCCGTGTTGGGCATGTTAAGTTTGCCAACACAATGAGCCCTAGAAAGGGGGCCCGTGGTGTTAGCGAAGTGTCCTATCCTATACATCCCCTTATCCAACCACCACTGGAAAGCGGTTATGTCCATTCCCGGAGGAAATAGAGGATTTCTGAATAAGTGGGATAGCGGGCGCCAATGGGATACTAACTGAGGATTGGATTTGAGAGAGTCCCACAATGTAAGTGAGTGGGATAGTGTAGGAACCATGACGGCAGGTCTAGATCTGGCTGAGGACCAGAGAATATAATCCAGGGTATACTGAGGAATGGTTTGTCGTTCCATATGCACCCAATCTGGAAGAGCATATTTGGAGTAGATAGTGGATAGTTGTGAGAGTTGAGCCGCCTGGTAATACCAGAGTAGATTGGGAACCCCAACACCCCCTTGAGTACGGTGCCTATGAAGGGTACCCTTAGCTAACCTATGTCCCTTTGATCCCCAAATGAATTGTATAATTTTAGATTGGAATTTTCGTAGGTGGTCTTTTAGAATGGGTATGGGCAGTGATCTAAACAAATAGAGAATGCGGGGAAGTAGGGTCATTTTTACTGAATTTATCCTGCCCAGCCATGATAGCCCCAGTGTATTCCATTGTTTTAAATCTGCTGCAAGTTTATGATAGAGTGGGGGAAAGTTTGCCTTATAAAGATTGTCTATAGAGGCCGTGAGGTTGATACCCAGGTAAGGGAGTAAAGATTCACCCCAACCAAATTTAAAATTATCCTTGAGCTGAGATACTAGGGGATCCGGTAAATTGACGTTCAGAGCCAAAGACTTAGAGAAATTAACCGTAAGACCGGAAACTTTGCCAAAGTCATCGAGAACCCTACATAAATTTGGTAGGGAAACAAGTGGGGATGTGATAAAGAGTAATACATCATCTGCGAAAAGAGCACACTTGTGGGTTTGCTGGCCACAGCGTACTCCATGTATATCGGGATTATCCCGAATGGCGATAGCAAGAGTCTCGATGACCATGGCAAAGATCAATGGAGATAGAGGGCAGCCCTGCCTAGTGCCATTAAAGATCTGAAAAGGCTGGGAATAATGACCCTGTAATTTGATTTGTGCAAACGGTGAAGAATACAGGGCCCCAATCAAATTCATAAACGAGTTACCAAAACCCCATCTTTGTAGAATGGGAAATAAGAAGGACCAAGAGACAGAGTCAAAGGCCTTCATTAAATCCAATGAAAGAATAAAACCCTGTTGTGGAGGACCGTTATCCCAGCCAGATTTCAGGAGCGAAATCACATCTATGGCTCTTCTGATCTGGTCCGGACCCTGTCTTCCAGGGATAAATCCCACTTGGTCCTTGTGTACATATAGGCTAATAAAGGAAGAGATTCTGTTTGCGAGGATTTTCGTTAAGATTTTAAGATCATTATTGATTAAAGATATGGGGCGATAGTTTGCAGTACAACTGGTGTCCTTGCCAGGTTTGGGTAAAACCGTGATAAAGGCTGAATTTAGAGAAGTGTCCAGAGGCGAGCCTGTTCGGAGTTGGTTAAAGAATCTCGCCAGGAATGGGGATAGTAGTGGGGAAAAATGTTTATAGTATGGGGTTGAAAAGCCATCCGGCCCTGGGGCAGAGTTATTTTTAAGATTATGGATAACTTGTGAAATCTCATCCGATGTGATAGGATCCTCAAGGCTGTCCCTATGATGTGTTTGGAGTTTGGGGATCTGCAGAGAGTTGAGGTAGGAGTCTATAAAGTTCGATGGAGGATCCGTCGTACTTTTACTGTATAGCGAACGGTAGAAATCATGGAAGGCTTCCATGATCTTCTGGGGGTTTTGTGTAAGGTAACCATTTTGAAGACGTATCTTCGGCAAAGTGCGTGCCCTAATCATAGGAGTAATTCTGCGTGAGAGCATGGTCCCCAACTTGTCCTTTTGGTGATAAAACCTCCCACCATCCCACCTGAGGCTTTTTTCAGCTATGGCTGTGAGAGCTAAGTTAAGTGCTGTACGTGCGGATTCAAGGTTAGCCTTAGAGCTAGAGGAGGGGTTGCGTTTATGTTGTTTGCTTAGACAAGCAAATTCATTTTCTAGGCGTCCTATTTCTAGTTTACGAGCCTTGTGTATCCTAGATGAAAGTTGGATAAGTTTACCACGGATAAAGGTTTTGTGGGCAGCCCACAGTGTTGTGGCCGAGATATTATCAATATCATTAAGCAGGAAATATTCACGAATATCTTTTTCAAGCTCACTAACATGTGCGGGATTACTAAGAATAGAGGCATTCAGTCTCCAATGAAACTCACGTTGGTGAGTCGGTGGTTTGTGTAAAGTCAGAATAAGGATAGAGTGGTCCGACCAGACAGAGTCCCTGATAATAACTTTTCTTAGCATCGGAGCGTGTTTTTGTAGAATAAAGAAATGGTCAATTCTAGCATATGTGTTATGGGGGTTGGAGTAATGTGTATAGTCCCGGGATCCAGGGTTAGATTCCCTCCAGGCATCAATCAAGCCCTGATGGAACAACTGTCTGGCTATGTCCAGGCTCTGTCTAGTGGGACGCACGCCATCCCTACCCGGGGGTCGAGACTTGTCTTTACCTGCATCAAATGCAATGTTGGAGTCACCTCCATAGAGAACCGTGCCCTCCAATCTTGGGGCCAGAGTGCTGAAAAGAGATCGAAAAAATTTGGATTGGCCTCGATTAGGCGCGTAGTATGAGATCAGGGAGTATAGTTGGTTATCAATGAGACCTTTCACCAGAATAAACCTACCCTCAGGGTCCTTGTGTTCTGAAACAAGTGAGAATTGGGTGTTCCGGGAAAAAAATATTCCTACCCCTTTGGTTTTAGTGTCAGAGTTAGCAAGATAGAATGTAGGGAACTTGGAGTGAATAAAGGAGGGGACATAGGATTTCGGGAAATGAGTTTCCTGAAGGAATAAAACGTCAATCTTGCGGTCATGGTAGTATTGAAATATTTTACGACGTTTGACAGGGGAGTTAATTCCCTGAACGTTGTGTGAGGCAAAGCGTACGTCTTGTGTAGTAGTGGTGTGGTCAGCCATAGAGCAGTATCGGGTGCGATGCCAGAAGGTCCCAATCACTTACCTGACCATGGGGAGGCGGTCCATGAAAATCATCCATCCGAGAGGCCGAGAACACAAATATCCGGAAGCCGTCAGTGAAGGAGATCGCACTTGCCACTGAAAGAAATGAAAGGTTAGAAAAGGGCGAAAAAGAGAAAAGGAGGATAGAGGAAAAGAAAACACAAAGAGAGATCCAAGAATATGGTGAGATGATGTTCACCATATTCTGTGGTAAAAATACGGTATCCCCCACCAGTGGGGGAACTCCCAACCAGAAGCAGGAGAAAATTCCGGCTTCCAGGGTAGGATGAGGTGCATGGCTACCGCTCCAAACACGGAGCCCTCTGAAATAATGGTACAACAAATACAAGCATGAAATGTAGGTACACTCCCCCCTCCAAATATAAGCTATTGACACATCAGATAATAAACATTAAAATAAAGGAGAGGCGAGTAAGGGGGTCAGTCGAGGTGGGGTCAGTCACGGTGACACTAAAACCAAAAAAAAAAAAAATAAAAAAAAAATTTTTTTTTTTTAAAAATAAAAATAAATAATTGTTACGCCAAGGAACCTAGTAGACTGATTTCAGTGAAGAGGAAAGTCTGAGTTACCTAAATAATAAAAAAAAAAAAAAAAAAAAAAAAAAAGGGGGAAATAAATTATATATATAAAAAAAAATAAAAAATTCATAAAAAGTATTAAAAAATAATAAATACAAATAAAAAAGGGGATTATTGTAAAAAATCCTGGTAGGCAATAAAGCCTAAGGGGCCAGCCGTGCCCCAGATCCCCGTAAGGGGTTATGAAAGTGGAAAAGAGTATGAGAGTTTAGATCAGGTATTAGCAGACTCCTTGCTCTTCTTGAATTTCGGCTTTTGCCACGCCGGGGTGAGAGGGCTCGGAGGAGGAGGTCGTTTGGTCATGTTGGAGGATGAGGATTGCATCGGTGAAGTTGGTTCAGTAGGCAAGAGTCCCATTTTCTTCAGTAAGAGTTCCCCTTCCGCCAATGTAGAGAATCTGTATGGTTTGCCATTAAATTCAAATTTCAGGCTCAGTGGGAAGAGCCACCAATATTTGATGTTTTTCTGTTGTAGAACTGTGAGGAGAGGTTTGAGTGCCCGCCGTCTTTGTATAGTATAGGGGGAGATGTCAGCGTATACTTGCACGGAATGTCCCAAAAGTTGTATTTGTGGAATTGAGCGAGCTTTCCTCATGACTTCTTCCTTTGTATTGTAGAAGTGGGGTTTCACCACTATGTCACGTGGTAGACCATCCGATCGCTGGGGCCCCAGAGCTCTATGGGCCCGGTCAAGTTCCAAATTTTGGGTACTAATGTCAGGAATCAAGTTTTTGATCAAAGTATGTACTGCTCCCGTGATGTCAGTAATATTCTCAGGAAGACCTCTGATCCGGAAGTTTAGCCTTCTGGACCTATTTTCGAGGTCATCAATTTTGGCAACGGCTTCCTCAAGCTGACCGTGAAGTTCCTGATAACGATCGGTGTTTTGATTGACGCGATCAATTGTGGCATCTAATTTATCTTCAATATGCTCAATGCGTGAGCCTAGCATGTGAAGATCTGCTTTAATATCAGAGGTGATGTCTGAGGTAATCTTGGCTGCTGTTTGAGCAAGTCCCCTGTCAAACATTTCAGCAAATCTTGTAAACAGCATAGAGATGTCTTGGGGATGTGAGGTGAATAGGCTTGGGCCATGTTGCTGCAGTGCAGTCTCCTGTGAGGGTGGGATGGTGTGGGGCATATGCATCTCCTCCAGGGTTTGTTGTATGAGGGAGGCAGTGGATGCTGGGGATTGTGGTCCCATAAATGTGGGGAGAGTTTGTGTTTCTCCACATACCTCAGTAAGAAGCTCAGCACGCCAGGGAGAGGAGACTGCAGGGCCTGTGTAATCCTGAGGCGGCCGCTCCGCCGCCATTTTAGATATATCAGCGGTTTCTCACAGGAATGTATCCCGCCTGTGGGTGGCCGATCTGCTGGCGAAAAGTGACCCCAAATGTGCCCGAAGGCTTAGTAAGCAGTCCGGTCCTGATTACGGACCAAAGGGGAGAGTGTACCCGCTGTGGAGGGCGCCGGTGTTACGGAGCGGGACGGAGCTCTGTGTCTAAGCGTCCATTCCACAGAGCGCCGCGCATGCGCCCAAGTTTTTTTTTTTAACATTTCCTCCCACAGGTTTGAACTTTGTTGCCTGAACCTTATATTAGTTTTTTTATAAGTTTGAGTTTTTCCAGTTGGTACACTTTATGCTACAATCCTGACACTCTGGGGTGTGTCCCTGGGGGCTCGGGTCTGTCCCCCACAAGGGGGGGGCGGGCCCACTGGGATTACATACTCGGGACCAGAAAGTACCCTTATTTTAGCAATTTACCGCAGTAGTTACTCTAGTGCACCTAGGCTGAGGCAGTTATGCTGTGCCTCCCCCTACCCCATGTATATTGTTTTTTCCTTCTCCCTGGGTTAGGTCTCCACCCCTCCTTGTGGGAGTGGACATGGTTCTTTTTTTTTTTGAGCAGCAGAACCCCCCTCGCCTGTTGTCCTCTCAGGCCTGTAGAGGGCCTAAATGTAATGTCCTTTTATCTTCACCTTCTTCTTTCTCACCTCTTTCTCTTTTCCAGCCAACCATAAGACTCCGTGCAGCAAGCCTACCTTCCAGGAGGTCATAGCTTCTGAATGTTCCCGAATCCAGGACCAGATCAATAGCTTTCCACAGGTAAGTGGCTGTGAATTGGACATAGGCCTTCCCTCCCAACTCTATGACTTGTAACACACCACCAGCTGCTCCCTTGAGAGTAGCCACTCACAATGCCCAGGGGCTAAGTTCCCCTACCAAACGCAGAAAAGTCCTTGACTACATCAGATCACTCAAAATGGACGTAGTCTTCCTTCAAGAGACGCACTTTCCCATGCCGTACAAACCTTCCTTCATCCACGCTCATTTCCCCCTATTCTTTTTGTCAAACGCAGAAGACAAAACTAGAGGGGTAGCAATTCTCATTTCAAAGAACTGCAGATTTTCTGTGAGATCGGAATACAGGGCAAATTCCTCCTTCTCAAGGGGACCATAGACGACCATCTATACTCCCTTGTGTCCTACTATACCCCTAATACAGGCCAATCTAAATTCTTCTGTACACTATTTGAGACCCTAAGTCCCCAATTAGAGGGCTCTGTAATCTTTGGGGGGGACTCTAATATGGCCTTCGACCAAGGCCTAGACAAATCTAAACCTCCCAATGCTCAAAACATTTGCC
>CM053032.1:245033964-245062120 GCA_028564925.1 Lithobates sylvaticus
TCTCCAGTCCACCCAATCAGAACTGTGTAATTCATATGTGTTCCGTTTTAAAGAAATGAGGTGGCAACCCTAGTAGGGGAGCAGGGTGCAAGAAGTGAATCTGTTGATCTAGCTTGCTCCCCTAACCTTGTTAGCAAGTCAGGGGTGGTGAAATGCGTAAAGGAAGGTTGGCTTCCAGGTAGAGACATTGTTGTATGCAGTCAGTTTTTTGACAAATAATACCGTATATACTCGAGTATAAGCCGAGATTTTCAGCCCTTTTTTGGGCTGAAAGTACCCCCCTCGGCTTATACTCGAGTCGCTGCCATCTGCCTACCTGATCAGTGTGTCATGAAGACAGACGGCGGCCATTGCAGCGTTCAAAAGCCGCGCCTCCTCGTCTGTGATAGGCTGAACACTCTATTTCCCAGCAGTCAGTGTTCTGCCTATCACGGACATCCTCTTATCCTCGTCCGTGGTATGAGGATGAGCGGATGTCCGTGATAGGCGGAACACTGACTGCTGGGAAATTGAGTGTTCCGCCTATCACAGACAAGGAGGAGGCGCGGCTTTTAAATACTAGAATGGCCGCCGTATGTTTTTACATGCTGATCGGTGCAAATGCGAGGGGCACAGAGACTGCAGATGGGCACAGAGGCTGCAGATGGGCACAGAGGCTGCAGAGGGGCACAGAGGCTGCAGAGGGGCACAGAGGCTGCAGAGGGACACAGAGGCTGCAGAGGGACACAGAGGCTGCAGAGGGACACAGACGCTGCAGAAGGACACAGAGGCTGCAGAGGGACACAGACGCTGCAGAGGGACACAGACGCTGCAGAAGGACACAGACGCTGCAGAGGGACACAGACGCTGCAGAAGGACACAGACGCCGCAGAAGGACACAGAGGCTGCAGAGGGACACAGAGGCTGCAGAGGGACACAGACGCTGCAGAGGGACACAGACGCTGCAGAAGGACACAGACACTGCAGAAGGACACAGACGCTGCAGAAGGACACAGATCGCGACATTATGGCAGACACGTCAGACAATCTTGACACATTTTTGGAACTATTGGCATTTTTACAGCGATCAGTGCTACAGAAGGGCACAGAGGCTGCAGAGAAACACAGAGGCTGCAGAGGGACACAGAGGCTGCAGAAGGATACAGAGGCTGCAGAGGAACACAGACGCTGCAGAAGGACACAGACGCTGCAGAAGGACACAGATGCCGCAGAAGGACACAGAGGCTGCAGAGGGACACAGAGGCTGCAGAAGGATACAGAGGCTGCAGAGGAACACAGACGCTGCAGAAGGACACAGACGCTGCAGAAGGACACAGATGCCGCAGAAGGACACAGAGGCTGCAGAAGGACACAGAGGCTGCAGAGGGACACAGACGCTGCAGAAGGACACAGACACTGCAGAAGGACACAGACGCTGCAGAAGGACACAGATCGCGACATTATGGCAGACACGTCAGACAATCTTGACACATTTTTGGAACTATTGGCATTTTTACAGCGATCAGTGCTACATAAGGGCACAGAGGCTGCAGAGAAACACAGAGGCTGCAGAGGGACACAGAGGCTGCAGAAGGATACAGAGGCTGCAGAGGAACACAGACGCTGCAGAAGGACACAGACGCTGCAGAAGGACACAGATGCCGCAGAAGGACACAGAGGCTGCAGAAGGACACAGAGGCTGCAGAGGGACACAGACGCTGCAGAAGGACACAGACGCCGCAGAAGGACACAGAGGCTGCAGAAGGACACAGACGCTGCAGAAGGACACAGACGCTGCAGAAGGACACAGATGCCGCAGAAGGACACAGAGGCTGCAGAAGGACACAGAGGCTGCAGAGGGACACAGACGCTGCAGAAGGACACAGACACTGCAGAAGGACACAGACGCTGCAGAAGGACACAGATCGCGACATTATGGCAGACACGTCAGACAATCTTGACACATTTTTGGAACTATTGGCATTTTTACAGCGATCAGTGCTACATAAGGGCACAGAGGCTGCAGAGAAACACAGAGGCTGCAGAGGGACACAGAGGCTGCAGAAGGATACAGAGGCTGCAGAGGAACACAGACGCTGCAGAAGGACACAGACGCTGCAGAAGGACACAGATGCAGCAGAAGGACACAGAGGCTGCAGAGGACACAGAGGCTGCAGAGGGACACAGACGCTGCAGAAGGACACAGACGCTGCAGAAGGACACAGAGGCTGCAGAAGGACACAGACGCTGCAGAAGGACACAGACGCTGCAGAAGGACACAGAGGCTGCAGAACGGCACAAGGGGGCATGCACAGGACACAGGGAGGTGCACAGGACACAGGGAGGTACACAGGACACAGGGAGGAATGCAGCTGCAGATGGGCATTGTTGACCCTCTTTTCCACTTACAGTAGCTGCTGCATTTCTCACCCTCGGCTTATACTCGGGTCAATACATTTTCCCAGTTTTTTTGTGGTAAATTAGGGGCCTCGGCTTATATTCGGGTCGACCTATACTCGAGTATATACGGTAAATACAACAAGAGGAGCTAAGAGTGAAGTTTGGCTGATACATTTTTTTTATATTTCTGATGGGGAGTGGAGAAAGACTACAATGGGCAGCACCCAAGAAGTTCATGTACAGGGGAGGCGAGTCTGGAATGAAGCTTTGGTTTTAGATTGACCGGTTTACAGTACATTTGCCAATGTGAACGATATCCTGCATACTGGAAAATCCTTCCTCTGTAACCCATTTACTATTCCTTGTCAGTCAAATTGCCCTTGATATGGAAACTCAAAGGAATTTGTAACTGCTAAGAGCCATGTCCTATGAAAATACAGTTAATTTGTTTCTAAGCAGCCCCGTGTATTATCGCCATCACCCTCCACACTACGCCCATCTGAAAAGATTTAGAAGGAATACAAACTCAATTCAAAGTAGTTCTGCATCAAACAGAATACATTGTAATTTGGGCTGCTCATTGCACATAATAAGCTTTGGCTCTGCAACTGTTTTGCGGCATAAAAAATAGCAATGGATCATTTAATTCACACATTTGCTGAAACTTGAAAATGTAAATCCAAATTCAGCAGAATGGTTTTATTCATAATTGGCAAATTAAAAGCTCATACATAAACAATGTTCTACATCCAGTAATACATTGTCTGAATCCTTAAAGAGAGGGAGAGCGATGCATTTTTTTACTTTTTACCAGCCTGCTGTATATTGGTGAGCCCAGATCAGGGATTTAGTTCTATCTTCACCTAACACCAAGGATAGAATTGCCCACCCTTTTGGATGGAACATTAGCTCTAGTTCTATTACCTTAGATAGAAGGTTTTATGCCGCGTACACTCGGTCGGAATTTCCGATGGAAACAGTCCAATGGGAGCTTTTCATCTGATTTTCCGACCGTGTGTATGCCCATCGGTCTTTTTCTGTCGGAATTTCCGACGGACTTTGGATTGAGAACCTGTTCTTAATTTTTCCGACGGAAAACCTTTCTATCGGATTTTCCGATCGTGCGTATGCAATTCCGACACGCAAAATTCCGAAGCATGCTCGGAAACAATTCGACGCATGCTCAGAAGCATTAAACTTCCCTTTTATAGTGCAGTCGAACGTGTTTTATGCCGTGGTGTTATTGACCGTCGGAACTTGGTGTGACCGTGTGTAGGCAAGACAGTTTGAGCGAAATTCCGTCGGAATTCCGACAGGAAAACCATCAGAGCTTTTTCCTGACGAGAATTCCGACCGTGTGTACGCGGCATTAGGCTCTAATAATGGTACTATGTTTCCCAACTAAAGAACAGTTAGGCGCTCTGGTGGACAGGCAATATATATAACGGGACTTACTCAAAGTATAATGATTTGCTATCATATGCAGAAAATCTAGGCTGCAAATGGGCACAGTGAGGCTGCAAATGGGCAGAGTTAGGCTGCAAATGGGCACAGTGAGGCGGCAAATGGACACAGTGAGGCGGCAAATGGACACAGTGAGGCGGCAAATGGACACAGTGAGGCTGCAAATGGGCACAGTGAGGCTGCAAATGGACAGAGTGAGGCTGCAAATGGACAGAGTGATGCTGCAAATGGGCACAGTGAGGCTGAAAATGGACACAGTGAGGCTGCAAATGGGCAAGTGAGGCTGCAAATGGACAGTGAGGCTGCAAATGGGCACAGTGAGGCTGCAAATGGGCACAGTGAGGCTGCAAATGGACAGAGTGAGGCTTCAAATGGGCACAGTGAGGCTGCAAATGGGCACAGTGAGGCTGCAGATGAGCATTGTTTACCCAGTAGCCGTTTCATTTTCCCACCCTAGGCTTATGCCACGTATACACGGTCGGACTTTCCGGCAGAAAAAGTCAGACGGAATCTTTTCATCGGATATTCCGATCGTGTGTGGGCCTCATCGGACTTTTTTTTTCGAAAATTCTGACGTACCTAGAAATAGAACATGTTTTAAATATTTTGGTATTTGCGCCGGAAACAATTCCTATCGGGAAAACCGCTCGTCTGTATGCTATTCCGCCGGTCCAAAAACGACGCATGCTCTGAAGCAAGTACGAGACGGCAGCTATTGGCTACTGGCTATTTAACTTCCTTTTTCTAGACCCGTCGTACGTGTTGTACGTCACGGCGTTCTTGACGGACGGACTTCGGTGTGATCGTGTGTAGGCAAGACAGTTTCATCGGAACTCCGTCGGAAAAACCGTCAGAGTTTATTCCGACAGAAAAAAATGGTCGTGTGTACGTGGCATTATACTCGAGTCAATATGTTTTCCCCATTTTTTGTGGTAAAATTAGGTGCCTCGGCTTATATTCGGGTCGTCCTATACTCGAGTATATACGGTAAACTGAATGTCAAGACTACCAGTCTTCAGGGGTGCAAGGAAGGATCTTTGGTCAGACACCATACAAGGTCCTTATCCACCTGGACTGAAATACTGGCTTAGAGATGACCCACAAATCATGTTACCCTTGCTGCCTGGCTGCATTATCATTAAACTGGAGCTTAGGGACTGCTTTTTAAAGATAAAAGGTGAAGAATTTTTGAAAAAAAAAAGGATTCTTTTGCTGTATATTGTGACCTATCAGCAATATACACATGCAAATTTTAAAAGATAACTGGAAGTTCCCCTTTAACTTTCTCAGCAGGCGCTACTACTGCAAGCCTGATTTCAACTACCATATATACTCGAGTATAAGCCGAGTTTTTTCAGCAATTTTTTTTTTTTTGCTGAAAGTGCCCCCCTCGGCTTATACTGAGTCAAGCACTTTTCTGCAGCAGAGAATAACATTTTCCGACCCGAATTTGGGGCCCCGTATCTCGGGGCCACTTAGTGCTAGGAACCCCAAATTTGGTGTGCAAACCCAGTGAACCAACACTACAACATATCCATTTGGGGTTCCTAGCACCAAGTGGCCCAGAGATACGGGGCCCCAAAGTCGGTCAACTGTGTCCATCTGCAGCAATATCATTTCGGGACCCTTTGGGTCCAGAGACCCCAAATGTTGGCTGCAGCTAGGGGGCATCTAGGAACCCTTAAAGGGGTGTTTCAGCTGAAATTTTTTTTTTTTTTTTAAAGTCAGCAGCTAAAAAAAAAAAGTAGCTGCTGACTTTTAATAAGTACACTTACCCTCCCAGGGCGCCCGCGATGTCGGACGTGGAGGCCGAGATGTCCCTCAGCGCTCCGGTCCCAGCGCCGCCATCCTCAGTAAGGGAAACAGGCAGTGGAGACTACGGCTTCACTGCCCATTTCCTACTGCGCATGCGCGAGTCGTGCTGCGCTTTGTGAATGGGACGCGCTGTGTTAGGGAACACACAGTTCCCAGAACACACCGCGCCCCATTACCCAGAAGACAACGCGGCGGAGTAGGAAGGAGGCAGATTAGGAAGACTGCCTAGCAACAGGCTTTTCGGATCAGGTAAAAAAAATGTTTTTTTAAAAAAAAAATTTTTAATCTTTTCCAAAATATTAATGCTCTTTTTTTTTAGGGTGGCCCTCCACTTTAACTACCAAGTTTGAAGTTTGGGGACCTATGGCTGCAAATGTGCACAGTGAGGCTGCAAATGGGCACAGTGAGGCTGCAAATGGGCACAGTGAGGCTGCAAATGGGCATTGTTCACCCTCTTTTCCACTTACAGGAGCTGCGCATTTCTCACCCTAGGCTTATACTCGAGTCAATACGTTTTCCCAGTTTTTTGTGGTAAATTGAGGTGCCTCGGCTTATATTCGGGTCGGCTTATACTCGAGTATATACGGTAACTGTCTTGTCTCACCTCAATATCATGAAATATTTCTCATAAGAGCACTAGCTGAAATAAAAAATCATTTCAATAGCTTGTGAATGCATGAGCGAACTGGAAAATATTAGTAAATGTTTGTCTGAAGCCGTTTTTTTGTTACTGCGTCGGCCGCTAACTTTACTTACAGACAGCAGATTTAAAGTGCATACGGCAACTCAAAATTTATTTCTTTTTTTTTTTTTTTTCTAATAAGCCAAAATAGGGTTTAATTAAATGTAATTTTGCAGAGCCAGGCATCCTTATGAACAATTTCATGTATTGATGGTTGTTCCCCTTTAATTACTGTGTGTTAATATGCCGTTATTTCATTGTTTGGTTGCATTTGCATACAAATATTTGTATCGTTAGTCTTTTCATAGTCACAGTATTTTCAAGCAGCTCTTCCAAAGGCAGTTTTTTCAAACTAATTACTAAATACTAAATACACAGATGACATACATACAATACACTATATTACCAAAAGTATTGGGACACCTCCCTTTACACGCACATGAACTTTAATGGCATCCCAGTCTTATTTCGTAGGGTTCAATATTGAGTTGGCCAACCCTTTGCAGCTATAACAGCTTCAACTCTTCTGGGAAGGCCGTCCACAAGGTTTAGAAGTGTGTCTATGGGAATGTTTGACCATTCTTCCAGAAGCGCATTTTTGAGGTCAGGCACTGATGTTGGATCAGAAGGCCTGGCTTGCAGTCTCCGCTCTAATTCATCCCCAAGGTTTTCTATCGGGTTGAGGTCAGGACTCTGTGCAGGCCAGTCAAGTTCCTCCAACCCAAACTCGCTCATCCAAGTCTTTATGGACCTTGCTTTGTGCACTGGTGCGCAGTCATGTTGGAAAAGGAAGGGACCATCCCCAAACTGTTCCCACAAAGTTGGGAGCATAAAATTGTCCAAAATGTCTTGGTATGCTGACGCCTTTAGAGTTTCCTTCACTGGAACTAAGGTGCCAAGCCCAACCCCTGAAAAACAACCCCACACCATAATCCCCCCTCCACCAAATGATTTGGACCAGTCCACAAAGCAAGGTCCATAAAGACATGGATGAGCGAGTTTGGGGTGGAGAAACTTGTCTGGCCTGCACAGAGTCCTGACCTCAATTCGATAGAACACCTTTGGTTGAATTAGGCCCCTTTCACACTGGGGCGGGAGCGGTGGCGACGGTAAAGCAGCGCTATATTTAGCGCTGCTTTACCGTTGTTTTAGCCGCGGTATTCGGCCGCTAGTGGTGCGGTTTTAACCCCCGCTAGCGGCCGAAAAGGATTAAAATCCCCTGCAAAGCGCCGCCGTAGCAGTATTACCGCGGTGTCCCATTGAAATCAATGGGTAGGAGCGGTATAGGAGCAGTGAATACACCGCTCCTATACCGCTTCAAAGATGCTGCTAGCAGGACTTTTTTGACCGTCCTGCTAGCGCACCGCTCCAGTGTGAAAGCCCGCCGGCTGTGGTGAATGGGGCCGGATTTTTTCAGGCGCTGTACAGGCGCTATTTTTAGCGATGTACCGCCTGAAAAATGCCCCAGTGTGAAAGGGGCCTTAGAGTGGAGACTGCGAGCCAGGCATTCTTGTCCAACATCAGTGCCTGACCTCACAAATGCGCTTCTGGAAGAATGGTCAAACATTCCCATAGACACACTCCAAAACCTTGTGGACAACCTTCCCAGAAGAGTTGAAGCTGTTATAGCTGCAATTGGTGGGCCAACTCAATATTGAACCCTACAGACTAAGGCCCCAGGCACACTATTAGATTTTCTGCAGATTTTCGTTGATTTACCAAAACCATGTTGCGCAAGGGCCTGCCTGATTGCAAACAATTTGAAACTTTTAGGGTTTGACCTCATATTATATGGTTTGGGTAAATCTGAAGACAAAAATCTGCAGAAAATCTAATAGTGTGTATAGGGTCTTAGACTGGGATGCCATTAAAGTTCATGTGCGTGTAAAGGCAGGTGTACTAATACTTTTGGTAATATAGTGTTTATGAGAACTCTTTTTTCTGCCTAAGGATTTGTATTTCTGTCCATCCAGTTCTGAGATTTACACAGACTATCAGGTCAGAAGATCAGATTTGTATCTGCTGCAGTTCATTAAAACTTACAGGTCCCCACTTGGTGCTCGGGCGTGTGGCTCTCCTCTCCTGTCCTGTCATCATGGCTCCGGCTGCCTGGAGTGCCTGGTCAGGTAGGACAGTGCATGTCAGTGCAGGTCAGTGTATGTCAGGTAGGTCAGTGTATGTCTGGTAGGTCAGTGCGGGTCAGTGAATGTCAGGTAGGTCAGTGCATGTCAGGTAGGTCAGTGTGTGTCAGGTAGGTCAGTGTGTGTCTGGTAGGTCAGTGTAAGTCAGGTATGTCAGTGTGTGTCAGGTAGGTCAGTGCGGGTCAAAATATGTCAGGTAGGTCAGTGTGTGTCATGTAGGTCAGTGGAAGTCAGGTAGGTCAGTGTGTCAGGTAGGTCAGTGTATGTCAGGTAGGTCAGTGTGTGTCAGGTAGGTCAGTGTGTGTCAGGTATGTCAGTGTATGTCAGTGTAGGTCAGTGTGTGTCAGGTAGGTCAGTGCAGGTCAGTGTATGTCAGGTAGGTCAGTGTATGTCAGGTAGGTCAGTGTGGGTCTGTCAGGTAGGTCAGTGTATGTCAGGTAGGTCAGTGTGCTTCAGGTAGGTCAGTGTGCTTCAGGTAGGTCAGTGTGCTTCAGGTAGGTCAGTGTGGGTCAGTGTGTCAGTGTGTGTCAGGTATGTCAGTGTGGGTCAGTGTGTGTCAGGTCAGTGTGTGTCAGGTAGGTCAGTGCGGGTCAGTGTATGTCAGATAGGTCAGTGTGTGTCAGGTAGGTCAGTGCGGGTCAGTGTATGTCAGGTAGGTCAGTGTATGTCAGATAGGTCAGTGTGTGTCAGGTAGGTCAGTGTATGTCAGAGTAGGTCAGTGTGTGTCAGGTAGGTCAGTGCGGGTCAGTGTATGTCAGGTAGGTCAGTGAGTGTCAGGTAGGTCAGTGCGGGTCAGTGTATGTCAGATAGGTCAATGTGTGTCAGGTAGGTAAGTGCGGGTCAGTGTATGTCAGGTAGGTCAGTGTATGTCAGATAGGTCAGTGTGCTTCAGGTAGGTCAGTGTGTGTCAGGTAGGTCAGTGTATGTCAGGTAGGTCAGTGTGTGTCAGGTAGGTCAGTGTGTATGTCAGGTAGGTCAGTGTGTGTCAGGTAGGTCAGTGTACGTCAGATAGGTCAGTGTACGTCAGATAGGTCAGTGTACGTCAGATAGGTCAGTGTACGTCAGATAGATCAGTGTGTGTCAGGTAGGTCAGTGTGCTTCAGGTAGGTCAGTGTAGTGTCAGGTAGGTCAGTGTATGTGTGTCAGGTAGGTCAGTGTGTGTCAGGTAGGTCAGTGTATGTCAGGTAGGTCAGTGTATGTCAGGTAGGTCAGTGTATGTGTCAGGTAGGTCAGTGTGTGTCAGGTAGGTAGGTCAGTGTGTGTCAGGTAGGTCAGTGTGTGTCAGGTAGGTCAGTGTAGGGTGTCAGTAGGTCAGTGTTCAGTGTAGGTCAGTGTGTGTCAGGTAGGTCAGTGTGTGTCATGTAGGTCAGTGGAAGTCAGGTAGGTCAGTGTGTCAGGTGTGTCAGGTAGGTCAGTGCGGGTCAAAATATGTCAGGTAGGTCAGTGTGTGTCAGGTAGGTCAGTGTGGGTCAGGTAGGTCAGTGCGGGTCAGTGTATGTCAGGTAGGTCAGTGTGTGTCAGGTAGGTCAGTGTATGTGTGTCAGGTAGGTCAGTGTGTGTGTCAGGTAGGTCAGTGCGGGTCAGTGTATGTCAGGTAGGTCAGTGTATGTCAGGTAGGTCAGTGTGCTTCAGGTAGGTCAGTGTGTGTCAGGTAGGTCAGTGTGTGTATGTCAGGTAGGTCAGTGTGTGTCAGGTAGGTCAGGTGTGTGTCAGGTAGGTCAGTGCGGGTAGGTCAGTGTGGGTCAGGTAGGTCAGTGTGTGTCAGGTAGGTCAGTGTGGGTCAGTGTATGTCAGATAGGTCAGTGTGTGTCAGGTAGGTCAGTGCAGGTATGTCAGTGTATGTTGTCAGGTAGGTCAGTGTATGTCAGATAGGTCAGTGTGTCAGGTAGGTCAGTGTGTCATGTAGGTAGGTCAGTGTGTGTCAGGTAGGTCAGTGTATGTCAGGTAGGTCAGTGTGTGTCAGGTAGGTCAGTGTGTGTGTCAGGTAGGTCAGTGCGGGTCAGTGTATGTCAGGTAGGTCAGTGAGTGTCAGGTAGGTCAGTGCGGGTCAGTGTATGTCAGATAGGTCAATGTGTGTCAGGTAGGTCAGTGTGTGTCAGGGTAGGTCAGTGTATGTCAGGTAGGTCAGTGTAGTGTCAGGTAGGTCAGTGTGTGTGTGTCAGGTAGGTCAGTGTGTGTCAGGTAGGTCAGTGTAGGTCAGGTAGGTCAGTGTGTGTCAGTGTCAGTCAGGTAGGTCAGTGTATGTCAGGTAGGTCAGTGTAGGTGTCAGGTAGGTCAGTGTACGTCAGGTAGGTCAGTGTATGTAGGTCAGATAGGTCAGTGTATGTCGTCAGATAGGTCAGTGTATGTCAGAGGTCAGTCAGTGTATGTAGATCAGTGTGTGTCAGGTAGGTCAGTGTGCTTCAGGTAGGTCAGTGTGTGTCAGGTAGGTCAGGTAGGTCAGTGTGTGTCAGGTAGGTCAGTGTCAGTGTCAGGTAGGTCAGTGTATGTCAGGTAGGTCAGTGTGTGTCAGGTAGGTCAGTGTAGTGTCAGGTAGGTCAGTGTATGTCAGGTAGGTCAGTGTGTGTCAGGTAGGTCAGTGTGTGTCAGGTAGGTCGGTGTGGGTCAGTGTATGTTAGGTAGGTCAGTGTGTGTCAGGTAGGTCAGTGTGTGTCATGTAGGTCAGTGGAAGTCAGGTAGGTCAGTGTGTGTCAGGTAGGTCAGTGCGGGGCAAAATATGTCAGGTAGGTCAGTGTGTGTCAGGTAGGTCAGTGTGGGTCAGGTAGGTCAGTGCGGGTCAGTGTATGTCAGGTAGGTCAGTGTGTGTCAGGTAGGTCAGTGCAGGTCAGTGTATGTCAGGTAGGTCAGTGTGTGTCAGGTAGGTCAGTGCGGGTCAGTGTATGTCAGGTAGGTCAGTGTATCAGTCAGGTAGGTCAGTGTGCTTCAGGTAGGTCAGTGTGCTTCAGGTAGGTCAGTGTGCTTCAGGTAGGTCAGTGTGGGTCAGGTAGGTCAGTGTGTGTCAGGTAGGTCAGTGCGGGTCAGTGTATGTCAGGTAGGTCAGTGTGTGTCAGGTGTGTCAGGTAGGTCAGTGCGGGTCAGTGTATGTCAGATAGGTCAGTGTGTGTCAGGTAGGTCAGTGCGGGTCAGTGTATGTCAGGTAGGTAGGTATGTCAGTGTATGTGTCAGATAGGTCAGTGTGTGTCAGGTAGGTCAGTGTATGTCAGGTAGGTCAGTGTGTGTCAGGTAGGTCAGTGCGGGTCAGTGTATGTCAGGTAGGTCAGTGAGTGTCAGGTAGGTCAGTGCGGGTCAGTGTATGTCAGATAGGTCAATGTGTGTCAGGTAGGTAAGTGCGGGTCAGTGTATGTCAGGTATGTCAGTGTATGTCAGATAGGTCAGTGTGCTTCAGGTAGGTCAGTGTGTGTGTCAGGTAGGTCAGTGTATGTCAGGTAGGTCAGTGTGTGTCAGGTAGGTCAGTGTATGTCAGGTAGGTCAGTGTGTGTCAGGTAGGTCAGTGTACGTCAGATAGGTCAGTGTACGTCAGATAGGTCAGTGTACGTCAGATAGGTCAGTGTACGTCAGATAGATCAGTGTGTGTCAGGTAGGTCAGTGTGCTTCAGGTAGGTCAGTGTGTGTCAGGTAGGTCAGTGTATGTCAGGTAGGTCAGTGTGTGTCAGGTAGGTCAGTGTATGTCAGGTAGGTCAGTGTATGTCAGGTAGGTCAATGTGTGTCAGGTAGGTAGGTCAGTGTATGTCAGATAGGTCAGTGTGTGTCAGGTAGATCAGTGTGTGTCAGGTAGGTCGGTGTGGGTCAGTGTATGTTAGGTAGGTCAGTGTATGTCAGATGGGTCAGTGTGCTTCAGGTAGGTCAGTGTGCTTCAGGTAGGTCAGTGTGAGTTAGGTAGGTCAGTGTATGTCAGGTAGGTCAGTGTGTGTCAGGTAGGTCAGTGTGTGTCAGGTAGGTCCTGAAGGGCCTGGTATGGATTTTGGGGGGGACCCCCAAGTAATTATTTTTAACATTTTGGCATGGGGTTCCCCATAATATTCATACCAGACCCAAAGGGCCTGGTAATGGACTTGGGGGGTGGGGGGGGGGGGGGGGGGGACTCACACCGTTTTTGTCTGGATCCGACAATACATTACAGCCGTGAGCAGTTTTAAATGACATTTTTTCCTTTAGAAATTTAATTTTGCTGAGGTACTGTTATAAACATGGGAAAGATGTGCTACTTTACAGGCAGTCTAAGGAGAATTTAAAGGAATATTTAATTTTTATTGTTTCACTTTAAGTATTATTAAAATCACTGCTCCTGAAAAAACTTCCATTTTTAAAACTTTTTTTTGCATTGGTAAATGTCCCTGAGGCGGTATCCGGGTCCCCAAACACTTTTTATGGAAATAAATTGCATATAAGCCTTTAAAATGAGCACTTTTGATTTTTCACGTTCGTGTCTTATAGACTTTAACGGTGTTCGCAGAAATCTTTTGCCTGTTTGCAAGTTCTGCTATGAACCAAACTGGGGGGGTGTTCAGCTCATCCCTACTTTCCAGTAGGCATGTGTGGTTTGTTTCATTCCGAATTGAAATTCGTACAAATTTTTCATTATTCGGAAATTCGGATGCATCAGAATTTGCAAATTACAATATTAACAAATTTAGACAAATCCGGAATAACGAATCAAAATTTAGGAGGAAATTCAAATAGTTTTCTAATCTAATTTGAATAGTTTTCTAATCAAACTTCTGAAGAGAATAAAATAGAAAATAAAGAAATATAAAAGAATATAATAGAATATAATAGAAAAAAAATAATAGAATAGAATAGAGTAAAACAGACCAGAATACAAAATAATAAAGAAATAGAGAAGAATTTTTCGGTATTTGGATGTATCCGAATTTCCCAAATTACAATAGTAACAAATTTAAAACAAATCCAAAATAAAGAATCAAAATTTCAGATGAAATTTGGATAGTTTTTTAATCACATTCAAATACTGTTCTAATCAAATTTCCAAAGAGAATAAAATAGAATAGAAAATAAAGGAATAGAAAAGAATATAATAGAAAATAAAAGAATAGAATATAATAGAGTAAAGCAGAACAAAATACAAAATAATAAAGAAATTCAGAAGAATTTTTCGTTAGTCAGGAAATTCGGATGTATCCGAATTTCCCCAAATTACAATAGTAACTAATTTAAATGAATCCGAAATAACGAATCAAAATTTCAGATGAAATTTGTATAGTTTTTTAATCGAATTCCAATACTTTTCTAAATGAATTTCCGAAGAGAATAAAATAGAGTAGAAAATAAAGGAATGGAATAGAAAAGCATATAATTGAATAAAAGGGTAAATAAAAGAATTGAATATAATAGAGTAAAGCAGAACAGAATACAAAATAATAAAGAAATTCTGAAATTTTCGTTATTCAGAAATTCGGATGTATCCGAATTTCCCAAATTACAATAGTAACGAATTAAAACAAATCCAAAGTAACAAATCAAAATTTCAGATAAAATTTGTATAGTTTTTTAATCAAATTCAAATACTTTTCGAATTGAATTTCCGAAGATAATAAAATAGAATAGAAAATAAAGGAACGGAATAGGAAAGAAAAGCATATAATTGAATATAATAGAACATAAAAGAATTGAATATAATAGAGTAAAACTGAACATAATATAGAATATATAAAGAACAGAATATAAAATAACAGAAAAGAAAAAGAAAAGGAGAATAGAAGAAAAGAAAATAGAAAAAAGGGGATAGAATATAAAATAAAAGAATAGAGTAAAACAGAACAAAATAGAATAGAAAAAAAAGGAATGGAATAGAAAAGAAAAGAATATAATTTAATATAAAAAAAAATAAAAGAATTGAATATAATAGAGTAAAAAAAAACAGAATATAAAAAAACAAAAAAAAAGAAAAAGAAAAGAAGAATAGAAGAAAATAAAAAAAAAAAAAAAAAAATAGAATATAAAAAAAAAAAATAGAGTAAAACAAACAAAAAAGAATAGAAAATAATGGAATGGAATAGAAAAGAAAAGCGTATAATTGAATATAATAGAAAATAAAATAATTGAATATAATAGAGTAAAACTGAACAGAATATAAAATAACAGAAAAGAAAAAGAAAAGAAAAAAAGATGAAAATAAAATAGAAAAAAGGGAAAAATAGAATATAAAATAAAAGAATAGAGTAAAAAAAGAACAAAAAAAATAATAAAAAAAAAGGAAAAAATAGAAAAGAAAAGAGTCAAATTGAATATAATAGAAAAAAAAAAAAATTGAATATAATAGAGTAAAACTGAACAGAATATAAAATAACAGAAAAGAAAAAGAAAAGAAGAATAGAAGAAAATAAAAAAAAAAAAAAAAAAATAGAATAAAAATAAAAGAATAGAGTAACACAGAACAATGTAGAAAATAAAATAAAATAACAGAATAGAATAGAATAAAATAGAAAGAACATAACCCTCTTCTGAAATTCAAATTTAGAATAGAATAAATTGAAATTTGAATAGAGTAGTAAGGGATAAAATAGAAAATAAAATAATATAATAGAAAAGAACAGAATAGAATAAACAATAGAAAATAATAATAATAAAAAAAGAAAGAATATAACAATATAACCATTTTCTGAAATTCAAATTTCGAATAGAATAAATTCAAATTTCGAAAAAAATACATTTGAATTTGAATAGAATAGAAAATAATATTATAGAAAAGCAAAGAACGTAATAGAAAATAAAATAGAATAGAAAAAACAATAGAATAGAATAGAATAGAATAGAAAGAGTATAACCATCTTCCAAAATTCAAATTTCGAATGCCATTTAAATGGAATTCGAAAAAAATTGGAATCGGTTCGAATTCGAATAAACAAAAAAAAGTCAGAAAACAAATTAAACAAATTTATGTAAATAGCAAATTCTGCACATGTCTAATTTCCAGCCATTGTCGGAGAGCTCTCTCCTCTCCCCTGTAGCCGGCTCCGGCTGACACAGGGGAGATCACGTGACCAGACTGGAGCGCTCTGAGAATAGGTAAGTATACAGATCTTTCTTTTACAGGTAAGTCAGAATAGGTGTTAGAAGGGGATAGGGAGCATTTCTAAGATTAGTTAGTTATATCCCGCAATTTCTATTTTAGCCCACCAAAACCCAGCGGCAAATTGCTGTAACCTTTCCCACCTTGCCGGAGACGTGGATCCTTACCGTTAGGCGATGAAGTTTCCTTTTTCTTCGGAGAAATCTTGATGTAATCGCCCTCCATATAGGCGTGCGGGTGAATGTGTTTCATGTGGTTAGAGTCAAAGGTAAACAGTTTGAGAGCTGGTGGAAGAAACAGTAAAGAAATTATGCATGTTGACCCGCCGCTCTGACGGAAATAATTGCTACAAAACATATACGTATACGCTTTCTCAAAATAGGCACCGAAAAGGAAAGCTTTACCAACGCAGGCGCGTGTCAGCTTTCTTTCAAGGTGAAATGCTTTGTAAACTTGGTCGACAAAGAAACACACGTGTGATTTCAAGATGTAGGAGAAGAAGTCACAACATTGAAACAATACCTGCTCTGTTATTTCCAGGCATTGAAGAGAGGATGTGGCCTTTGTATTTAATTCTATAGCCCCGTACATTCCGTATAAAGCTTATTGAAACTCAAGAACTATAATATGATATATTGCAGCTCTTCAGTATGCAGATGACTGCAGTTTTTTTTTTTTTAGTTGTTCTTCCCTCATATTTTACCTGATGATCCTGCCAGTAATCCTGGTAATAGTAATCTTTCCTGTCTTAGAGTCAGGGGCGGCCCATCCATAGGGAGAGCTCGAGCGCAGACCCCCCATCCATGCGTCCGGGCCCCTAATCTACATGCAGGGTGCCGGACGCACGGATTTCAATAAGGGTTTGTTTTTTTTAAGCACATGATTAGAGCCTGAGGCTCTAATTGGCTTCAAAAAAGGGTGGGCTTGGGGCGCAAAGAACTACGCCCTGAGCCCACCCAGTTGTGTGAGGATACAGAATTAAATATTGGCTATTGTCTTCCTGATTCTCCTCTCGGCCAATCAAGAAGCAGTTCCTGTGACCCGATTGACCAGGGAGTCTTAGGACCCACTTCCTGTTCGGCCTCGAGGAGAAGCAATGGCCACGGAGCGAGGAGCTGCAGGTCGGAATCCATGTCTTCTGCCTGATCTGCCTCCTTCTTAAGGTAAGGAGGCCTCTGATCGCCGCCGCATTCCCATCCATCTCCCGCTGGGGGGGAATCAACTCATTCCCACCCGTCTCCCGTGGGGGGATCGCCGCATTCCTGTCCATCTCCCGGGGGTGGGGATTGCCGTTGGTTTGCCGCCCCCCCAAAAAAAATTTAGAGCACCAGCTGCCACTGACAACGCTCTATCTCCGTACTGTATCTATGGAGCACCATTGTCGCCTAGGCAGTTTTAAAGCAGAGCCTAAAACAGAAAAAGAGTTTTAGCAGGTAGCCAATCCGATTTCTGCCCTGACTGCCTAGGACACATATGTAGCGTACTCCTGAACTCTTTACTCTGTATGTAACGCACCCCTAAGCCCTGCAATCTGTACATAGTGCACCCCTGAACTCTACACTCTGTGCATAGATCAGCTCTGGAACTGTACAAAACACGCTCCTGAACCCTGCCCTCTGTATGTAGTGCACTCCTGAACCCCGCTCTGTATGTAGCACACTCCTGAACCCTGCACTCTGTATGTAGCGCACTCCTGAACCCTGCACTCTGTATGTAGCGCACTCCTGAACCCTGCAATCTGTAAGTAGCACACTCCTAAACCCTGTAGCCTGTATGTAGTACACTCCTGAGCCCTGCAATCTGTATGTAGAGCACTCCTGAACCCTACACTCTGTATGTAGCACACTATTGAACCACGCACTCTGTATGTAGCACACTCCTGAACCCCGCACTCTGTACATAGCACACTCCTGAACCCTGAACACTGCACTCTGTATGTAGCGCACTCCTGAACCCTGCACTCTGTATGTAGTGCACTCCTGAACCCTGCACTCTTTATGTAGCACACTCCTAAACCCTGCACACTGTATGTAGCACACTCCTGAATCCCAAACTTTGTATGTAGTGCACTCCTGAACCCTGCACTCTGTATGTAGCACACTCCTCTACCCTGCACTCTGTATGTAACGCACTCCTCAACCCTGTATTCTGTATGTAGCACACTCTTGAGCCCTGCACTCTGTATGTAGCGAAATTAAGTTTGACACCCCATGCCTAGGCTATTGAAGTAGAATTTCTCCCCACTCCTCTCCATGCTCGCAGCCTTTGGGAACATGTCACAGAAGGCTGTGGGTCTATTCAGAAAGCGCAGCACGCAGCATGCACAGCGGGAAGCAGCTGTGAAGCTGCAAGAAGTCACAACTGGTAATAAAACTATGTTACAGAGGGACTGGCAAACCGCTGTTATAGTACTAGTGACAAACCGTAACATATATGCTATTTGTGTTTTTCCCCTTCCACTTTAGCTTCCTATTTAAGCTATAGATGCTATTTAAGCTGCCACTTTTACTGTTGTCAGTCACTAAGCTAAAGCCAACTGCCGCTGGCAGCACGCTAGTAAATGGAAAAAGAACCCAAAAAGGAGGTTTTAATCCGTTAATGTGTGTGAGTGAGCTACTGGGGCCATATCTGTTACAATGCTGGTTAAGTTGTGCCTGGAATTTTGCTTTAAATATACTATAGAAGGGATTTAACAAAAAGCAATTTAATAATTAGCTCAACAGGATCTCACAAAAATAAAAAGGAATTATATCACACTCACTAGTCATCATGAGCACCAAAATAGATTATATTTTCCAACACAGTGAATATTATTAAACCAATTGTACTAAACATTAATTAAAACAATTGGTAAATTAAAAACTTGACTACAAGCCGTGCCCTGTATGACACTCTCTACATATGTTCTGACATAATTGACAGACGGAGTGATATGAACACTTTATAGTATTATGTTTTTTTTTTTTAGTATCACATTCTATATATCAATCATGTAGTACTAATTGTGTTTTTAATTGCTACCATATTGTATGGTGATATGTAGTTAATTATTTACAAGTGACATGCAGGGACCAGATGCAACATACTTAATTTACTGTTGGTTGTACTATATATTTTATAAAACTGCATATCTCAGTATATTTAGCATATTGGACAGATGTTTAGATCAGGTGACCTCTGCTGCTATTTGCTTCATTTTAGCAGCTGCCTTTTAGTTATGCATTATGTGTATAGTACAGAATTTCGCTGCCCCAGGAAATTAAACATTGTATTATCTACTCTTAGTTTGAAGACCATTCCCCAGAGCAGATGCACTAGAAAACGTGGTATTCAGGAAGGCTGAGTTTCAGTGGCATTGCTAGGGGGGTGCGGACCGCCCCCGGGTGACACCTGCCACAGTGGCGTCTCCTAGCATAATTCCCCCCAATCCTGTCTCCTCGCACATATCCCCCCAATCCCCTCTCCTCGCACACACCCCAACCCCCCCAATCCCCTCTTCTAGCAAAAATCCCCCTCCTTGCACAAGCAGACACATCAGACACTTTTGACACTATTTTGGGACCATCGTCATTTATACAGCGATCAGTGCTAAAAAAATGCACTGATTACTGTGTAAGTGACACTCTCAGGGAAGGGGTTAAACACTAGGGGCAATCAAGGGGTTAAGTGTGTTCTAGGGAGTGATTCTAACTGTGGGGGGGATGGGCTTCAACTCTCATGAAAGCGATCAATCACCTTAAGTTCATGATTTGGTAAAAATCCACAAAAGGCAAAACTAGTAATAAAGTAACGTTCGTGGCATTTTTCTTATTAATTTTTTTTTGTTATTAGTAATTGCAGCGATCTGCGATTTTTTTCATGACTGCGACATTATGTCGGACACATCGGACACTTTTGACACTATTTTGGGACCATCGTCATTTATACAGCGATCAGTGCTAAAAAAAATGCACTGATTACTGTGTAAAATGACAGGCAGGGAAGGGGTTAAACAATAGGGGGCGATCAAGGGGTTAAGTGTGTTCTAGGGAGTGATTCTAACTGTGGGGGGGGGGATGGGCTTCAACTCACATGACAGCGATCAATCGCCTAAAGTTCCTGATTTGGTAAAAATCCACAAAAGGCAGTAGACATGTGCAGAATGAAAATAATTTGTTTCGTTACGATTCGCTATTTACATAAATGTGTTTAGTTAAATTTGTTTAATTCATTTTCAAAATTTTTTTTGTTTATTCAAATTCAAATCAATTTAAATTTTCCAAATTTGGTTGAATTGAACTCAATTCGACCGAATTTGAAAAGTTTGAATCAATCCAAATTGGATTGCAGAAATCCCTCTAATTCCCACACGGATTTGTGCGAGCAGAGTGATTTTTGGTAGGAGAGGGGATTGGGGGGATTTGTGTGAGTAGGGGGACTTGTGCAAGGAGAGAGGATTGGGGAGGGGGGGGGGATTTGGGCGAGGAGGGGATATTCGTGCTAGGAGAGGGGATTGGGGGATTTCGGCTAGGACAGGGGATTGGGGGATTCGGGCTAGGAGATGGGATGGGGGGGAATTGTGCAAGGAGGGGGGATTTGTGCTAGGAGAAAGGGTTGGGGGGATTTGGGCTAGGAGAGGGGATTGGGGAGGGGGTAATTGTGCGAGGAGGGCAGATTTGTACTAGGAGAGGGGATTAGGGGGATTTCTGCGAGAAAGGGGGATTTGTGCTAGGAGAGGGTATTAGGGGGATTTGTGCTAGGAGAGAGGATTTGTGCAAGGAGGGAGGATATGTGCAAGGAGGGAGGATATGTGCTTGGAAAGATGGATCTACATCGGGGGACATTGCTTTTGATTTTTTTAATAAAGGAATTGTTAAAAACGTGTAGTTTTTTTGTAGTGTAGTGTTTTTATTCACTTTTTTTACTTACTTTTTTGGTAAATGGGTAGGGGTACTTATTCACATGGGGGAGGGCGGAATCTGGGGGCCCCCTTGTTAAAGTGGTTGTAAACTCTGTACAAATTTTTTTACCTACAGTTAAGCTTATAATAAGGCTTACCTGTAGGCGCTGGAAATATCTCCTTAACCTGCACGGTTTAGGAGATATTTACAATATACGCATGCTCCGACGTCATTGTGCCCTTTCTAAAGGGATCATGCCGCGACTGGCGGCTCCCGCGTGCATGCTCGGGAGAGACGTCACGCGACTCCGGCCAGTCACAGAGCCGGAGTCCGCGGCCCCCGGAAGGAAGAGGGGTGAAGATGGATGCTTCCAGCCAGCAGGGACAGCCGTGACATTGCAGCCTTCGTTTTCAGGTAAGTGACACATAATGGGCTACTGTGTGATGCATAGTAGCCCATTATGCTTTACCTTTGCAGAGAAATAAAGAGGAAGTAAACCCATCAGTGTTTACTTCCTCTTTAAAGGGGTCTTTCAGATTCTGATAAGCCCCCCACCCCGCAGACCCCAACAATCCCTGCCCAGGGTTGTGGTGAAGAGACCCTTGTCCCCATAAACATAGGGACAAGAGCCCCCCTGCCCCAAAACACCCCCCACCATGTTGAGGGCATGTGGCCTGGTATGGTTGGGGGGGGGGGCAACAACAGGAGAGATTTGGGTCTCAGCCATCTCCCTTGTTTTTGCATTTGTGTCTTTCCCCTCCTCTCCCCCTCCCTCTCCCTCTCCTTCCTTTCTCCTCATCCTCCTTTTTGGGCGATACCCTGGTGGCACAGGGGGATTGCTGCATCTGACATGACACTTCATTGCTTTCTTTGTGTTTTCCTTCTCTTGTTTTGAGCATTTGATCTCCAGTCCGTTAAGCAATTAACACATGAGGTCAGTACTGATATCAACACATGTATATTTGTATAGATTTAGTTGCTGTATTTTGTATAAAAGCATAGTATTGTGTGTATAATCATGATCTTTGTATTAATCTTATAGATTGTTCGTAGTTATTTGGAAGTCTTTCAGCCCTTTTCCTTTTTCCCTGAAGAAGACCCTCACCCCACATGTCGAAACGCGTTGGATTTAATCTGTCTATTTGACAGTTGGTTTGGGCCTCTTCCATTTTTTTCATGTTTCGATCCTATGTGCTAATTATCTCAGTGTTATCATGTGTTTTAGATTTTTAATATATGATGTAAAATTATTTGTTGTAATAAACATTCTATTTTTATAAACGTATTTTCTTCTTGAGCGTTCATGGTCCTTTAAAGTCCCGTTTTTTTAGGACATTTTCTTTTGCAGGAGAGATTAGATTACTTTATACAACGTAATCTGAACTTTGGGAAAGAAGAGCCTAAGGAAATGCTTCCTTTTGGTGACCCCATCTCAAATGCCAATTAACTGGAGCTTACTGATTGCTTTTTAAGGATCAAAGGTTTAATTTATTTGTGCTGAGGCACAGACCAGTGCTGGTGTCTTCAGGGCAAACCCCAGGTTCCCGATAGTTCTACTTCTGGATGGCGATGGATAGCATCTTTCTCCCCTCCATAGCTTAGACCACAGTTCCTTTCATATCACACAGGACCAGTGGTTTTGGGCCCAGAGAAGTACCCGCCAAAACCAAAGAACCAGGACAGGCATTAACTCCTACCCACCTGGCAGGGACAGCACCTAACAACCTGCTTACACGCACACCACCTATAAACCACCTATAAAAAAAAAATGTGGATAATTGCAAAAAGGGGTGGGAGAAGACATTTAAATAATTTATAATCAATTAGTGATGTTTAGAATCCCTGTTTAGTAGGACTGCAATTCCAGCTTGTGATTAGTGTACACTGGCAGCCAATCATAAACCTGCGCTAAGCACCTTGCCCTTTGGACAGCATTCGGGGTGTCATACCAGGGCAAGTATGATCTGTAACCATGATGCTATAGAAACTCCCTTTGGTGAGGGTACACTATGTTCCTCGGTGTCAGATCCTGGATCTCTTCTCTCCCATTGCAAGAAAAAGGAGGTAAAGGCATACACCATCTATATTCCATGGCAATACCAGCTGTCAGTTTTAAAACAATATAATTTTATTTTACATTGGATGGAGAGTCGCCTGGAGTTCTTCAAAGTAATGAGAGTGAACTGCGAGAAATTTAATTAAATTTATTTTGCCATTTTATGACATCAACCAATCAGTGCTCAGCAATGATTTAATCAGAAGGTGTGTCCCCAAGGAATGAAACTGATTGCATCAGCACAGTTATTAAATTCTGACAGACTCAATACTATTGCAATTTGGCTGGAGATGAGGTCTCATTAGAGAAAAGAGTTTGATGGGATCGGGGATACCGGGTGGTCCTTCCAGTTTATCATAGGTCATTTAAATGCTTTGCATCTTCAAATAAAGTCTAAAGAGCTATAATGCCCAATGGCCAGAATCAAACATGGGCTTCTGCACAGGGGATGGATGGATGAATGGATAGAAGGGTTTGTGGATGGATGGGTGGTTGGCTTTGTGGATGAATGGATGGATTAATGGATGGATGGCTGGGTTTGTGGATGAATGGATGACATAATGGATGGATGGTTGGGTTTGTGGATGAATGGATGGATGAATGGATGGATGAATGAATGGATGGCTGGGTTTGTGGATGAATGGATGGATGGTTGGGTTTTTGACTGGATGGATGGATGGGTTGGTTGGATGGGGTGGGGTGCATGGGTGGTTGGATGATACTAGACTTAGATAGACTTAGATAACTCTCTTTAAGATAACTTTTTTTCAATCTTTCATTGAAATGAGTGGTTCGTTGGTGTCCAGCAACAAGTAAAATGCTAAATACGCTTTGTTTTATACATGTGCATTTGTTTTTTTTAAGCAGCGATGTGGCTGCAGTGTGAACCTTGACATCATCTAAAGGCTACACATTATATTTGGTATATGTAATGCTATAGAAAACAGTCAGAGGCTGCAGACATACTACAGGACATAGTCAGAGCAGAGGTTTGTTAGAGAACCTTAGTGAACAAATAGCATCATGAAGGCCAAGGAGCACACCAGACAGGTCCGGGATAACGTTGTGGAGAAGTTTAAAGCCGGGTTAGGTTATAAAAAAATATCCCAAGCTTGGAACATCTCATGGTGCACTGTTAAATCCATCATCCACAAATGGAAAGAGTATGGCACTACTGCAAACCTACCAAGACATGGCTGTCCACCAAAACTGACAGGGCGGCAAGGAGAGCATTAATCAGAGAAGCAGCCAAGATGCCCATGGTAACTCTGGAGGAGCTGCAGAGATCCACAGCTCAGGTGGGACAATCTGTCCACAGGACAACTATTATGCCCCATACACACGATCAGAAATCCTTCCAGCAAAAGTCGGATGTGAGCTTTTAGTCAGAAATTCCAACCGTGTGTATGCTCCATTGGACTTTTGCACGAAGAATTCCAGCCAGCAAAAGATGAGAGCATGTTCTCTATTTTTCGGTCGGAAAAAGTTCCTATACGAAAATGCGATCGTCTGCATGCCATTCGGATGCGCAAAAAATACAATTGACGCATGCTCAGAAGCATTGAACTTAATTTTATCGGCTTGTCGTAGCGTTGTACGTCACCGCGTTCTTGACTGTCAAAAGTTCTGAGAACTTTTCTGTGACCGTGCGTATGCAAGGTAAGCTTGAGCGGAATTCCTTCAGAAAAAACATCCAAGTTTTTTCTGACTGAATTTCTGATCGTGTGTATGGGGCATTAGTTGTACACTCCACAAATCTGGTCTTTATGGAAGAGAGGCAAGGTACACACGATTGGAATTCTCGTTGGAAAAAGCTCTGATGGTTTTCCCGTCGGTATTCCGACGGAATTTCACTCATACTGTCTTGCCTACACACGGTCACACCAAATTCCAACGGTCAATAACACCAGGACATACAACACGTTCGACGGCACTATAAAAGGGAAGTTTAATGCTTCCGAGCATGCGTCAAATTGTTTCCGAGCATGCGTCGGAATTTTGCACGTCGGAATTGCATACACACATTCGGAATTTCCGTTGGAAAAATTAAGAAATGGCTCTCAATCTAAAGTCCGTCGGAAATGCCGACAGAAAAAAGACCGATGGGCATACACACGGTCAGAAAATCAGATGAAAAGCTTCCATCGGACTGTTTCCATCGGAAATTTCGACCGTGTGTACGCGGCATTAGAGCCTACAAAAGTCTTGAGACTGGGGCTGAGGTTCACCTTCCAGCAGGAACAACGACCCTAAACTCACAGCCAGAGCTAGATCAAAGCATATTCACGTGTTAGAATGGCCCAGTGAAAGTCCAGACCTAAATCCAATTGAGAATCTCGGGCAAGACTTAAAAATTGTTGTTCACAGACCCTCTCCATCCAATCTGAAAGAGCTTGAGATATTTTACAAAGAAGAATAGGCAAAAATGTCTCTCTCTAGATGTGCAAAGCCAAAGACATCCCCAAAAAGACTTTTAGCTGTAATTGCAGTGAAAGGTGGTCCTACAAAGTATTGACTCAGGGCGGCGCCATACAAATGTACCCCACACTTTTCAGATATTGATTTGTATAAGAAATTTGAAAATCATTTATCATTTTCCTTCCACTTCACAATTATCAGCCACTTTGTGGTGGTCTATCACATAAAATCCCAATAAAATACATTTATGTTTTTAGTTGTAACATGACAAAATAGTGGAAAATTTCAAGGGTATATGAATACTTTTTAAGGCACTGTGAATAAAGCAAAACATTGCCTGCCAGCTGCTGGTATCTGAGGGGTGCACAATGGGTACCAGAAGGGGCACAGGTTCTGAACCCAGGGGCCTATTACCGTATATACTCGAGTATAAGCCGAGATTTTCTGACCTTTTTTTAGGGCTGAAAGTCCTCCCCTCGGCTTATATTCGAGTCACCGCCCTCTGCCTACATGAACAGCGTGTCATGCAGACAGACGGCAGTTTTCAAAAGCCGCGCCTCCTCCTCCTCCTCGTCCGTGATAGGAGGAACACTAATATTCCCAGCAGTAAGTCAGTGTGCAGTGTTCAGCCTATCACGGACGTCCTGTCATTCTCATCTTATGGACGAGGATGAGAGGACGTCCGTGATAGGCGGAACACTGCACACTGACTGCTGGGAAGAAAGTGTTCCTCCTATCACGGACGAGGAGGAGGAGGAGGCGCGGCTTTTGTAATTGTGGAATGGCGCCTTACATTACACGCTGTGGGGGGACAGAGCGAGACTGGCTGCATCGGCTGCAATGATGGAAGGAAGATCGCACAGGACACAGGACCCAGGACATGCAGAGCACAGGTAGGCTGCAATGGGGTCACAGGGGGGTCTGTACAGGGGACATGCAGCTGCAGATGGGCATTGCTGACCCTCTTTTCCTCTTACAGTAGCTGCTGCATTTATCACCCTCGGCTTATACACGGGTCAATAAGTTTTTCCCAGTTTTTTGTGGTGAATTAGGGGCCCCGGCTATATTCGGGACGGCCTATACTCGAGTATATACGGTATATAAACTTTCCGCAAATCTTAACTAATATTTTATTTCCACAACTGTGATGTCTCTGAACTTCTGCACTTCCATTACCAATTTACAGGTTACAACTTACATCCATCAAAGAGAGGAAAAACGTTTCTTTTTCGAAAAGAAAGAACAATTTCACACAGTCATATCCTCACCCATATCGCTGGCATCAACGTCCAGTTGGGTTGTTTTCTTGAAATTCTGTGACATATCCAGAGCCAATTGTTCTGTGGTGTGCAGGAGTTTGGTGATACTTTTTCTCCGGCTCTCGTCTGTCAGCTTTTTCCAAACTGTAATTTTATCCTTTTCAACAAAGTTGTTCACAGTGTTAACAAACGTCTGCCGATACATAGAGAAAGACGTTATGGTGGTATACTTTGCCCTTTTGCTGTTCTCACTTTAAAGTGAATTTGTCACATTGGAAGAAAGATTACAGCACCAGCGAACCGATTGAAAGAATAAAGGAAATGTGTTCTCATTTTTAAATTCATGTGGGTGACCCGAAGTGGAAAATCTACGGTTTATAAACTTTCTACTCTAGGAAACAAAATTATATTTTAACTGTTAATTAGCCAGTATTGCCAAAGTTTATTTCGTTACATTTACCGGTGTGCTACCGCAACGTACGGCAAGGGCTTGTTTACATTTGCGGGTCGGGGGTAAAAACATGCGGCTGATCCATATTTTGACCTCCCCTCAACCACAACCTTAAAGTGGTTGTAAAGCCTCAAGGTTTTTACCCTTAATGCATTCTATGCAGGGCTCAAGTCTTGCGGGAATGCTTGGGAACGGAGTTCCTGTACTTTATCCACAACAGGAACTCAGTTACCGTTAGCAGCCGTGTCCTGCAAGACTTTGAAGTATGTAAGCTGTGTGGCAGGTGCTACACCAGCAGCCGCCGACACAGCTCGCAATAGTGACGCACACTTGGGATGGACTGACCATCAGGCATTGCCAGTAGGGGACCCCATGACAGCTTCCGCTTCAATCTACCTGTCAATCACAGCTAGCTGACGGGTAGATCAGGTCCCTGCTGCTAAGAGATTGTGTTTAGTCAGACCTCTCGTGATGACTTTTGAAGCGTTCGTGCATATTAGCATATCTTTTTTTTTTTGGTGGGGGAGTGGATCTTGGCTGGGAGTTCCCACACTTTTTTCCCCCAGGACTTGACCCCTGATTCTATGCGTTAAAGAGGGAGTCCACCTGCACAAAAAATATTAAAAGTAAGCAGCTACAAATACTGCAGCTGCTGACGTTTAATAAATGGTCACTTACCTGTCCCAGGGTCCAAAAGTGTCGGCAGAAGATGACGAGCGACCGCTCGTCTCTCGGCTGCCCCCGCCGCCATCCTCTGTCTGGGAATCAGGAAGTGAAGCGCTGCGGCTTCACTGGCCGGTTCGGATCACACTTATTCTGCTGCATACAGAGCGTGTTCTGCGACGGCGATCTGTCCGTAATATTAGGTACCCCAGTTGTTGTACCTGGAAACAGTGTGAATATCTCCAAAGGACAGTCGGAGGAGGGTGAGGGCAATCTGTACGATAGTGGCTAGAAAATGAGCGTGGTAACTATTCGGATAGAGGCAGGGTAAAAAGGTAGACTAGCCGGATAAGTCTGAGTCACTCAGTAGTAGGGTGACTGTAATACCTGTATTATTACAGGCTTTCTCGTCACCCCCCATGAAAGGTTGCCAATTGTGGCTCGGAGGGGGGAGGAATGGAATCCGATAAGCGGAAAAAAGAGTTTTCCTAAATTATGCCGGGTTGGCTAAAACTAGTGTGCTGATGACTACCACCCTTCTTTTCTATACATGCGAACCCTTAGTAACGATCCATCGTTGCTCTACATGAAGCTCAGTCGTGCTCCAGCCACAGTCTCTACATTCACATTTGACAGGATTGAGTCGCAATTGGAAGCCTTTGGACTGATGTCTAGATGGATCTCTTGCAGCGGGATCTCAAGGAGTGTGCCCACACAGTGTGCACCCAGGGGAATAAAGCATGTGTTTTCCAATGGAGGCATCACTCGATATATAGATGAGGAGATCCACGATCAGCAGGGACCCCAGAAAGAGAGAGTGTGACAGGAAGGCTGCTAGTCACTGTGCCAAACGATTGCACAGTGCAGGATAGAGTTATTTGCACATTTGATATTATTCTTTGTTGTAAAAAAAGAGGA